>VYZM01020105.1:394030-457345 GCA_013398915.1 Dromas ardeola | reverse complement strand
TTTTTTTTTTTTGTTTAGGGAGACACTTCAGGGTGCTGTGAATTTAGTTAGTTCGACAAGCCTGTTTGTGTAGAAAAGAATATTTTCAGGACCAGGGGTACATGATGATCTTAAATTCAACTGATAGAGAGCATTACCAAACTATACATGGAATTTAGGTAGTGTTCTGTTCTTCTGCACAAACCCCAAGTCCCCAAAGAGGAAAGAGAATTTCATTGTTTATCTGCCAGAAGTGCACTTAAATTGTATTTGAACAAATCTGTTAGATTTTTGTTTTGTTGAGACTGCCAAGAACAGATTGGCTGTCTTGAAGTATTTCTTTGCATAGTGGATCATGCTGCACATTAAAGAAGCTTAAAAGAGTAAAGCAGTTTCTGTACTAGATGGTATCAGGGTTCACACTGTTTGGATAATGACGTGGTCACAGGCACTTAGAATGAAGATTTTATTATGGACTCCAGGAGTTAGGAATTTTCAGTTCAAATTACTTCTTTTGCTTTGTTCTAAATTTTCAAAGAACACTTTTGCAGCGATTGTAGAGTAGTAGCTATGAAAGAATGTGAACCTTAGTGGCATGGACTATATAGGTAAAGCTACAGATTCTAGAACTGCTTAGCTAAATCCATTGCATGTTTTTAAGCCATTATTTTTTACTTTAGTTGTGTTTCTTGTCAATTACCTTTTTCAAAACCATTTGGCTAACAAATGCCCTTTAATGGCCTTTAAAATGTCCATAGACTTGAAAGCGTCAATACTTAATGAACTAAATGCCCATATATATTTGCCAACAAACTTCATATTTATCTTGGAATAAATTCTCTTGCAGTTAAGAGAAGCAATTAAAACTACAAATCAGAACTTTACTATAGTCCCTAGTTGCTTAATTCAGAATTATTGTTGTTCACCTGCTTTACAGTGGAAATAGAAGCTGCTGCTGGGACTGGAATGATTATAGTAAAGATGGGCATCTCTTCATTAGTATCTCCCATGTAAGAGTAAGGCTACCTATTATTGAAGAAAGTGGTTTCAATGAAATGAAGGAACAGATTTGTCATGTAAGATATCCATTTTCTAGATATTAGCAGGTAGAACATCTGTAGACATTTCTCTCTGTTCCAGTAAAACATTTGGCAGGCCAGCTAAGGAAGAATAAATAGCTGGTTTTTGTAACTTGTAGATGCAACACACATATAATGATAAGGGATTTCTTTGAGGAGCTCATCTGTGCTGCAAACCTCAGCATGGTTAGAAGTGTATCCAACATGTTTTCTGTGGGAGGAGTATCTTTAAATATTTATATGATATGTCTCTATCAAAGATTCTCGATTTTGACAGATGCCTTTCAACAGAGTTAATCAGTAGCTAGAAAACAGCAAGTGGAGTGTATCTACCTACTACATTGTTGCTCTACCTAGAAACACACTCATTATTTGGCATAAAGTAGGCAAAGAAGATACTACAACTATCCCTTTCATTGATTACCCACACAGACTCTTCTTCCAGTATACTTTTTATGTTGCTCTTTTGCTTAAATGTCATTGATCGATCCCTGTTTCCAAATAACGTAATGAAATTGGTGTATGTGGAAGAGGTGTTTACCCTGTCTTTTCATGCTTGGGAATTCCATGTAAAGACTTCTGACAGTATTGGTACCGTGAAAAGGGGTTGCATTCTAAACACAAGTCCTTATAGGAAAAAAGAGACAAATTTAAGAACATCTAGTAGTCTTGCTTTGTCAAGCAAAAGTACTTTTTCCCTGAAGATAATGGGTAAGAAATTTCTTCTGGCTTCCAGCACTTGGAGAAATAAACCACAAATTTGTATTAGGGAATTTTGGGTACCAAAGCAGATGTAATAATGTCAAGGCAATACCAGAAAATCAGTGATTAGAAATAGACAAATTATTTTTTTCTAAAGAACAGTTCTCCACAGGTAGTTGTATGATATTTCATTATTTTTAAAAGTAAACATTCTGTAGAAAAATAGATACAACGTATTCCAGAAGGTCTTATTCAACAAAAACATGCATGTGAAATTTTCTTTCAGTTCTGAAACAGTGAGAAAACTGTATTGCAATGCTGGGGCCTACAGTACTTAAAATGGCTGTAATGTACTGATCTTTGGAGTGCTTAATGACAAGATTTTGTGAAGTTTTGTATTTTTTTTTTTTATAGACAGCCATTTCCTGCTATTTTTAGATTACTTTCTAGATGACATGTTATATTTAATAATGATAGTCCTGATAAGTACTGTTAGTACAATAATATTAAAATATTTGTCACAGTTTTTTTGGAAATCATTGCATCTCTTTTCTGTGGATAGGTGAAGTCATGAACAATGGTCTCTGCCAAGTACCCCTCGCTGTCTGTTAATTATTATAAGAGACACTGAAGGGAAGCTACCAGGTTTTACTGCTAGGTGGATGTTTTGCATGTTATTTACTTTCCTGACACGCTCGCATGCAACTGTAACATATCTTTTCATAGTTTTTGTTCTGTGTTAGTTTTTCCATAACTTTAAGGGAAAGTATTTTAAGGACAATTAGGGGTGAGTCATGTTATTTAAAATATGTTTTCAGAAGATAGGCAACTGTCACATTTACTGCAGTGTTTCTGCTACTCAATGGCTCTCCTACTTTTACCTTTATCATCATTACCTTTATCACACGTTTCTTTTCTTCCATGACTTGTTATTCTCACCTATCATTGCTTTTCAATCAGTGTTTGTCCACCAATGAAGTTATTCAAGACTAGTATTTGAGGGTAAACTAAATAGTAACAAGGCCTACTTTTGAGATAAAGTCACCCAGGTTACCAGATATGGATTTATTCAAGTTTATTTGAAGTGTGACCCCCTTTAAGGAGTCTTCCTTAGGAGTGTAGGGCCATCAAGCCACAAAATACCTGGTGTGCTGTAGTATATCCATGTTGGCTCCTTCATCCATACTTTAATCTTGAAGAAAATGGATTTGTAAGGCAGCTAATTTCAGTTCCTGCAATACAAAAAATCCTCTTTCATCCACTTTGTGTTCCTCTGCGACCTTCTTAAAGTGGGATACAGTCACCCTTGGAATTTTTAGGTTTGCAAAAATTACTTGTGAAACAGGCCTTTCCTGTCTGAATTGTGCCCCCTTGTGAAGAAACTCGGTGGGTCAATAGAAAAGGACATCTGCAGCCTTACAGCAGAGCAGTGTGCAGCAGCCTCAGCACTACGCTTGGGAACTGTTTCAAGAGGACAGCAATTAGAAATAAGCTTCTTGTGTTTATATAATTTGGCTCAGAGTTTTTTTCCTATTAATCTGTATATTTTCTGCAGTAATATAATTGTATTAGTAGCTTAGAGATGAGAAATCTGATGTGGGAAGAATTATTTTACTTACAATGAATTTACATGATGCCAGTGACATTATTTTCTGTATTTATAAATACATTTTAGAAATGACTCAATTGCTAACATTGTAAAATATTTTTCTGTAAATTCATACAGTACCAGGAGACTAAGGCAGTGCTTACAGATAAATTTAGCATTGCATCATTTCATTGGCAGTAATGTAAACACAAACTCCAGTATGTCAGCAAAATTGAATATTAAATATTTCAGATTTTATTATCTTTGTGTCTGTGGTTAAAGTAAAATGCTTAGGGAGTTTTTACAATGAACAGATTTCTACTGACTGTTGGAAAAGTAGACTTGTAAGAGCTGCAGAGGTGAGGCAGCACCATGTGAAATGCAGCAACGGGATTAAGATTTGGCAATGTACGTCTTTTCTCTCCAGACTCTTAGGCAGTCTCTGTAGACAGGAACAGACTGTCATCTTGTATTGCTGAAAGCTAACTAGCAGTTTCTGCTTGTGTCTACTTGTTTCAATTTCTATACAATTTTGTCATTTTTCCTACCAGTTGATATGGATATGGATACAGTGAAACACAGGGGGAAAAGGTATGGTTCATGTAATATAAAATACAAAAAAGCTTTTCTTACTGCAGGAATAACAGGCTTTCCTTCTTCAGAAAGAACAACGGAGTGCTGCAGAAAAATATATTCTTGGTATATTAAGCAAGATATTTCTTACTGGAATGTGCTTCTTTTTCAGTTAGTATGTACCCTGCAGATGTAAACAATTAGTGGTTTCTAAAAGTTTGTGTTGTTTCCTTTTTATTTAAATTAGGTATACTGCACGTGAATGTTTACTAGCTTATTGTGTTTAATTGACTGTAAAGCCACTTACAAAATTTTAGTACTTGAAGTTATAAAACTTGGATGAACTTCTGTCTACTTGTTTGCTTAGTATTGGGTTCAAACTCTATAAATGAAGTATATAATTACAGGCTTTTCTTTTTCTTACTTTGCTGTTTTGATAAAATACACAGACGCAGTTAATGAAGTCGGCATTAAAACCCCCAATGAATACCTTACTGTCACTGTAAATTGATGAAGAAATAGTGCATGTACAGCAAGGATTTATAGAAAATGCTTGCTATTTTTAGTAAAGGATATTGAAATCATAAAGTGAATGTATAAGATTTGGTTTTTTGAATATTCAGGAAGAATAGAAATGAAAGCAATTTCTGTACCTATCACTTCACCCACTGTAATCAATAGAAAAATGTGCAGTAGAAATACAATCAGGATGACATTTGATTATTATGTATGTGTTTATAAACACTGAAAATATTGTTTTGTCTTATTCTCCTATCATATGCACTTGAAACTAAAATTACAGGCAGCTCACTATACACTAGTGATGACAGTGAGAGAAGTTTCCTTTTCTCAAACATATGTTTTACTCTTAAATATTTGAAAAAAACTTGAAAATTGTGTAATGTTCAAGTGTACTGGACTAGTCTTCCAGTAAAGTAGTATGTTTCAGGAATTTAAACTATGAACAGTGCTTTTGACTTGGCCCAAGCAATTTATTGTGTCGGTTGGTTAATGAGGAATCCAAGTACCTACTTGTAAAAATAACATAATAATGTTCTTTTTTGTACTTAAGCTCTGATCATTAGTAAGAGTGAGTTGTGATGGTTATACTTAATGAACACAAATTCTGTACCTCTATTACAACTTGTCGTATTTTCATTTATATAGCGGGAGGAGTTTTATCTCTCTGATGCTTTTATAGTTTAGAGTTGTAGCTTTACTATGCTAAAAGCAAATAGGCTGGAAACATATGACAAAGCTTTGAGTCTTCAGTAAAGGGCTCAAATATCTACTTTTTTCTTTGTGCTGCTATGAAGTGATAAAACAAAAGGTAACTGAAGGTTGATACATTATGAATAGTGTTAAAAGTCACGTATGCTGTGATAATGTCTGGCAGCACTAGGCTGTGGGACTTATTTTCCAAGGAGCCGAATAAATGCATAGGAAGATAAAATTCTTGTTTTAAAGTGTGTACACACTGGTAAAAAAGGTGAGCTGTACAGATATAACATACTATTAAAGGACCATATTGATACGTAGCATGTATGTGAATATGGGCTTTCACTGATGTATTACTAAGTCCAGAGGAGTAACGCCCCATGAAGAAAGTAAATACACAGGTTGCCAGTCAGAAGATAAAAAAAGAATGACTAGACTAAAATGTTAACTTACAGTCATACGTTTGTCAAGTACATGGTGAGGGTGCAGAGTTATCAAAACTATCTTAACTTAGTTTATGGAACAGTATTTGTTGCCATCTTTACTTCTCTATTAATTTTGAGAGAGGCCGTGACTCTTAAGAAGTGTCAATTTTATATCAGTTATTTTAATAATACTAGACTGGTGCCCAAACTTTCCATCTTAAATTTTGATAAGCAACTAAACTTCCATCATTGCTTCATTTTCTGTTTTCATATGGTCTTTGATAGATAAATCTTCATATGCAGGTTTAATTGTAAAAGAATGTATTAGTACAGTTTGTAGAGTAACTTTTGGAATATAAAGACTCAATTTTAGAAGTACATGTCTCAGATGGAAATTACTTTTTTCCACCCCGGCATTTTCTATGCTAGTATTATAATAGGTTTATATATTTTACGTAGATTTGGAGTTTGATGTTAAACTGTTGTTAAAAGCATATGAAAACGTCACCTACCATGGGAATAGATTGTCCTTGATAGGCTGCTGAGGAAATTATCTCTGCTTGTTTTTTCTGTGCTACGGTAAAGATCCATTAGATCTATATAACCTTTATAAAGGACTTTTTAATGTTTTTTTTGTCCCTGATGCCACCTCAAATTCTTATTGTAGTACTGTTTGAACAAAAAAGGCTTCCTGCTTATTCTTGGAATGATGCTACAGTGACAAAAATGCCTTCTAAAGATCTTAAGAGTGTACTTATCAAGTTTAGAGTATTTGAAACTTCAGTAAGATGTTACGCTCCTACTAGAGTTTCACGGAAAATACAGTGCTTTCAAGGTTTTTCTGTCCTTCTATGATAATTATTTAAAATGAGAGAGCAAACAACCGTTTTTGCTTGGGAGTTAACTGAAACATCCACAACAAATTTTCCTTCTTCAAGTACATGAATACTTTATTATGTACGTGAAAACTTTGTGCAGTTAATTCAAAACAAATCTGTACTCAGCTCTCCCAAAGCTGTTGAAGCTATTTCTCACCAAGATGAAGCTTTTGAAAAAGTTCAAAAAATCCTAAATTGGGCATATGTAATTATAGATAAATGAGTCAAAGTTTTTTCAAAACTGGTATGACGGTATGAAAGAGAAACTCATAATAGGAATCAAAGTTTTATCCTTCATTTTGAGAGGTTAAGCATATATATAGGTCATTTACAAATGTAATTCAGTGTAACGTAATTGCAATTTATAAAAAAGATTGCACTGAGCAGAGTGGCTATGAATTTTGGTAAGGAAGCTGTGGTATAGACAAAGTTTAGTTGAAGCTAATGCTAAAGCAAAATAAATCTCATGACGACTAAACTGTAGTCCCTGGGTCTCTAACAATCCCCAGAGAATAAGGAAAGTTAATTTAAAATATTTTTGTTCTTCTGGTCTTAAGCCAGATGCCTTAAATTCTGAAAATCAAGCCTCAAGTGACATTCCACTCTAGTGGGAAAAGAAAGGAGAACATATATTCTAGTCCTGCAGAATCATATTTACTTCATTAACAATTAAAAAGTGTAATTTAAATACTGTACTAATGCTCTCTCATTGCCACTCCCTTGTTTGGTCACTGTCACTTTTTCACTCACTCTCTTAAAACAAGCATATTTACTTTAAAAAAAAAAAAATCTTTTAACTGTGATGAAGGAATTAGAACTTTTGAAAATTGCAGAACATTAGATGATCTGTTTTGTGCATTTCAGGCAAGTAGAACTGAACTGGAAATACAATTAATGAATCATTGCCCCATGTTTAGAACTTGGAATTGGCTTCCAAAGCTCCATTTGGAGACAGCAAAAGAAATTAATACATTTTAACGTAATCATAGTGGTACCATCATTTCATCTTTTTAGCAGATTTGGATGAAATGCAAAAACTCTTCCAAGTAACAGTTACTTCGGTAAATAACAGTTTTACTCTAGTATGCAGTTGTCTTAATATAAATTTGGCTATTAGCGTGTATTAGGTATCTGTCATCAAAGTTGTGTCATAAAATAAAAATAATATGTGAAAATTGAACATACTGTGTTCTGCAGGACAGTTATTTCGTTTAAGGCAGCATTTAAACACAACAGCTGGAAACAAGGGAAAAAGGAAATTATTTCTTCAGGTCACTGTATTGTGTATTACCTGTTCATGCTGTCTTCTTATCTTAAACTTTTCTAAACTTTGATACTTTTATAGAGACAGCATGGTCTTCCTTAGCTGCTAATGACATTTTTAGGAAAGTTATTAGGTGTTCATTGTGAGCAGAGATGAATGAAGACTCACTTTTTATCAATAAATAAGGATTAAATATGTCATTTAAAAACTAAGTTCAGAGTATTAGTATTCTGCTGTTACTTTGGGCAAGGAATGGTGCCTTTTCTATTTCTAGGTAATTAAAAAAACCCTTAAAGTGGAAAATGCTTCTTTATAGAACAAAGTTATTTTGTTTCATGAAATCATGTTCTGTAGCCTGACCTAAAAGTCTATTAAACAATTCAGTCATGAAAACTCTGAGAATTTCCTGGCCCCTAAGTACTATCCAAAATAATCTTATAATTATTCATGTGACCCTATGAACCCAACAGCTGAAGAACAAGCAAACAAATAGGCATGGATTCAGTGTCTGCAAAATTAGAAATTGAGAACTAGATTTCCTGTGCTAAGGAAAATGCTCCAAGTTGCTCTTTTATTAGCTATATGCCATGGGTAGGATGAATAAATCTTACAGCTGTAGTAATATGCTGCTGATCTTTTACAACAATATCGATTGCAATTGGTTATAAATGAAAATATTTAGAGATACAGATAAAGTTCTGTTGCACTTTATGTAATACTTATGTTTCTGACTGTAGATCTAAACTGTAGACTGTTTCTGATAGATTTGGAAAGACTGTTTCAGTATTCTTTCAATATAAATCCATAACGTAAAGTTCAATAAAATCCCAATATGAGTCTTTGATACAAATAATAGTGATTGCATAAATATAAAGACAGTTTTATTACATGTACTTTGTCTTTTGAGTTTGACACGTTTAGTCTGAGCTTGAGATCTTCATAAGCAATTCTAAGCAGTTCCATTAGTCGCAGTGATGCAACATCGCACTGTGTAAAAACTGAATTAACCGGTGCTCTGAACTCTAACCCCTACCATTGATTATCTTTTGACTTTTAATATCAGAGACACAGGAATGGAATAGACTGTATACTTTCTGAATCAGTTATGGAAGTATATGTATTAAAATAAGACTTTAAAAGAACAGGTAAAGCCAGAGTTTTGCAGAAGTAGTTACAGCTAATGTTGGCAAATAGGTAGGATTGTAGAAGGAGGGTGACAAACCAAACATTTAAGAGCTGGTGAGACATGGTCTTCAACAGCCATTATTTTTAGGTTTTATGTTTGGTTCTTTGTTTTTAGGATGGTCTTGTTGACAGGAGATCTCATAAGTTTTTTGTGTACTGTGGGTTACCCCTCAAACTTACTGTCAATTTGTAGTCCAGAAATATGCAACTAAGCTTGTCTTTTGAAGTTGTTTAAATAATCCGTTCATGCGTGTGGGGATGCAGTTATCTTTAAATGTATGAGTTCTGTGGAAGCCTTTCTTCAAATGGGAAGATTATGGTTGTTAGTAAGGCACAAAACCATTTCTGCCTGTGTCTGACGTGTGTGGGGTTTTTTGTTTGTTTGTTTCTTAGACAAAACGTAGACTTGCCATTGCTCCGCATGTAAAATAATAGTTGAAATAAACAGACATGTGGGAAGGGGGCTGTTGGGTTCCTCTGCATTGGATGCTCAGCATTCACCTGTCTTGAATGCACCAGTCACACTGTCACTGTGAAAAAGATGAACATGATGCCTGTTTGAAACCTTAGTGACCTAATTAAAAGAATTAATTTACGTCTACCTTTGAAGAAAGTAAGCCTTTAAAGATGTATTAAATAGAGTTTTTGGTGGCTTCTGTTAGTATTTCTTACTGTTTTTTACTTGCATTTGTAAAGCTCGGAGATCCATTTTAATAGTAGCATCCCATTACAGTTTGATGTTCCAAAGACCTACAATGAAAGGTGGAATTTACAATGAAAATGTTCATCTTTTGAGTTGAAATTATTTGATCATGGCATATTCAGTATTCTAACATCTACGTGGTTTGACTGAATGGTTTCAGTCTGCTTTCTGACTTAACTTCTGAGTTATAATCCTAATTACTGTCTATTTTAGATAATGTACTTATCTACAGTAAGAATTCTATTCTCTATTGAAAAGTCAACCTGCTAGTTTTATCTTGTTTTAAATACTTTTTGTAGCATAGCTGAGAAGTTCTATATGAATGGACTATCTTTGTTTTTCATCAGGAAGAGGTATATATTTTTTAAAAAAGTAATATGATTTTAGAACAGGAGTATGTGTGGTGCATATACTTTTATGTTAAAAACTCAGTAGACAATTTTGAAAGCTGATAACTCAAGAAATTCCAATCCATGTGATCAGGTATTCAAAGACGTGACCCACATCAGACTAGTAAAACTATCATCCTCTCAATAAATAAAGGTGTGCATCAGTTTAGCAATTATGTTTAGAATGGGTAGTTACTTTTAGAATAAGTTTGACTCAAACAGATGTTTGAATAGAGTATATTTAATTCATTTAGTTACTAAGCATATTGTTTGTAAGTGAATTTGTTGATAAAAGTTTGGAGGAAGTAAGCACGCATTTAGAAAATACAAAGAGAACACTGACTGCATGAAGAATTGACAAGAGTAGAACAGTTAACAGATACTTAGCTCAGAATACTAAGTTGAGAAGTACTAGAAAAATATAAAAATTATGATTTAAACTGAAGAAGTTAGCAAGAGAACTTAGTAATCAAATAATTAATAACTATTAAGAAAAATATTTTTTCACGTATACTTTTGTGCCAACAGAAATATAAATAGCTGACCCGGCTGACCAGAAAGTGATATTTTTGGCCTTTTCTGGGGAAGATTACAGAAGTCTCTTTCCCTGGCAGCGGCATTGTTTCACATTGCTGAAAAGCGATGTGAAGAGCTCCTGTGTTGTGCTTGGTGTCATTCTTTCATCTTCTCCTTAATCAAATTGAAATTTCAAGTACCGATGAACAATATTTCAAATGACAGTTAATTGATGTTTATTGTCAGCCTCTGTTTTATAATTTAAGATGATTCTTCTTAGTAGTTATTTGGATCTAAAGTGCCTGCCATGAGAATTTTACTATTTGCTATTTTACTGTTCCTTCTCCACTGGACTGATGATTCTTTAAGAGCAGGACTTTCTGGGGCTGGAGATGCTGTGGTAAATCTGTGCCCCATTTATATCACGCTGCTTTTTCTGTCTTCCAAATCTGTGAAGTCCATCTTTCGTTTGATAATAGCTCTCAAAATAATTGGTAGTGTTACCTTACAGAAATGGAAAATTAGTAAGTAATTGCAACAAAATTTTATCAAAAGTGAAAATGACGCCTTGTTGGAAGTTTGGGCCTACTCTTACAATTTCTGGTCATAAGTAAATACAACTCTCAAATGTATTTGTTTTTTTAAAACTGTATCATTATTTTCTTATGATAATGAATGGAAAGATTCCCTAGTAAAGACATTGGTCATATACTAGAACTGAATGAGGATGGCTGATACTATTTCTGAAGAATGTTGAGTTATGCTTAGGGATTGCCTCTGCAAGATGGTTTGATCCTCATTAAATTCAATTTCTGCTCCTTGAAATGATCTCATCCTTAACAGGATGCAATTCATAAGAAATATTGGCTGGTGAGGTAATGTACATTCTCTAATTGCAATTGAAGCTGTAGAAAGTTCACAGAGCATTGGTTAATGAATGTTAATATTTGGGCACATCTGTGCTGGTTCACTCTTTTGGCAACCTTCCAGCTGCCATCGATACAGCTGCCCGTGTTACCAGGGTGAGCTCGGCCGTTTTCCTGTGTGTCCTCTGCTGCTCTGTGCCCTGTTGCCCAGTTACAACTTACTGTGTAAAATTTGGTACACGCTAAAAATTGCTGTTGAGTAAGTGAACACTATTGCTCTGTAGCATGGTACTTTGTGTTGTGTGCTGTCCTGGCACTGTAAAGATCCACATCTTCCTAATCATTGAAGAGAGAGCAAAAGTTTGATAAGCCTTCGAGACCTGACATTGCAAAAAGGATATTGACAAAACAGTTGCTGGGAGGGTGACCAAAAGGGACAGGTCACTGCAGTATTTTATCTAAATTGTTAGACCCTGAAGATCATTTACAGAAAAGCAAAAGAAAACATCTGGGCCTCCCACAGTTACAGAAACGCTAGACGTTATTAGAAAAGCCACGAGCAAATTAGAGTTTGTCCTGAGTAGGCTGGAACAAGCATTGACTCCTGTGATGAAGAGGTGCCTGAAGACCACTATTCCTTTCCTGTGATGTGTTCTTTCCTTCAGATGTGGGAGGGGACTGGACAGACTCTTCTGCACACACCTCATCTGCCAGTCTTACCCACCCTGCCCTGGGGAGGACAACTTCCTTTTGACTCAGTAGATTTATTCCTATTGTAAGGAGAAAGTGAGAGTACATGCTAGACTGATGCTTGGCATCATGTCCCCGTCCATGTCCCGCCCCCGCCCAGTTTCTGGGCAGTGAGGGCATAACATACGGTGTTTACTTTTACTCACTGTCTACAATTGCAAATTATGCAAGCAGATCTCTTTTATAAAAATCACAATCTTGTTAAATGCATTGAAAAAATGCACACAATGCAAAAAAACCAAAACGACCTTACTCCATTTTACTTTATTTCCTTGCTTTCGTCTTTTACTTACTCCTTCTGTTGACTGCATTCAGAGCATCCTCGATGCAATGACACTTAAGTTCTTTCTACCTCAGCTGTCTGCTCAGAAATCTTCCCCTTTGTCTTTTCTGATGCTTCCGTGCTGGTCTGCTGCTGCAGTAACCAAACCTTTCCATTTCTTGTGTTATCAGAGTAGTTCCTAATTTTCTTCTTTATAGTGTCCCAGTCAAAAGACGAACAACGCCTGTGAACCACACCACCCTGAACATGCCTGAACCACCCTATAGTAAATAATGCATTTGTCAAGCACTGGGCAAAACTACAGTGGTGTTGATTACTGTGTGTATTTATTTTGAGCAAGGTTTTCTTCCCGCCCTTCCCCTCCCCCCCCCCAAGATAACAGTGTTCCTAGTATGTCATGAGGTATACTTCAGATTGTACCATGGCACTGTATTCTCTTATTTTCTAGGCATTTTTTCAAATACAAAAACAGCATTTCAGCAGTCTAGGGATATTTTAAGGATTTTTTCCATTACGAAAATTAGCATCTCGGCAGTCAAGATATTCTGTTTAAGCACCATGTGAAAATACATAGAGAGCAAGATATGAGCAATTTAAGATGTAGAGAACGCTGTTAACCCCTGATGTTCTGAACAGTCTTTGCACAATTGCATATATTTCACTGCAAATGTGTGCTTATAGCTCCAGCTTTCTTGCTGATGAGTTGCTACTGCAGCTCAGATTACCACATCTCCCAAGGCTTTTCTTTGTCATCCTGACACGCTGTAGCGGATGGTGACCGTGTCACACTGTGCCAAAACAATCCTTTACTGCTGATTCTTGAACACAAATGCAAACCTGCACCAAATGGCAGTGTTTCAGCAGAAGTTCCTTCAAGTGATGGCGGTTCTGTTGGTAAGGCTGCAGGCAGGCCAGACGGCAAGCACCATTGCTGAAATTGCTATCAGTTCGGCTTTGCAGGGCAGTCGTTGGCTTGCAGAGACGTGCAAATACCTCTCTAAAAACTGTTGAGTATGAAGAAAGGCATCATGATATGTAACCCTTTATTTTATTTTATTTTAAATCTGAGATGGTTGTTAATACTTTAAGAATGTTGCCTGTTAGCCAAAAAAAGATGGATCATGAGATGCTGGGAGAGGATTCGTGGGAATTTTTGAGTTTGACCCCAACTTGCAAAACTGCAGTTGCTTCCAGATAGCTGTTTCCATATTTGCCACAGTGTACCTAAGGAGAAACTCTGCAATAGAGTATCGTGACAAACAAGAAATCAGAGAAGCTTGGGACAGGTAGTGAATGTCATGCAAATTTGAGTGGCAGTACTAAAACTTGTGGATGAATATTTGACATCATCCACTTCATCTTGAATAGTAAGTTCGGAATGGAATTTAATTGACCACAGGTTTTATCCCTTGCCCTACTTGTCTTGTAAAATACCAGAACGTAGAAAGACACATAGCCAAAAATTTGATCAGCTTTTCTGGTGTGTGCTTATTTGGTCACAAGCTGACGAGTGCCACCAAGAAGATAATGTTCTAACAGTCTAAAGTCTAGCTTTTGTACTCCAAACACTGAAAAATACTAAGAAAAAAGCTCAAATTAGTTCAGTGTCTCAAAAGTGTTTCTAAAGTTCTCACCTATTTGATTGCTAAGGTGAACAAGACATGTTGGTGAACAGAGATAAGAAATAGTCCTGACAGAGCAGACCTTTCTCCTGTTCACAGCATCATCTCTATCTAACACAGTAACATCCTTTAGCTTTAAACAACCTGCATAACTGTGTGAGATATGGGATTCTGGCATGTCGTCTTGAGAAACTTCAGTACATGATAGAAAGACAGACAGGTATATACACTGTTCTAGACATAATAGAAAGTGCATTCAGTATTTAGTGTATTTCAGTTCTCATCATAGATACATAATCAGAAATTGTTACAACAGATTCAGGTTTTAGAAACACCATGAATTAAAGATTTCCTTCTTCCTGAAAATCAGAAAAGTATATATGCTAAACTTGTGGCACCCCGTTCTTTTTCTTCTACGAAAGTCATGTAGGGATCATCAATCTTTGATCTTTTTGAGTGCAGAACATTTGCACTGATACACATTTGAACCCAATACTGGAACCCTTAATGCATAGTAACATGAAGCTTCTGTCCTGAAACAAATTAGCTGTCCTGAAATGGGCAGATGGTGTTAAAATTGTCAAAAAAATTATGATAAATTTATCAGTTTGTTTTAAAAAAAATACTGTTTGTACATATTTGCAATTTTGCCAAAGATACGACTTTTTGCAGGGGAAGTTTGAGTCGTAATGAAGTTGCATGCAGATGATTGTTAACTTACTGTTTGATATTAAATGTTTTTTTTATTTTAGGCTTGTTTTTCATCTACATTTTCTTACAATTAGGCTAAAATATTTTTCAAAATTTGAATTAATGACTTTAGCAGTGGCTAACGACCATTTTTGCTGTAGCTTTTAAAGTTTTCTTTTATTAAAAGAGGGCTTTTTTTTTCCCTTGGCATTACAAACATCCATCTGTACAGAATCTGACTTCTTGCTGTCGTCTTAACCAAATTTTGTAGTGAATTTCCCTGCAGAGATGCCTGAGCTTTCTGAGAGCACAGAGAGGAAGCTGATGAAGGAAGCGCTGTAACTAGATTCTGTAGTGCTGTAAGCAATAAGCACGCAGAAGCAAGTAAGCCTTCTCAGAAATGGGATCTCTGGTGAACACAGTGCTGAGAAATGGGTAATTTATTTGGAGCTAGCATAGGTCCGGAAGCTGCAGTGCTTTTCTGGAGCTGGCCTTCAGAGCACTGTCCAAGTGTCTTTGTACCTGTGATGTTTACTCAGAAAAGATAATTGTAAATGAAAAGTGGAGGATTGACTGCACAAAATAGTGTGATTAATTTCTGTTTTCGCACAGCAGGAATTCTTTTTGAAAATACGAGCTAGATTAAAACCAAGATCAGTAATTATTCTGTATTGGTTTAGAAATCTGTATGAGTTCACATGACCTGACTTTAAATCCCAGATCAGTGGCAGACCTTTTTTCATAGATTGGTCTGATTTTCATCATTTCTGCAGATTCCAACTGACAGTTGTTTGTTCCAACATCTTTGAAAATAAAGTGGTTAGCAACTTAGCATTGTTCAGAGAGTAATTAAGTGACGGGTTCTCTCACAGTGAACTAGATCAAGGGATAAATGTTAAAAATAATTATGTCCAAAATAATTATGTCTAAAAGAAATGTTCCTCAGGCTATGGCCTCGCTCTTGTTTAAACAGAATAGTGTTGGGTGGTATTTTGAGATTAATTAGATGACCGATTTTTCAGGTAAGAATGTTGGGAAAAGTAATTATTAATAGAAATTTCATTAGGAAATTTGTTTGTTTCCACTTTTAGAATAATACCATTTTTTCAAAAGATTATAATAGTAAGGAGTAATTGGAGAATATTCTTTCATTTTTGTTTTAAAAAAACCCCAACACCACAGCATCCTTAGAAGAAACTGGCCAGTAACAAGTGCTGGCTCTAGGTAGGCAACATCTTTACAAAAAAGCATTTCTTAATCTATTCTGCATTTGTACTTTAGCAGTCATCTTGAAATGTCATGGGCTAATAATCAGTGTGGGTATGGTCGTAACCTGAATGAGATAAATCTGAGAAAACCCAAGATCCTTCAGAAAATGATGCGGCTATCGGCATCACCTCTTTTTTAAAACTTTATTGAATAAATGCTCCACAGTGTGATGCTGGAGTGCCATTTTGGAAGGCATAAAACTGACGTATTGAGTAACTGTCAATTAATGCCTGATTCTTTTGTTCTGAGCAAATTCCTATTCCGGTAAGTGTGTTTCCTCTTTCAGCCCCCCTCCCATCCACCCAGATTCACTTTACATGTTCCTTTGTTTCTACGTGAAGTGCTTTTTTCATAGCAGACTGCTGTTGTATTCCATGCTGTAGATATTTGAATTACATCGTTGCGGAATAAATACATGTAAATGGGATTGGAACGGTCCTTGGTGATGACTTCCAAGAGATCACTGTTAGCTTCACTTGGTCAATATCAATGAGGGTTTTCTTCTGAAAAACCTGCAGTGCAAAAATGAAAAATCACCATCAGAATTTACTCATTTTAATGAAATTTTTCTCAGAACAGAACAAAGTTGGAAAGAGCAGCATTTCCTGTGATGTTATTAATTGTGTTTAGGCTCGTATGTTCTGTAAAACCTTTGTGTTTTCCATGGAGATGTTTAAGTGATTTTCAAGATATACTGTGCTGAGAGTTATTACTTGTTAAAATACCACTCTGGTTTACAGGCATTTAAAATAGCTTTAAAAACGTGCCACAAATGAAGGCTTTGTGTCTCAGGAATGCTGTGCATGGGCTGTCGGCAGCCCTTCTAATAGAAATGCTCTGTAGGTGAACAGCCAAGAAATCAGACTGCAATGTATAGTACTAACCAAGCATATGTGTATATATATACACACCTCCTACATTTCAGTATTTCATTTTGATCATTCAGGACATATCGATGGAGGTTTTTAGAAAGAGTTTGGACAGATGCTGGTCAGAAACAATGCAGTGAATTATTAAAGCCCCGTTAGGGCCTATTTCCTGTTATTTTTATGGCGTAGTAGCAATAAGCATAATTTTTCATTGCTGTTCTTTACAATTAACTTTTTGGGTACATATATTCTTTATTATTATAATAAAGTTAGAGAAATTAATCTTGCTTCCTAATAACAGGAATCTTTGCTCTGTTCTTAATTCCAGTTTCTGGGTTTCATATACGTCAAGCAGCTGCTAAATGTTTGGCAAAATGATAACATGCCCCCAGGTTCTAAGCTAAATACCTGAGGCAGAAAAAATACGAAAAGAGAAACAAATAAAAGATTACAGTAAGCGGGAAGAGTTACGTGTAAGTTTAAGAAATCAGAACAGTTATTTTTATGAACTGTATTTTCAGTACAGCAGCACCCGTCAACTCCAGCTTCATTTGGGGGAATATCCGTCATAAGCTGTAGGGCTAAGAATGGCTACGGCATTTAGGTTTCTGCCGCTTTTACGTAGTAAACCTGCAGTAATGTGTGTGGAGAAAAGGACATAATGCAATTTGCAACTGTAGTGATGATTAAACAGAAGAAAAGATTATAAGAGAAAAATGCGGAACAGTTTCAAGGCCAGCATGAGTTACTTGTTCTTATAGTTATTTTTAAAGAATATCTTAAGAAAATATGTCTGTTGTCACTGTAAGAAAGTTTTATTGCCTGAAGGTTATCAATAAGTTAACTTGCAGATACCATTTTAAGTTACTAGAAGCAAAAGTGAGGGTTTTCTAAAGTAAAGTTTTTATGATTTATTGTATATGTTATTAAGAGCAAAAAGTCAATTTTGTTTCCATTTATTTTCCAAATATGGACTTGGTTATAAAACTACAAGGCTGGAATTCTGCCTGAATTTAATCTTTACTTTAATGCTAATTTTCATTTTTGATTTGGAGGACATGTTTTTCTTCTGTAGTATTCTGAAAAATTGTATGTTGCAAGTAATTTTTATTTTCTTTTTACTTAACATTAAAACCTCTTTAAAAATTGAAGAAAGTGAAAATCTATCAAAGCCATAGTATACTTTCATTGGAATACCAGTGTATTTGTACATGGAGATATTCAGCTAATTTGTTATTTTAAAAGTATAATGAAAAAAATATAAAAAAAAAAGTATTAGAATGTATGCTTTTATTGTCTAAAGTAAATCTTAAGGTACTATAATTGCATATAAATTTTACCATTTACATGTTTGCTCTTTACAGTGGTACAGATAAGAAAGTTCACCGTAAACTCCTTGTAAGCTTCAGTACTTTGCACTACTTAAAAAGAAATTTGAATTATGTTTAATATTGCAATGCTTTTAGATCCAGATACTCTCCTCAGTTTCTTGTGAATTACTGTCCGATATGTAGTATGTGAGATACTGCAGCATCAGACTCCAGATGGCTTTGAAATCTTTTAATTTGATATGGAAAGCAAAAGTGAATCAGGAGCAATATGCCCTTGTGTATCACTGTTTTTTGACAGGTAGCTGTCAGTTTAGTGCTGCATTTTACTCTTTTTGGTTCACATTAATTTTTAATTACAGTAACTATTTTTGGTAATGATATAGATAGATATAACTACATCTGCCAGGATGAACTGTAAGCCCTGGTTTGGAATCAACTTGTCTCCCAGGCAAGATTAAGTTTCCCCAACTGTCTGGTGCAGGCTCACTGAAAGGTGATTTTCCCTATCAGTTACCTGAGGGATATGTTCCTTTTCTGATTGTTTCAGTTCTTTTCAGTGGCTGATGAGTATACACATTGTAAGTCTGTATTTTTTCGCAACCTCATCTGTGTGCAGCAGAAGTAACACATTCAGAGCTTTAACACATCAAAACAAACAGTATTTGAAAATGTTATATGAAGCGCAGAGCCTTTGGAGACAGCTAGTGCCCTGAAGTCTACTTTATACAAAAGAGATTAACACCATTATTCTATGTATAATCTCTCCAGCAAAACACTGTCGCCTATTTCTGTCAACAAATGGTTTCTTTGCTTTGACAGCTGAAAGAAATTTTAGTTGTGTAGGCTGCAGAACAGGCCTTTATAAGTTGCAGAACCCAATTTTAAAAATATTTGGGAAGGTAACTGCAGTTTTGAGAAGTTAAATTATTTTCATTAACTAAATATTTTTTTAAACAAGGAAAAAAGACTAATTATGTCTGCTATGTGTGTCACACTCTTAATCCGTGCATACAGCGGGTTCACTATTTTGCAGTACGTCTTTTGGAAAGGTGTGTCATATGCACATCACACTCTTCCTTGCAGACACTTACCTGACGAAAAGGTCTGCACGTATCCTATCCAGATAACGTGCTCTAAGAGTGCATATTCTTTCTGAATAAAGGTGGAAATGAGCGGTGTTCTTACTGAGAGTCTCAGAGTCCATAAAACTGTTGTATACCAAAGAAAAGAAGATAAAGAGGCTTGAGTAAAGGCTTAGTATTTCTAGAAGCCTCAGACAGTATAAATTCTGTAAAATTTGCAGGGAGGGGGAAAAAAAAAGATAGATACCACAGCATTTCACTGTGTAATGAATCACAGAAGCCATATTTCTAATGGCATTGAGTTATAAAAGTCATGGTGAACATGTGAAAGATCTTTTTTTGTTGTTGTTCTATGGTAATAAATATGTCAGTGCTCTTTTTCAAATCATTGAATTACATTACTAGTTAATAAATTACTATATTTTGAATAACATTTTACCATTTTCCCCAAGAAATTGTTAATACAAAAATTAAAGCTAAGGTAAGAAATACATACTTTAATAAATATTGCATTTTATTTTATTTTCTGGTTTATGGCAAAAAATAAATAAGAAGTAAAAACTTTGCCAAATTTTGAGTTTAGTAGCTGAATCAAAGCTTCTGCTATTCTCAATTTCTTTACCTGGATGTAAGAATTACATCATCGTTCACAACTTCTGTTTGTAGAGGATCAGATACCTTGCGGGAGCGCAGGGCATTTGAGCCCTCCTCGCTTCCGTGGCAGGGCAGAAGTGGACGCGTGTGCAGGTCCCTGTGCTGGGAGCCGCTTCCCTGCTTGGTTACGTGGCTGGCACGTATGTGTGCCGTGGTGAGGGTGCCGGTGCTTCCAACATGTGGCATGCACAGACTGTGCAAACAGTTTCTTATCATTTGACTGAGCACGTGTGCTTGCGTTGTAGGACTGGATGCGATTTCTGCCATGTTACATGGATAGCTGTATTTTGTTCATATGTGGGCAAGGATGGCAACAAGAAATAAGCCATTAATCACAAACAATAGACATTAAGTCATCAGCTTGTGTCTTGGGCACATCTAAGGACTGATGGGGAAGAACCCCATAAAAATTTTCTCGGCACCTGTCCTGGTAACAGTATAATGACCTTTCCCTATGTTAATTTTTAGTTGGTAGTTTACACTTTGTAATTACAAAGCACAGATCGTTGAAACAAATTATTAATCAGTAAGTCAGCATACAAGAATGCAAAAAATCAAGTCTCTCCTTGTATGCTAAATGAAAAGATTTCTTCCAGATTCTTGCTTTGATCATTAGACTCTTTTAAATAAGCAAACATTACTTAGTTGCTAAGCCACAGACTGAAGTTCATTAGTATGTTAGCACAAATATTGGAAAAAGACTACTAAACCAATATTAGATAGAGGACCTGTGCGTAGGCTGGAAGTAATGCAATGAACGTGACACCAGAACATTTTGAAAGATTGCTCACTGTGATTAAAACCATTTCTGTTTGCAAAAACCCGCCCCACGCAGCAAGGAAAAGTGCAAACCCTGAGTAGATCTGTTTTTCTGCTACTGATATCTGTAAGACTTCACTGAAAGTACAATAGGTTTAATAGTCTTATGAATAATTTTGTGTATATTCTTTATTTTAAATGTCGCTCAGATGCGTTGATGTGGCATTTTTTTGTCTAATGGTGATCCTTAAAACTGTTTTTCATGAGAATACATTGAAGCATAGATTTAAAGCCAGAATGCCATCTTATTTAAATAGATGGCTTGGGAACCCAACTCAAAATTTTTACGAGTCAGTGTTGGATTCATAGATATTTCAGGTTTAATGCATAAATGCAGTGTTTTAACTCAGTGCCTTTTTGCAGAGCCTGTTGAACTTTACAAGTCGTGCTACTTCGGGATTTTTTCATGTTCGGTTTATTATCTTAAGTAAATGAACTAACAGTTCATGCTTTTGCATTCTTCACAGATCTTCAATGCAGTGAGAGAAGAAGAAGGAGCAGAAGATACTTTTGAATATTTTCCTGATCTTCTGAGAAAGCTCCCAACTTTTGATACAGACTGTATATGCAAAGGTGGTGGTTTTTGTGTAAAACCATGTGTAACAGGTGCTTACTGTCAATATCGTGCCACTTTACAGAGGACTGCACTCTCTAACTATGTAACTGGTGCTTTACTAGAAGCAACTACATCATTAGGAGCAAGAAGTGGTCTTTTAAATATCTTCGGAGGATCAACTGGAAGAACAATGCTTAAAGGTAATGATTTAATTTTTGAACCCTGTCCACTTTTGATATGGGGTGTATTGCAAAATATATAATGCTATGTAATATTCTGTAGTTTATATACTCATATATGAAGTTAACAGATAAAAAACATTTTCATGTTTTCGAAGTTTTTTTCTTTGCAATCATTATGTGCTGTAATGACTAGCTATGTTAGTTTAATAAAATAAAAATGCATGCGAAAATGAAAAGGTTCTTATTACAAAACAGACACCTTTTCAGTGTTATTTTTTCTTTCTTTTTAGAAATATTCCTGTCTGCATCCAAAGTTAATGCCTAAGCCATTTTTGTTAGTGTGTTCCTTTGTATGGTATTTCTCCTTTACCAAGCACTTCTGCTCACGGGCTGACTTGGTTCAGGAGTTGTGAAAGGAGTATATACTCGGTTATTATTGTTTTCATTATACAGCTAGCTGTCAGCATAGCACTGTGTGGTAAGTATGTACAATTCATTACTGATCTATTGTTGGTCTTCTCCTGGATCCATCATCTTTCTAGTATTGGATCATTTCAAATAACATGGGTATTGTCTATGTGGAAAATGTGTATTGGAGGATGGATGTTGCATACTAACTTTCCACGTTGATCATCTTCATGTGCAGTAAGAATACCATTTTGTGATTTAGCTTGGTCAGTTTTTGAAGTTAAACAGGACAAAGGCATTCTTGGTACAAATTCATCGCATTTAAAACAGGGTTTTGTACAGAATGGTAACTGCATTTTAAATTCATGCCTAGAATATTTCCTAAGTTACTCAAGCATTTTGGGATTTGTCATCATCTGATGTACTGTAACAAAAGCATGTAGTATCTCAGTTGTACAATTGGAGAATTGAAGCATGTAGATACTATGGCTTGCCTAAAATTTTACAGGAATATGACGAAATCCGTACAGAATTCTCAGTGGAGTTCCTTAACTAATGCAGATATTGAACATTTTTACAGACAAATAATGATATAGTTTGTGCTCAGATAGGGTTGTCTTATTTTTATATCACAGAGTGGCCCTTTCTAGTTTGAATTAGTCTCTCTTCAGGTGAATTGAATGGCAGAGAGGGGCACTAAAATGGTATGAGAACAGGTAGAGGTGGTAAACTGTAGCAGCTGAATGAATTTCAGCAGTATGTTCAGCAGCATTACTAAGCTTCACATACCCTCATCGTCTGTGAGAGGCAGGTATGTACAGTACAGTGTCCTATTTTGGTAGGGTGTTTCCTTTTTATTATTTTTATTTTTATTTGCTCCTGGGAGATGAGTACTGTAGAAAAACGTACATTCCTNCGTGACACCAGAACATTTTGAAAGATTGCTCACTGTGATTAAAACCATTTCTGTTTGCAAAAACCCGCCCCACGCAGCAAGGAAAAGTGCAAACCCTGAGTAGATCTGTTTTTCTGCTACTGATATCTGTAAGACTTCACTGAAAGTACAATAGGTTTAATAGTCTTATGAATAATTTTGTGTATATTCTTTATTTTAAATGTCGCTCAGATGCGTTGATGTGGCATTTTTTTGTCTAATGGTGATCCTTAAAACTGTTTTTCATGAGAATACATTGAAGCATAGATTTAAAGCCAGAATGCCATCTTATTTAAATAGATGGCTTGGGAACCCAACTCAAAATTTTTACGAGTCAGTGTTGGATTCATAGATATTTCAGGTTTAATGCATAAATGCAGTGTTTTAACTCAGTGCCTTTTTGCAGAGCCTGTTGAACTTTACAAGTCGTGCTACTTCGGGATTTTTTCATGTTCGGTTTATTATCTTAAGTAAATGAACTAACAGTTCATGCTTTTGCATTCTTCACAGATCTTCAATGCAGTGAGAGAAGAAGAAGGAGCAGAAGATACTTTTGAATATTTTCCTGATCTTCTGAGAAAGCTCCCAACTTTTGATACAGACTGTATATGCAAAGGTGGTGGTTTTTGTGTAAAACCATGTGTAACAGGTGCTTACTGTCAATATCGTGCCACTTTACAGAGGACTGCACTCTCTAACTATGTAACTGGTGCTTTACTAGAAGCAACTACATCATTAGGAGCAAGAAGTGGTCTTTTAAATATCTTCGGAGGATCAACTGGAAGAACAATGCTTAAAGGTAATGATTTAATTTTTGAACCCTGTCCACTTTTGATATGGGGTGTATTGCAAAATATATAATGCTATGTAATATTCTGTAGTTTATATACTCATATATGAAGTTAACAGATAAAAAACATTTTCATGTTTTCGAAGTTTTTTTCTTTGCAATCATTATGTGCTGTAATGACTAGCTATGTTAGTTTAATAAAATAAAAATGCATGCGAAAATGAAAAGGTTCTTATTACAAAACAGACACCTTTTCAGTGTTATTTTTTCTTTCTTTTTAGAAATATTCCTGTCTGCATCCAAAGTTAATGCCTAAGCCATTTTTGTTAGTGTGTTCCTTTGTATGGTATTTCTCCTTTACCAAGCACTTCTGCTCACGGGCTGACTTGGTTCAGGAGTTGTGAAAGGAGTATATACTCGGTTATTATTGTTTTCATTATACAGCTAGCTGTCAGCATAGCACTGTGTGGTAAGTATGTACAATTCATTACTGATCTATTGTTGGTCTTCTCCTGGATCCATCATCTTTCTAGTATTGGATCATTTCAAATAACATGGGTATTGTCTATGTGGAAAATGTGTATTGGAGGATGGATGTTGCATACTAACTTTCCACGTTGATCATCTTCATGTGCAGTAAGAATACCATTTTGTGATTTAGCTTGGTCAGTTTTTGAAGTTAAACAGGACAAAGGCATTCTTGGTACAAATTCATCGCATTTAAAACAGGGTTTTGTACAGAATGGTAACTGCATTTTAAATTCATGCCTAGAATATTTCCTAAGTTACTCAAGCATTTTGGGATTTGTCATCATCTGATGTACTGTAACAAAAGCATGTAGTATCTCAGTTGTACAATTGGAGAATTGAAGCATGTAGATACTATGGCTTGCCTAAAATTTTACAGGAATATGACGAAATCCGTACAGAATTCTCAGTGGAGTTCCTTAACTAATGCAGATATTGAACATTTTTACAGACAAATAATGATATAGTTTGTGCTCAGATAGGGTTGTCTTATTTTTATATCACAGAGTGGCCCTTTCTAGTTTGAATTAGTCTCTCTTCAGGTGAATTGAATGGCAGAGAGGGGCACTAAAATGGTATGAGAACAGGTAGAGGTGGTAAACTGTAGCAGCTGAATGAATTTCAGCAGTATGTTCAGCAGCATTACTAAGCTTCACATACCCTCATCGTCTGTGAGAGGCAGGTATGTACAGTACAGTGTCCTATTTTGGTAGGGTGTTTCCTTTTTATTATTTTTATTTTTATTTGCTCCTGGGAGATGAGTACGTTAGAAAAACGTACATTCCTGTGACAGCTCTGGAAAGTAAGGTTAAAAGAACTGAGTCATGTACTTGGTGGTGCAGTGCAGTGGACCTTCTTCCTACAGAGTGGGAGAAGAGAGCACAGGGTTTTGATGTCCCAGACCTGATCGAGACTCTAAGGATGCTCTGTCCCCTGAGTACTAATATCAGCCTCCCATGGAGCATGTTGCTGCAGTGCCTGAAAAGCCCAGATGGTGACTGTCACCAAAGAGCTGGAGGCTCCGCCTGAGTTCTGAAGCTGGAAGCAGCAGTAATTAGCTCAGGCTCACTGACGTGCTAATATGGCTGTATCTTTTTATGGAGCCTGAGCTAGTGACTGCATGCGTGTGCTTTGTGTACAGCACACTTTGCACTAGTTTGGGGATCTCTGTGCTGCCTGTACTGCATGGTGTATGCTTCTGTTGTATTCTGAGGCCAAGCAAGCGAGACCTTAAAGAATAGGCAAAGAATTGCAATTCCACAGACAACCTGTGTAGACAGTAGAGATTTGATTTACTGTAGTGGTCTGGGTTTGACTTACTGTAGTGGTCTCTGGTGAGGAAGAGATGTGCTGCAGCTTTAGAGTGATGAAGTTTTCTGGATGTTCATGTTCAGGTATATCACAGTGATTCAATATATCTGAGAAATAACAAAGCTATCAGTAACAGAGTCTTCTCTGAAAACATTTACAGAGTGTTACTTGTCGATGTTATTAATTGAGACATTAGGATTAGCAAGGAACTCAGCAGTATTCTGAATTCAGAATTCTGAATTCATGGGTGTGTACCTTTTAAGAAAGAAAATTGCCCTGTCCATGCAGATTGATAAAAAGGTTATTTTCATATATCCAACATCTTTTCATACTGCTGGATTTAACATCAAAGGTAAGCTAATCGCATCTAAACCTGAGAACTTTCAATTAACGTTGATAACAGCTCTGTTGTCAAAGGCAGTGGAGGATTTATCATAGGATACAGCATGTCATCATAACACTTCACTTAGTAGTTGTTTGGCGGTGTTGAAAAGGGAATATATTGATGCTGTTGTGGTTTAGTAGTAGTTGTGGTTCAACCCTGGTGGGCAGCTAAGCACCACACTGCCACTCGCTTACTGCGCCCCCTCCCTGGTGGGATGAGGGAGAGAATCGGAAGGGTAAAAAGTGCGAAAATTCACAAATTAGATGAAAACAGTTTAATAGATAAAGAAAAAGCTGCTCATACAAGAAAGTAAAATACTCATTCGTTACTTCCCATCAGCAGGCAGACATTTAGCTGTCTACAGGAAACCAGAGTTTCATCACACATAATGGTTGCTTGGGAAGACAAATGCTGTAACTCCAAACATACCCCCTTCCTCCTCTTTCCCCCAGCTTTTATTACTGAGCACGGTGTCATATGGTATGGAATATCCCTTTGATCAGCTGAGGTCAGCTGTCCTGTCTGTGTCCCCTTCGAACTTCTGTGCTCCCTCAGCCTACTTGCTGGCGGGGCAGCATGAGAAACAGAAAAGGCCTGATGCTGTGCAAGCACTGTCCAGCAATAACTAAAACATCCCTGTGTTATCTACACTGTTTTGGTCACAAATCCAAAACATAGCCCCACGTGAGCTACCCTGAAGAAAATTAACTCTGACCCAGCCAAAACCGGTACCGTAGTGAAGGCAGTATTTCCATCAGCACTTGCAGTTTGTAGACCTGTTGTGCATTTCATCAAGGCCCTACCAGCCATTCTCAGACAAGACAGCAGTATATCTAAGTTAAGAGAGACCAGGGAGATGAAAATAAATATTTGCTTTGACAGTCAGAGGTTGTGAGGGCCCGTGTAGTAATTTCAGTGCCGTGCACTGCCCTGAATTAGTATCAGCAACAGGAAATTAACATTATATCTTTTAGGTTAGGTTTCTTCACGTTGCTCAGCCTGTTGATGAACGGAGGGAAGATGCCTTCTCTGATTTTGTTTCTACTATTGTGATCAAGAATAGCAAATGTTTCTTGTTGCTTTGTTTCACAAGCTGTGATAGGACAGGTTTTCAAGTGTTGGCTTGCTTCCACAAAAAACTTAAAACATAGGTTCGCAGGTTTTTGTATTTAATTTATTTTTTAATTTTAGTATTAGAACATGTCTTACAGTTTTTCCTTTAAAATTGTGCTTGAAAAACGATTTGCAATCTAGGAAGATGTCATAATATGATCTAAGACTCAAACATAAAGGTCCTGATGGAGGTGCAGGAGAGCACAGATGTGATGAAAGAAGGAAATTATAGACGTCTGGTTTGTGCAGGATAGTGCAGTGTAGAGACACTTGACCTGTTGCTGACTCATTCGGACCTGAACTGGAGTAATGTCATGATGCAGGGAAATCCCCTATAGTGGTTGGTTTGAAAACAATTTAGGCAGCCTCAGTTAATAAACCTTCTAAATATGACTCTTTCTGGTAATGGCACTAGCTGAGATGGTGCTAGTTAGAGCATGATTGCTCCATACTTCACTCTACAGAGGTAGGCATGCCCGATGGCAGAAACCATATTGATTACTTGAAGCAAATAAAAGGAAGCACTAGCAAATGAAAATGTGAACACCAATAGCCTGACATAGGTGGAACTAGAATGAATTATGAAAACAAAAGATTATATAAATTTATTTTAAAATACCTTCAAAAGTAATTTGCAATGTTATATAAGCATAAATAAAAGAATTCTTGAACTATCTATTAAGTGTTCTACCAGTCAGAAATTTGAACTCAAGCTTCCTTTGTGTCCTATAAATCTTGTAATACCTAAAAACATTGTGAATAAAATCTGAAAGAAGTGGTGATTTATTATGAAGTAGTTATCGTAAAACATTATTGAAGTGGATCCAGTTCAACAGATCTTTACCTTGTAAAGATGCGCTACATAAGGGTGCTATTGAAGACTTGCTCTACTGCATGTTACTACTTACTGTGTTAGACAATGACAAATACTCTTGCGTATGAGAGTAAAAGTTTGTGTAAACTTTTACTGAGGCTCTGAACTGATGGTAAGTGTCAATGCTGGCATCAGCTTTGATCACCTCTCACTTCTTCTTGGGTTCTTGTTCCTAGAAACTGATTTAACTTCAAAAAATCCTGTAAAAGAGGAGAACAATAAGGGGCAAATTCCCTTTGGCCTAGTAGTGCCACTGAGTGCACCATTTTATCAAATCGTGTCCTGAGTCAGAGATCTCTAAATTGCCTTAGATTTTTGTATATGTGTTATGCATTTCAGTACAATGACTTAATAGGACTTCATCAAAATGTTTACCTATAATGTAGGTTTACAACTGTTTTTAAAACAGGCTGTGGTTAATATTTTAGTACATTGTCATGTACTTTATTTAAACATATCATAGAATCATAGAATGTGTTGGGTTGGAAGGGACCTTTAAAGGTCATCTAGTCCAACCCCCCTGCAGTAAGCAGGGACATCTTCAACTAGATCAGGTTGCTCAGAGCCTCATCAAGCCTGGCCTTGAATGTCTTCAGGGATGGGGCCTTCTCTACCTCTCTGGTCAACCTGTTCCAGTGCCTCACCACCCTCCTTGTAAAGAACTTCATCCTAATGTCTAATCTAAACCTACCCTGCTCTAGTTTAAAACCATTGCCCCTCGTCCTATCGCTACATGCCCTTGCAAACAGCCCCTCCCCATCTTTCCTGTAGGCCCCCTTCAGGTACTGGAAGGCCACTATAAGGTCTCCCCGGAGCCTTCTCTTCTCCAGGCTGAACAACCCCAACTCTCTCAGCCTGTCTTCATAGGAGAGGTGCTCCAGCCCTCAGATCATCTTCGTGGCCCTCTACTGGACCCGCTCCAACAGGTCCATGTCCTTCTTGTGCTGAGGGCTCCAGAGCTGGACACAGTACTCCAGGTGGGGTCTCACGAGAGCAGAGTAGAGGGACAGAATCACCTCTCTCCATCTGCTGGCCATGGTTCTTTTGATGTAGCCCAGGATGCGATTGGCCTTCTGGGCTGCAAGCACGCATTGTTGGCTCATGCCCAGCTTTTCATCCACAAGTACCCCCAAGTCCTTTTCCGCAGGGCTGCTCTCTATCACATCATCCCCCAGCCTGTATTGATAACGAGGGTTGTCCCGACCCAAGCGTAGGACCTTGCACTTGGCCTTGTTGAACTTCATAAGGTTTGCTCGGGCCCACCTCTCTAGCTCATCCAGGTCCCTCTAGATGACATCCCATCCCTCTGGCACATCGACTGCACCACTCAGCTTAGTGTCATCGGCAAACTTGCTGAGGGTGCCCTTGATCCCACAGTCTATGTCATTGATGAAGGTGTTTAACAGCACTGGTCCCAGTATGGATCCCAGAGGGACACCACTTGTGACCCTTCTCCATCTGGACATCGAGCCATTGACCACACTCTGGATGCGACCATCCAGCCAGTTCCTTCTCCACCAAGCAGTCCACCCATCAAATCCATATCTCCAACTTAGAGAGAAGGATGTTGTGATCATTACCTTTGTGCACGCATTATGCAAATATATTCTTAAGTGTAAGGGGATTCTATTTTTATTTGATCGAAAAATATGGATTATTTTAGTAATTCTAGTTTTATTTTGTAAAATGTTTGGGAGTAGGAGGGTTGTATATGCGTCTTATTCTAAAATTACTAGTGACAAATGATTTGAAAAAAAAGGTCTTTTAATAATGTATGTGAAACAAAAATGGGTGGACTACTGAATTTCACACTTCATGATTTCTGAATTGCTCTAAGGGGCAGCCCAAGTGGAGATTGTGTCTTGTGCCAAAGACACGTAACATAATAACATATGTCAAGTAGATGTGTATCTTTCACCAGGCAAAACCATTCCTCAGCTTTGCTATGAGTTAAGCTTCAGTACAGACGTGAAACCGTGGACACAATTTAGATGGTTGTCAACTCTAGAGTAATTATTACTGCACTTGGAATGATTTTCAAGACAGTTCTTAAAAAGCTTCAAAAGTGGAAGTGAATTTGTTTATTAAAAGCAGTCTGTGTCAGCTAGTCTTGAAAAGATCTCAAGGGCTGTTGGATTTATGTTTGGAGGACCTCTTGTGGACGAGACAACATTCCACTACATTTCCTTCAAAATGTTTGCAATTCCTGGAGATAAAGTTCAGCACTCTCTTGCATAATCTGTTTAAAGAGGAGCCCATTACTTTAATGGTGAGTGTCCTTCATGATTTAAAAGGAAGACTTCTCAAAACCTTTACACGCTCTGTAGTTAGGGACTTTATGCAATATCTGCCCTGGAAATAAGGATCCTGCAAACACAGAGTCCCTAATGCTGGGCTGGGCACTTGTTTTTTTGTCTCTCTAGCACTAAGCATATTGTGAGTTCTTCATGTTCAGTCCTTCAGGAGTTATTTAGTGACCTGAGTAATGAACCTTACAGTCACAAGTAGTCCGACTCCAGGAAATACTGTTCTAAGGTTTTGTTCAGTAGCTAAGGACCCTAAATGCTCTGAGTCCCCAGGGCTGGAATGGTCTTGCAGGCAGATCAGCTGCTAGTGTTGTTAGTTCCAGAGGAGCCTTCCAAACATACCAGGCCTCTGAAGCCAGAATTCTCAGTCACGTGGATTGAGGACTGAGAGTCTTTAAAAACTCATGTAGGGCCTGCTCTGTAGGAGACTCATCTCTTGGGTCTGGAGCAGTGAGCCTGCAAGCCCTGCTTTCAGATGGCTCACAGAGCTGTACGGCTCCCGACTGAGGAGCTGCAGCTCCGGTCCCAGTAGCACAGGGACAGTCTGAGAGTGGACTCCCGGGAACCACAGATGGCTGGAGTTCCCACAGCTGGTCAGTGACATTCACATCCTTGTCAGCATCTTTGTTACTACAGAGAACATAATTTTCGTGTAGTAACACTGAAGACAATTCAGCTGCGCTGTTTTAGCACCTCCATATGTAACAGAATTTCTAGTTAGTAAGACGTTTTGAGAGTATCTTTCAGTGGGATTTGGATTGAAACCAGATTTCTTCCTGGAGAAAGGAAATCCTGCTTCTCAGCCTGTTCAGTTTCTTACAAATTGATTGTTACAGAAGTTTGTTCATAGTTATTAAAGGGCCAGAACTTTCACTGGAATCATATTTGTAGACTCAGTCATTGTCAGAGTTCATGTGGTGTTGACAATTTTTTTACAGAAAGTGGAAAAAAGGTTTGGGTCTTTTTTAAATCTTAAGGAAGGAAGTAGGGTATGTGAAAATGTTTGCGCTTTGTATTTGATGCCTTTGTCCAGAGTCATTGCTGGAAAGAAACTTGTACCCTTCCTTTCCTGCACCCCTGCCCCTGAACCCCATTGTGAGGATAACTTCTGTAGCTTTGTAATCTAAGAAAATGTGAATAATCTAAGTGTAAAGTGTAATAAAAGTGTTATCTAAGGAAAGTGAAAAGAGATGCCTGAGGATGGAGCCGACAGCAAACATTTCAAATCAATATTCTTTTCACTTTAGCATCTTTCAAAGTTGCTGAAGTCTGATGCCACTTTCTTAAGTGATATATATCAGACTACATCCTTGATTACTCTTGTTCATCTTCCAGAGAAAGGTTACTCAGAACCTTTTGAAAAGACAACAACAATTTTTGTCCAAGAACAGAAGGAAACTAATTTGTTGTGAACATGCAGGCAAACTATATTGATCTTAAGAAAACCTCCTTCATTCATCCCTCAGGATTCAGAGATTAACCTTTTCTTGTAATCGGACTTTGCCATCAGCAAAGATTGGTCAGCTAACAGGAGCCAAGTCTCTGTTGCTTTCCCCACTGCTGTTTCTTGTACCCTCTGCACAAGGCTTATTGTTACAATATTAGTGAAATTCCATGATGCCTGGAGCCAGGGCTGTTGTCTGACAGCTATATGTCAGAAGTCATGAGCGGTACAGGCGTTATGTGCACAGACTGAGGAAGGCCAACATGATTTATCTGGTCTGCAGTCTGCCTAACCTTTGGGCCCAAACGTTAAGACCAGCTAAAGTGAGGGATAAAGCAAAATGAGCTGAGATTAAGACCTGAAAAGATGAAACGTATCTCAGGCTGAGAACCTAAGGTGAGATGAGTCAGGCAATACACTGCAAGAAAGGAGACCAAATCCAGAAGATATGTTAGACAGTAAGTAGATAATGTGGCCTGAGGCAAGGGTGTGGGTCAGGAAACCAAGAATTTCATGCTACTTGGTTGACTCCAGGATGTAGATCAGGAAGATGAGGAACAAGTGCAGGTCATTTGGTCAGGTGCAGAATTAGGAGTGACATGGCAGGAAGCACAGATCAAGGCTGAGATGGCCAAAAGAAGGAGAAAGATTTGGGAGGACAGCTGTAGCCAGGGGACACCTGGGACTGTCTGGAGCTGGCTGGAATTGTTGTCTCCTTGAACTGGCAGAAGGGAAAGATCACCGCAGTCAGTCTCCTAGACCTGTCACCTTCTGGTCAGGACTGGTTGAAGCCAGGTTGGTCACAGCAAGGGCAGTAGGGGAAGGACTTAAGGAGGATCCTTGCCAACATTAGTTTAACAAAAACTTCCTTTAATCCAACACGTTTAATACATTCTAGGCACAAAGACTTAAGCTCTGCCAGCATAGCTTATTTCGTCCTTATAGTCATCTTTCTGGGTTCAGTAAGGTATATTACTGCAAGATAAAAGGATACATAATTGATCCAGGGAGTAGATTGAAGTTAACTAGTGTAAGTAATCTAAGTAGAAAAATTACAAATGTTTTAATCTGTAAAATTGGTCCTTTGGCAGAACAGGTATCACACTCCATGGCACAGGAAGGTACATGTTTGTATGGATCTGGATTTCCTAACCAGTGCGTAGAGCTAAGCAGTTAAGAAACAGAACTGAATTCCGGATGGTTTTGTATAGATTTTATTTCCAGTAATATTATGTGGCAGTTTGGTACACTGATGATCCTTTAACTTGTGTAGCTGAGTCTCTGCTTATGGCAGTATTTTTGTTGGTAGTCTATGGCTGCTGTTTCCACCAGCAGAAAAAAGACTTTAATTCATAGAATGAGTCTGACTGCTATTAGAGCTTTGTTGTGAGGAAGGGAATGAAGGCCATACTAATGCCTGTGGACGAAGGCTGAAGAGCAGAAGTTTTTGCAAAGTGATGTTAGTTTTATAATCAAACTACTTTTTTTTTTTATGACGAGTAATTAGTCTGTAGAAAAAATTAAATGGGATTCTAAGTGCAGATAGTTAATCCCTAAACTGCTTATTATTGTTTATTATTTCAAAGGTCTGAACATTTGTTTGAATGAACCTTGTAAAAGTAGTGTCCATGGGAACTTTTAAAGTGCAGAATGGAACTTTTTCGGTATATTTATTTTAGCATGTCAATCATAAGCAAAAAACCCCAAGGATCTCAAGCCTGAAGATGACTCAAGAGTCATCTCTAAAGATTCCCTTGAAGTTTTGTTTCTAGGAAACAAATTAGAAGAAAATCAATTTTTGTATGAAAATGTTGTTTTATTTAGATCCAGACACAGTTTTTGGGGGGTTAAATTCTAAGATATACTGTACAGTTTTCTTTGTAGAATGAAGAACATTCTGATTCTTTTCTTTAGGTTTTCAGATATTTGCTTTTATAATTAGTGGAAAAGTCTTTAGGATTGACCCTATAATGATGAGAAATGTTTAATCTGGTGGTTTACTTTGTACTTTTGTAGGGAGATAGCATTAATAAAATCGATATTTATAAATAAAATTAATTTTTAAATTCTAAACTGTATCCCCATGGGGGTCCTTATGTTATCATATTTAACATGAATTCTTCAGAAATGTAAGCATGCTGGTTTTCAGCTGGCAGTTGGAAACAGCACTAAATTGTCTTTCTTCCAATTAAGAAAGAATATGCTGGTATTGTCAATGAAAAAATAATGATGCGTTGGCCGGGTTCCACGATCGTTCCTCCAGTAGAGGTTTTTCAGACAAGACGTATATTCACCTTATAAACAAAGTGACTCTAAGTGTACTGCTCGCATTCCAGTTCTGCACGGATCGCCCTCTCAGACTTCCTGGGGAAATGGAGAAAGGTTTCTTGTGGCAGTGTATTGTTTTTCAGTCTTGTTTACTCTAGCAAATTTCATAACTAACTTCACTGATGTAGTCCTGCTGCTTGTAAAAGTGATGTACACGGTGTGTAGACAAGGCTAAGGTTAGAATGAGGGGAAGATGTGATAAAAATGCCAGAGCCTGATATTAATGGCTGCTGGGATCGAGGCAGTTTTGGTGTCTATGTAGTTTACTAACATAGATGCAGCCTGAAAGACTGTGCTGTCTTTTTAAGTCCCTCTCTTTGTAATTTCTTTACAGTTCATCACACTTCTGGAAGCCTTGGGGAGGTTTTCTTCTTTGCCTCTCATAGAAACTTTTTTTGGATTGTTGCCTAAGTCCTAGCCCTTTGTCCCATTAAAGCTAATGCTATTGCCTTTTATTAGAGACTGTAATGCAGAGTGCATGATAGCTGTAAAGGTAAGGCATTTACTAATAAAGAAATCCATGGCGCGGTTTTTGTAATGCTTCAGCTGAAGTTTCCTAAAACAAAACCAGCTCCGTTTATTGCTCTTGGCCTGTTTAAACAACACTGATATAAATATAACTTGCACAAAAGCTTGGATGTAGGCTAACTTATTTCTTAATATATTTAAAGACAAAAATCCAGCAGAATTTAAATCGTTCTTGTTTATAACTCTGCTGTCAGAATCAAACGCTTTTAGTCTTAGCAGGATGTATGCTCATCCTTAATTTCTAAACTTCCTTCCATTCAAATCCCAGTGTTCCAACTTTTATTTGGGGAGGTGGGTAACCTGACCTTTCAGTGAGCCAGCCAAATGCATGTCTTCTTCGTGGCTTACACAAGGCATGTCAGTTATGCATTTTGCCACAGTTTGTAGCTTTAAACTGAGCAGCTGTTGCCTGACTGTTAGTTTGGACAAGTGCAGCGTACAGACTTTCTGTGGTATTGGAAGTACCTGCTCTTCTGGCATTTTTAGGAGGAATCTAAGATTCAATGGAAGACGCTTTTGCTGGTAAGATTTGCATTTCTGTGGCCCATAGTACACAGTTGTGATTCTGTGTAGGTAGTAAAAACAAAGTGATAGTTTTATTTCCAGAGTTAAAATTAGCTTGGGTAAGGGGTTTCTAATCTAGTGTTGGATCTATAATGTCTGCATTTAATAACAGTGCTTTAAGGATACTTAAAACTGTTTCTAGGTGGAAAATGAAGTAGGGATTAAATATAAACAATAGGAATATAAAATCCTCTCTGTTTTAAGTGTGTATTTTGTATTTCAACTTGTTCACAATGAAATATAATATAAATATTTATAAGTAATTTAGGTATACTTTGCATTTATTTGGTTCACATTGCAACTATTTTGATATCAAATTATGTTGTGGGACTTTCCTTTGTTTCTTATTCTACAAAAATAAATGACTTGGGTAAAATCCTGGACAAAATATGAATGTCAGCTATAGTAGAAGTTTTAAAAAGTATAAGGACCAGGTAATTATTTTCTTCCCTAAACTTTATAAATTATTCAGATTTTACAAGTTAGTAACATATTTTTGAATTTAAATCCACTTCTGCTTTTTTTTCTTGAGCAAGCTTTTGTTCTTGGATCTTCAGTATACAAGTTTGTAACTTGTAACCAATTTATGCTTTGTGGACGCTTAAGTCAGTTGATTATTGTTTTTCTTTCTTCTGAATGACATGAGTGCATAGCAGCATGTAAAAGAAATGTTTTGCTACTAACTGATCATAAAGAAACACCTATATTTACATTTTTTTTAAACCAGCATGTGTAACTTGAATGAATATTCATAAAATTTTACTCTGTGAAAAGAATGTCTTTTATGTGCTAACCCTCCCATTTCCCTAATCTGGCTGTTAGCTAAAGGCTATGACAAACATTCACTATTCAGAGAGGTAGGATCTCATTGCAATAGAAAGATTGTATTGGTTGTCAACATCTTTATTTTCACCTCAGTGATTTAAACAGCACAGAAAAAAAAAAAAAGGCCCGATATGAAGTGTATCTGTATTAACTGCAAAATAATGGTGTTTTTAATCCCTTTATTCAGTCAGTGATAACCAGTCTGAGATACCTAGTAGGATTACAAGAAACGGAGGGAAAATTATGTTAGTTAATTTCAGAAATGCTAAAATTATAAATTCAGCTCGGACCCTGCCCGTGATAGGTTGATTTGTGACGGTTTTAGCTTTGATTTGAGGTAAAATGATGCGAGCATTTTCTAGAAAATAAGCTGATAGGAGGATTCTTGTTAGTGCATAATTTGTTTAGTATTTATTTAAGGGGCTTCCTATTGACATAGTTTTCTAGTGTTTAAGTATTCGCTTTGGAAATAGTTGTTATGTATAAAAATGCATTACTACACATTTTAATAATCCTGAAATACGTAAATTACCAGTGAGATTTATCAAGCATGAACTGAAAATATTTTGCCTACAAAATACCAAACAACAATAAAAGAACTAGAAATACAATTTTATGCTGAAAGTACCTTGAATTGCTTCTTGTGATTACTTTAAGGACTGGACAATTGTACAACAATTAAATATTTTGATCCTTCATTTCCCTTGAACTTGGTACAGCAGATTTTATGCACATTTTCAGCTTTCTTTATAAAGTGTTCAAACCTAGAAAGGGGATAGATCTGATGCTCTTGTATTAGGTCTCCCCTCTCCCTCCCTCAATCATCATTTCTATTTCTCTTTCCTCTGATATTTTGGAGTAAAGTACAGATACATACCTTTTGACTCAACCATGTTGCCACAGGCAGAAGTGGTGTCTTCTGAGAGCATTTTTCTTGGCGGGGGATTACTGTTTGATTTGAAGAAGATTTGATCTGAAGTTGTTCACCTGTATTTGCTTGTTCAGAATTAAATTACAAAGCTCTGCAAAGAAATTGAACAAAACTTTCTTTAACATGGATATTTCCTTATAAAAGTGGAGTAGTTACTGAAGTATCATAAATATGTGTGACATTTTCTAAAAATTCTCATAGTTGTTTTTTTTGTTTGTTTTTTTTTTTTGTTTTGTTTTGTTTTGTTTTTTTCCTTCAAATAAATTACTCTTCTACTGAGTTTCCAGAAGTTTCAGATTGAAAATCAGAAGAATTCAGATTGGAAACATTGTTAGTCATTGAGCTCTGACCCTGAAAATAGCTATACCTAAAGCCATTAAAATACATGGGGTTTTATTTGACTACACTTTGTTTCGTAGAATATTTGCAGGTAATACTACCATTTCCTACTACATCCACCTATGGAACTGCAGCCACTGGAACTGTATTGAGACTTCTGCAAATCTCAGAAGGGCATAATGTGCCAAATGTCCGAGTTCATTTTCATGTAGTCGACCATCCTGTGTTGCACAAGGTCATACTAGAATTTGTAGGGTAAAGACTTGATAGATCTTTTTAGAGATCTTTAAAATGTCATTTTTATTGGTGAATATATTAAACAAAAATAATGGTAACAAAAACCACAATAAACCATTATGGCATTAGTAATTCAAGCTAAGAATCCAGTACAGTAACTAATTTGAACTTAAAAAGATCAAAAAAAGGTTACTGTGGTCACAAAATAATGCTTTTGCCATATTTGCTGAGAAGAGTTACATCATAGTAATTGTTCTGGTTTTGTGTCAGTGTAGGCACTTTCTTGAGTGAGAAAATGTAATGAATATTTTATGAACTTATTTGTGGTGAAGCACTATGAGATAGTTTTGTTATTATTTAAGCTTAATAGTGTCTTCAAGTTGAGAAAGAAAATGAACATTAAAAGTAGAATTTTCTTCTAGGTTTTAGGTCTTCATAATATGCTGTTCTGTGAAGGAATCAAATTATATCACATAGTTCTTGTATACCTCATAGGTAAAAGATTTGTGAATGTAAAACCTCCTAAAAGCTGTCAACAAACCATTCAAATATGTTCATGGAACAGAAAAGAGAAAGAAGTGCTGGCTTTAAGGTACTGGTTATATTGAGGATGGTTGTGGGATTTTGCATACAAGCTTAGTGTTTGGAAGGAAAAGATGTCAGGAATTTTCTATAACCATATATAGAGTGGATTGCTTTAAAAAAGACAACAATTTTAAATTCCTATATACAGAGATACAACTAGAACTGTGTCTGTAGTAGGATTTCTATTTGCTCCCAAACCCCAAAAATACTAGACTTATTTTTTTTATGCAAAAGAAACAGCCAACCCCCCACAAAACCAAAACTTCTTTTGAACATCAAGGGGAAAAAATAGTCTTGTTTTGTCTATGTGGACTTATATGATTTAAAAAGAACAAATAGTTCAGAATGAAAAGTTGATACTTTTTATTTTGAGAATATAACTTTTTTAAAGGCTATCAACTGACTGGTCAAAACATTTGGATAAACTCAATATAAATTCATAAACATTTTAGTCACACACATATCAAATAATTTTAACAAAAATTTTGTTCAGAGATTCAGCATTTAACGTGCTCACTTTTGCAAAAAATATGTTCTTTTAAAAATATGTCTTTTTATGTATAAAATGTACTGTCTTTTAAAAAACATAATTGCTTTCTTGGCATTTTCCATAAGCTGTGTAAAAAGCCTGAAAATGAGAATTTTGCATATACATTTTACTTGACTTACAGCAGTCTCTTGCAGACTACATTCCTGTATATTTGATCTCTCTCTCATATGATTGAAAGTTAAAGAACTGCAACCATGTTGGGTGCTACAAAAAAGACCAAATCCCAATATTTGCATAGTTTGGAAATTCACTGCATTTTTTAAGAAGAGAAACAAAATTATTCTTGTTCCATTACTTTTGGCCGTCACAAGGAATGGAAGTTACAGACAGTTGCTCAATGGTAGAATAAGATTAGTATTATAATATTTTATTTCTCAGTAATAGCTACAATAACAAAGTTGATGCAATCATGAAAGTAGGTTTTCTGATTCTACTGGGCAGAAAGTTATATCACTTTTTATTTCAGTGTGGGAGGACTGGTGGGAAACAGCCTGCAAAAAAGCACTTGTTGGTTACAGTGCATCGCAAGCTGTCTGTTGGTTAAGCATGCCATGTTGTAGTAATAGGTTTGCAGTTTTTCTGGGAGGGAAAAGTAAATCGGTTACATGTAGAAGCCATGCAGTGATCCTCTCAGTCTTGTCATTGCTGACTGTCCAGCTTCAAGCACTTTCTATAGAGAAAAGTTCAGGACATACGTGATAACCTCCAGATAGATAATAATTACTGTAAAGAGAAAGTAAGCAGATATCCATTATGTCTACTGGGAGTGGGACATAAAATGGATCTGAACAGCAAACACCTCACCGTAGGTATTGTGATAAAAGAGGGATTTGACAGAGGAGGGATCCAGTCCAGAAGGACTTTTAAATGTCACGTGAAGAAAATGGACATAGTTGGTGTTGGCTGGCATAACTAGCAGGACAAAAGCAGCAAAGGTGGCGAGAAGAGAGATGTATGTGACTGAATGCAGAGGGACTACTTTCAGAAAGATCTTACAGGAAAGGGAACACTTGAGAAGCAAAAAACCCATGTTTAGTGATTGCATGCATGATGGCACATCAAATTTTAAGGCAGGAGGGCAATAAGAGCATGTTGTTTGGGAAAGTAAGACAGTTTATAGAATTGTAAAGTATAATGTCAATGGAGACCTGTAGCTATAGCCTGGCATCCTTTTAAGATGTCATTTACTTAAGCCCAATTGTCTCTATTTGAAGCTCGGTGGTTGAAAGGGCAGCAGTGCTAATGTACAGCCTTTAGAGGATGCCTTAGAACTATCATCCATGGGCACAGCTTTTTCCAGTGGTCAGTGATGCTCACAGTCAAAGGGGAATGACTTATTTCTAGTTTGAGTTTGTCTGTCATCAAGGACCAACTGTTTGGTTTTGTTATGCATTTTACTGCTGGATTAAAGTCTAAAAACGGACATATTTCCACTGTTGGAGATGCTTACATAGGTACTACAGCAAAGTCACCTCTCAATTCTCACTTTATTGAACTAAAGTTAAGCATTTCAGATCTAAATCTTTCCCTCCAGGTCTTACTGTCCAAGCCTGGAATAATTTCATAGCTCTCTTCTGCACACTCTGTGGTTTGTCTGTGTCTTTAAAAACATTGAAAAGATACTGCATTATTGGTGTCATCAGTGATTTATGTGGGAGGACCTGTTTTTGCAACCTTCTTTTTTGCCGCTTCCCCCTTCTAAAAACTCGCACAAAACATTTGGTTTTATTGTCCCTTCTTACTTTTTCAGAGCCATTGCCTTTGGGAAAGCAGAACTCCATTCCATACACAGGATCTGCATTTCTTGTGTCTAGAATACTTCCTATTACCAATAGATCTAAAATGTGGACACTAACATGACTACTTTTTGCTTCACCACTAAAGCGATAGCTTGTAAGGTAAAATGCTAAACTGCCATGTAACAATCCTGGAGTCATTTGGGTTGGAAGTGACTGTGCTGGTCATTTAGTCCAACTCTGCTCAAAGCAAGGCTGACGCGTTTTATTTTCCTAGTTGTTTTGTTTTCTTCCTACGTGAACAATATTGTTGACAAAGTTGGCCCTAATTCCATATTAAAACTTAACCCCAGTACTGGTAGCAGTGGTACCACAAGGAAGGGAAAGAAAGAACTTTCAGTTTTTACTATGTAGTTCTAGAGAAGGAATTAGTTGCATTTGAAGTCTTCAGACTAGGGGAGATACCTTAAAATCTGACAAAGTAATCTCAGAAGGTGCCAATTTTGAGTTTGTTTTTGGGTAGCAAAATCACTAATTTTGAAAGTTTTCATGTTAGAAAAGGACTGCAAACACAATATAATCTGCTAAAGCTAATGACAAAGACACAATTCATTAAAAAGTCGTGTGACTGTTTAGAAGAGCTTTTATGTAGTAAGTGTATTAATCCTGTGAATACCAAATGGAATAAATACTTTCATTTTTGCAACAAGGTAACTAGTTACAACAGTGTAATACGTGTAGCTATGCATGAATGCAATCTTGTATAACTATCTTTGTTAATTTAGATTACACTTAATTCCCAAATTACATGAACTAAACAGAAACAATTATAGAAAATAATTGCTTGTAGCAGGATTTAGTCTAGCAGAACTACAGCAGTTCTCTAGTGAGGCTGTAAAAAAGCTTGCATGGGTAAATAGTTATTTAAAGCATTTATATTTGAGGTAGGAAAAAGGAAGAGATATTGAGGCAAGTCGTAGATGCTGGAATCTCTGTTATGAAGTTAAGATTGATTTAATAGTTTTGTAGTCTGTGGTTTTACTTATTTCGGTTTCTATACGTGTGCCTGCCCTGTTCTCTGCAGTTTGCTGTATTCTACAAATCCCTCTATGGCTTAAACTCCTGAGTCATTGAACAGATTCAAGTTCTAAGGCTAAATCCTGCAGGCTCCTCTGCTCTATAATTTAAATACATCTAAAGGAAAGAAACAGAATCTTTTCAGTTTTGACTTCTCAGCAGTTCTTCTTACTGTGCTGAGTGCTTTTCATTAAGCTACGTAATACTTCTGCTGTCTCAGGACGATAGATTCTTTCTTGGGCTTCACAGTTTTATTAAGCACAACAGCATTTCCACTGAGATAGGTGCATGCTTTAGAACAGCTTTTGAGGGCGTGAATTTCAGCAGGCGACTTGCTAGTTTATTTGCTTTGTGTCTGTTGGCCTGGTTAAATCATGACTCAATGGAAATTTCATAAGCCAAATAGGCTATTAAGAAGTGCTTAGAAAAAAAGGTGGTGTCTACTAATCATATTAAGAAACTGTTATTAATCTTATTTTGAAAATGAAGAAATAACAAATTGAGAGATTAAGGCAATTGCTGTAGTTTTTTTCAGGAAATCTGTCACGTTCTCTGAGACCAGGCCCATGTCAGTTACTCATAAGACTCTACTGTTTAACAAATAATTAAGCTTGAAATACGTTTTTGCTGATTCTTCTAACAAATTTGCTCACTGATATATAGCTCCAGAAATAATTTCACCAAAGAAATTACTTAAATTTACTGGATCTGAATGTTAAGTAATCAAAGAAGCAGTTAATCAAAAAGAGTTAATTGGTGGCTCGTGTTCTACTCTCCATTATGAGTGCTTTATATGAGTGAATGCATGTACTTAAGTATATTTGGAGCAGTTGAGAATCTTATGCATATTTTGTTGATTGCTGTAATCTACATGAATTCGAGGATTTATTTAAATGGAAATTTTATAAATTCATATGCAGTTGTATGTTTATTCTGTCAATAAGCTCTTTGCTTTCTGGTACATTTCCAAATGTTCTAGTTTGTTGATACCGCTGTGTTTTTCACTTAGTGAGGTTTACCTTTTTGTAGAGGAATAGCAAGAGTTTCAAGAATTTCTAATAAGCTTAATTTTAGGTCACACCACTATCTTCCATGGAAGTTAAAAGATGCCATAGCATTTGCAAATTTATATATAGAGGGGAATTTTCCCCTTGACTTTAGTAATTTTATACGTGTATTTATGAAGATTTACCTGCATGTGAACAGTGTGTGGTTGCTGACTTTTTTCTGAGAATATGGCAGAGAAAGCTGTTTTACTAGCTTATCAAGAAAGATGTACCGAAAGATTCAAAAAGTGTAAGACATTGCATTATATATGACACGTGGATGTTCAAACAAAATGGTATTATGAAGTAAAATATTAGACTTTTATAGAAACTAACTTTTTACTTGGCAAAACATTTCTTTTTTTAGTTATTTGTTTGGAGTACTAAATATTTTTCCTGAAAAAGTATTTTAAATATATGCTAAGAGCTTTAATTTTATACAGAATACAGGAAATAATTTCACAAATAGATTAATCCTTTTGACCAGTTATATAATCGCAAAGAGTAATACATTTTATTAATGTTTGCTGTGTTTCCATTTCTAGGCTTCTTGGCTGTACTGTCAAGAAAAGTATTTGGTTTGATGAATACTCTTTCTGTCATAGATGGACAATGTTGCACGTGAGAATCAGATGTTAAAACGTGTATGCAAGGTTTGCCTTTGACCTGACAAGTAACTAGCTCAGGGAGTTACGTGTTAACCCAGCTAAAGTGCTTCTTACACGTATTTTACAATTTACACTAAATTCTGGGTTGCCCTCAGTAAATTCCATGGATACCTGGTAGCTCAGCTGGCCACGTCTGTACTGCACGGCTGTCGTGGCTCTCACTGCAATGGTGAGGTAGCATGAGATGGCTAGATCCTTCAGTCACTGGTATAGCCACTGAAATTGAGTGCCCTTGCGTTTGATGTGTTCTATATGTCAGTGGAAGGGCTTTGATCCTATTGACCTAGGTTTTGCTGAATTTTATTTCTCTTTTTCCTTTTAAAATGCCTCTCAGCGTCTTTTCAACTGGGCTCCTGGCACAGTCTTTTGATTCCAGAAGCCTTGCTAAGAATAGCTGACTACTAGCAATACTTTCTTAAAAGAAATACTGGCATGCTATAGTACTTATATAACATCACAAACATGACTTACTATGATGGAAAGTTGTAAAATCATTTTAATCCTTTATAAAAATAGTATATGAATTTTCTTTAGCTTCCCATCATCCTTCTCCTGGGAAAAATGAGCTAGCTAAGGATGCCTGCTGTTACAACCCTTTTGAAAGTTTTCTGGTAATTGTTGTAATTAGACGTTTGCATTAAAAGATACCTTTTAAAATTACCTTTTAAAATTTGGAAATTGGGTTATAAAATGAGGAAAAGCTTCTTTTCTTTAATTTTATAAACTCATTATGCAGTCCTTTTCTTTACTCAGTAAATTTAGCTATGGTAATTGATCTTTACCGAATAGGTATTGTACTACACTGGAAACTTGCATTCAAATTGCAATTTAGGAAAAAAATGTGAGACTAAGGGTAATTGAGAGGATTGCTGCTACTCTAGGCAGAGAGATTGGTTTTACCTCTTCCAAATTAGAGGGGGAAATAGTCTACACAAGAAAAGAGCTGAATTACTTCCCTTCTGAAACAACGCTATGGCAAAAATTTGATTTTTATTTCTCTGTAGTTACAGGCTTCCTTTTCTCAGGCTGGATCCCTGGGTTATAGTTTAACCCTACATGAAAAATACTAATTGGACATTTTTTGTACATTTACAGTAATCTAGTTTTAATAGATACTACATATTGACCAATGAGCTTGGAGGAAAGACTATGTCTGGGGGAAGAAAAAAAGAACATACACGAACCCACCCCAAACTAAAACAATAAACATATTAGGAAAGCCTGTGCTTTTCCTCCACTGATCCCTTTGCATGTTGTGTACTGTAGTTTTATACATGAGATACTCTCCAGGTGTCTTTGGCTACCTGCATTGGCAGACACGCTTAGAGGTTGAGGTTCCCACAGATTTCAGCTAATGTGCATCTCCAGCTGCTTGTTTCTTTGATATTACAGAATGTATGTGAAAGAAACACGTTGCTGTACTATTTTTAAAGTTTTCTTATAAAGTATTTGTTAAGTAACAAACTTTTTGACCTGAGAGCACACGTAGAACACTGTGATATTTTCACAATGAGACTATGCCTGTGTAGTCCAACATTGCTTTTATGGTAGTTCATAAATGTGACTGTATTAATACTAGCTTTGAAGATAGTCCACATTTAACTCCAACTAAAGAAAAAAATGTAAATGCTACATAGAATAAAAATTTAATTTCAAATACAAGAAAAAAATTTAAATAATATAAAGAACAATTCAAACTAGTTCAGTTGGAAGGGACAACAGCAATCATCTAGTCCAACTGCAATAGCTAGCCCTAATTTCTTTTCATCCAAATTTAAGAGATTGTACCTGTGTTTCTCCAGGGATGTATGTAAGGATTACAGCAAGGACATGGGCTCTGATTTTACTTCTGTGTTTTTGCTTACTCTAAATAAGACACAGACGAAATAATATTTTGAATGCAGAAACCAAACCTGGGGTAGGGCAGCTCTGGATGTGTGGGGGTAGAGGTAGCGTGACAGCACACCGTGGGACGTGAGAAAGCCACGCGTCTGCTGCACAGCATTCCCAGTGGGTGCTGTGGCTGCAGTCAGGTTACTGAGCGGGTCGTTAAATAAGACTGAAATTTTCAGGGGTTTTCTTGTCAGTTAATTATGTATTCATTTTCACATCTTAAACATCCCCTTCTCTTTTTGAGTAGTTTCAGTGAATACTCTTTTAGTATGTCTTAAAATACTTGTATGCCATTTCTTAAATAATAAAGTGCAAGTGCTAAATGCTTGTGCATTAAGAGTGTTATCTTTGCCCTTCTCACTGTTGTGAAACCCTTAAATTTATTTCTAGTTCATAATTTTTCACCATTTTTGAAATCTTTTTCAAACATACATGTCCTTGGTTCATTCATTTATTCTTGTATGAGTCTTTTCATATTTTCCTCTACATAGTGAATTTTGGACTCGGGGGTAGAATTACTGCACTGTAATAAGTATTTCTTTATAGTAGTATAGAATTCACTACTCTTGTTAACTCTTTGTTAAGCATCTTCCTAAATTCTGGTACTTTCTATAACAGCACTTTGAAAGGCCGTGTTGTTCTTGGTAGGTTCTTTTTGCTGTACACTGCTGACAGGAATAATATAAAAATATTATTGGAAAGGTTTTGTGATATTCACTGCATTTTTCTGACTGATGCCTTAGTACATCATGCTACCTTCTCTGGTACGTTTTAGGGCATTTCTTTGTGTATGTTATATTTACATTTTTGTTTAAATACAGATATGTTTCCTGGGTTTTATTTTTGTTTGAAATCTAGACATCTTGGATATCAAATTAAATTATAGATTATACAGTAATTCTCCCATTCACAAAATGTTCTCATCATCAGGGAACACTCAAAGCACTCTGTAGAGTGAATAACAGAACCCTCACCAAAGCTGAGTGGTGAAGGTGTAGGTTGATGGATTTCGGCTACAGTTACGGGGATAAGAAGTTGAATTTCTATTTTTCAAAGTGTAATATAAAAAAAGTGAGTAAGGTTCCTTAGCAGATCGCACAAAGATATTTTGCACACAAGTGCACGATTTGCTGTTAGTGGTTCTATTCTCTGTCCTTTTTCTGTGAAATAATTACGTGGAGGACAAAGCTCAAGCAAACTGGTGTTATGATCGGATTCTGTTTAGGTAACTGCTGAAAGCAGGCCAGAATGATGAAACCTCTGAATTGATCAAACATTTTTCAAGTGTATTACATTCCTATAAAATTCTTTCACTGCTAAGCTTCAGGGCTTAAATCGGGAACATTTAATCAAGTGTTATTGTTTTTACTGGATGTGACTTGGATTAATTTTGTTCCAATAATCAGTAAGGATAACAACGAAAATACCTTATGCAGCAGATTTGCTTCCTTTGGTTTATGTGGAAAATCATGCACAGGATTGTCTTTTATGCAAAGATTTAAAAGGCAAGAATCATTAATCATAAAGACTGTACACTTATCAGATCTTACTTAATTCTCATAGTTTTCCTTGACATAATTATACTTTAATTTCTCAGATTGGCATCTAGTCTTCATCTTGTATTGCTAACATTAATGGTGGTTTTAGTATTTGCTTTACTTGGTATGACACTGCAACCATAGTGAACATTCTTACTGTTTTTACCTCAAAGGACTATATTTAATGATTGTTTTCCAAAGCGAAACAATTTTCATGGAAATAGTTCTTTCAATTTAGGCATTCTTATTCTCTGCAGTATTTGGGTAACTGGACAAGACAGGAACAGACGTTCCTCTTTCCCTCCCATCCTTGAAGGGTCTCTTGTCACATGTGATCTGGCCTTCAGGGTGAGACCAAAGGAAGGAAGATGATGTTTGTTACAAAATGCATTTCTGAGGATCTTAAAGCCAAAAATGCAATTTGGGTTTGTGTTTGTGGTAATTGTTAAAAGTTGTGCTAAGGAGCAAACTGCAGCAGATCATGAAATGCAGGGATTGCTGATGTGGACAACCAGTGCCCTCAGGCTAGAAAGGAATCAGCCCTCAAGGCTGAGGCTCTGAAACATTGACAATATCTATTGTTGCAGTTTTGCAGTTATTTACATTACAAATAGTATATTTTACTGCAACTACAGTTTGTATAGTCTTTCAAATTTAAAACATGCCTAACAAAAAAAAAAAAAAAAAGAAAAATCAAGATCATGAGCCTCTGCTTTAATGGGTACCTAACTTTACATGTGTGTTCTTTTTTGGCATCCTTATTTTTCATAGGTATATATGTATTCTGAAATTACATTTTTGTTTAACTTTTCTCCTATTCTCACTGATTCATAACAGAGTTGTTTTATTCTTAAAACTGAAAGATTACTTAATTTCTACTTTATGTAAATGGAAAAAATAAAAATAAATTTAATTTTGATCCATCTTGATCAAAATACTCAGATATTGGAACCTGATCTGAGATTCTGGCACACTGTTTAACCATTGGATATTTCTCCATTGCAGAGTTAACTCAAAGTTGTATGCGTTTTAAATTAATTTTATTCTGTCAGTGCACAGAAACTCCTGCTTTGATTTTGGATGTGCCTTGTATCAATTTTTGTGGGTGAGGTTAAAGCTTGGGTTCTGCTTTAACTCAGGCAGTAACTTGTTCATTTTGCAGTGAGAATTGCACAGTTCTTTTTCTAGAACACTCTTTTCTTCCAAAGTCAACTCATAAATCTTCCCTTTTGACCATTTCTTTCTTATGTGCTGGAATTTATCTGGTAATTTATATATACATTTATTTAGCATTTGAACTTAACATTCCATGTGCTATGCTGTATTTATATCCAGTATTTTAAAAGGTCTTGAATACAGATGCTGCACGGAGAATCCTGCTGATGTGTTGCCCAAGTCAAGATTCTACCACAGTGACAACCTTTAGGAGAAAGATTTGTGAAATGTATGTGGAAATGGAATATTTCTGAAAACATCTCCAGCAGATGGGCAGAGGAGGGGATTCATTAGATGGGATTTCATTGCAGGAAAATAATGAAAAATCTGAAAATAGTTCAACAGCGAGTATGGCGGTGTCATATTAACCTCTTTACCTTTCTACGTATCTGTTACTGTGAAACGAAGGTGTAGATTTACAAGTCAGCCGTTATTTCCCTTAATTTCTTCAGCAGCCTTCATGATGATCGTTGCTTCTGAAGCAATAAAATCTTGTGTCTGCTCTTGCACAGCGCGGACTGCAGCCTGACACAGCAAGACAGATAGCATGTGTCAAACAGCTTTTAAGATCTAATTTTCAACCAACCGATTTGGTCACTGTCTATTGACCAAATTTATAATTAAACCTTCTTCTGGCAGGTGTTCTGAAATCAGGATATAGTTTCATGACCTACAGCAATAGGTGAAGGTCCCCTAAAATAGCAGGGCCCAGGTGGCCCATTGCCAAACGTGTAGACTGGAAGCAATAAGGCTGCTTTCTGACCAAACATGCAGATGGTGGATCTCTTCAGACTTTTGGCAATATACGCTGCTGATTCATCTCTCCTTAATGTCTATGAACGTGTCTGTGTTCAGCCAAACCTTGTGTAACACTAGGTGCCCTTTGTAGCTGAGGTATCTATTTGCTACCATCCCTGGTAGCATGGACCATGGTACCCTCAGGGTCGTTTGTTAGGGCACTGCCTTCAAAGCCTTTCAGGTGCAGAAGGTGTTTGCTGGCTGGGGTTAACCCACAATATTAGACTGATTCTTACGCAGATATTCTGGAGGCATTGCTAGTCATCCTGTGTCTGCATGAGGATCCAGTCCAGCTCTTTGCTAGTTGTCCTGAAATGGAAAGGAATCAAGAAATCAGCATCAAATGAGATAAATTTTGTTCTGAGATCTGCTACTATTTTTGCACAGTCAAAATTACTGTTACAGTGCTACTATCTGCATCTTTTTTTCCGGTGAGTATGCAGCTGGAAGCAAAACCAATGGATCCATTTGTTATGGACAGGTCTGTGATTGTTTCTATCAGCTGTAGCCAGTACCAGCCAAACTGCATACGGAGCAGGAAATGGTTGGTTAAATGTGTTGACAGTGTATGGTAATTCAGAGACGAGCAGCCAGATTCTTCTTTTGTACACTGCAAAATATTTCCGTGAATGACTCAGGCTAGTGGGGTGGTAAAAGCCCTGGGATACACTGCCAGAAATCTGAGTAGCAACGGAGATGTAATTACACAGGGCAGCGTGTAGCTGTTCACTGGGGATGATGGGAGGCAGGCATGGCAGTCTCAGGTGTGGTGAAATCATGATGATACTTAAAATTCCTTCCATATATTATGTCAGTGCTCATATATATAGTTTACAACCAGCACCTTCTGAATCCAACCACAAATAGACTCTAAAAATGAATTTTCAAGTTCATACTTATGGGTAGGAACTTCTGAAAAATGTAAGGATTGCTATGTAATTGTTAATTTAAAATTAATAAATCCTTTGTGTTGATTTTTCACTCAAATTTAAAATAGGAATGAATGTTTCTCTGTGCATAGGCTTTACCCTGTGAGAGTGTTTATCCACAACTTTTTTGGTAAAAAAAAAAAAAAAAATAATTTTCCCATGTCTATACATCTCAGCTATTCTGATAAGTATGTAGTTTGTTTAGTCAACTTAAAATTTGTTTCAAGTAAGAAATTATATAGGCAGGTTCTATCTCTAACTATACAGTACTTTTCAGTTTTTCCTGGGATTCTCTGGGGTTTTTCTGGGATTCTCCGTGGGTCCAGAGAAGGGCAATGAAGCTGGTGATGGGTCTGGAGAATGTCTTATGAGGAGCAGCTGAGGGAGCTGGGGTTGTTCAGCCTGGAGAAAAGGAGGCTGAGGGGAGACTTTATCGCTCTTTACAACTGCCTGAAAGGAGGGCGTAGCGAGGTGGAGGTCGGTCTCTTCTCCCAAGTAACAAGCAATAGGACAAGAGGAAACAGCCTCAAGTTGCACCAGGGGAGGTTTAGATTGGGTATTAGGAAAAATTTTGACACTGAAAGGGTTATTAAGCATTGGAACAGGCTGCCCAGGGAAGTGGTTGAGGCACCATCCCTGGAGGTATTTAAAAGATGGGTAGACATAGTGCTTGTTTTTGTCAGAGTTAGGTTGGTGGTTGGACTAGATGATCTGAAACGTCCCTTCCAACCTAGGCCATTCTATTTGACTCATGCTATAATTGCAAAGGATAAAAAAGAGCACACAGTTCAGAGTCTGGTTTTCAAAACTGAACCCTTTGCCATTTCCAAAAGCAGGAAGTGATTTTGACAGTAAATGGTTGTTGCTACAAGCACTCCATATCTTTCTGTTTGCTGCATTCCCCTATGCTGGTCAATTCATGAGTCAGGATTTTGTGGTATATAATTGTAATTTAATTCAGTTATACCTCAACATGATTGCTGCCTTTTTTTTAAAATCCTCTCTGGAGATTTCATAACTCTATTCAACAATAAAATCTCAGCCTCAGTAGAAATATCTGTGTGTTACAGTTTCGTAGTGATCTATTTCCTGTAAAATTGCATTCTACAGGTGATTTCTACCTTTTTCTTTTTTCCTTTGTACTGTAGAAACTATTGTTCTTTTCACCTGGCCTATTGTGATGACTTGCTGCAGCTCCACCAGAGAAGATCACCTTCTCCAATGTCTTGCTATTACTATGATCAAATTAAACTCAAAGCAGGTATTCTTAAACTAGCCGTGAAGTTTGCTGTTTCTATTCCAAACCTGAAAAAGATCTTGTGCCCCCAGAGTGTGCCTGTAATATTATTTGGTCTAATAAAGGATTATTTTCCATACAGACCCTGGCTAAATTAATCCTCTTTTCTTCAAGTCGTCATCTGGGAATCTTCCTTTCCTCAGAGTATTATCTTCTGCTTACTGATGCTCAGGTCATGCTGAACTCCAATTTTATTTAGTGCAAGGACCCTGTAGCTCCAGAGCTCCCCTGCTAGTAATTTGGAGTGCATGCTGATAAGTAGTTTTAAGAGGTACCTGATATTGCTAGATTTAGGGGTAGGGAGAGAGAGCATGTGTGTCTTCTGATTCTTTGATGACTTGACATAAGTAAATTTGAAGAAGAAATAGGATCTATTAATTTCAGTGGTTTCTACAGTGAAACTCAGCTGGAACTTGATCCTGTTCTGTGGCAAGCTTCCCACCGAGTTTAATATCAGGCCCTTTGATACTGGAGTGAGTTGTCTGCAGTCAAAATTGATAACGGTGAATTCATGTTCATTAAAAGAGAGAGAGATATGTTTTTAATTATACAGAAGAGGAACAGGAAATTAACAAAAGCTTGTTGCTTTGGTTATTATGGTACTGAGATATGTCGCATCCAAGGGACAGCAAAACAAATCCCAGTTATGCTGATCTGTATCTGAAACTGGTGTTCAATTAAACTGTCACATATCTTCTGTTTGGGGTAGTTTTTTATTGTATTTTTCCTCTTTTTTGAACATAACACTTCTGTATTATATATATTGACAGTTGTTCACCTGTGGCTCTTTTTCGATTTTTTCCGTGGTCTGCTTTTATTTTCTCAGTGTAAACATAATCCATATGTGCTCTTAAAGCATACGAATAGTTTGGATGATGTCTGTAGCATGGCTTGTTAAAAAGGCTTCTATTATAATTCATTTATTGCATTACATTTTAATATCAGCTGAGAAGAAAATCTCCTGAGACTTTTGTGTAATTTCAGTCACAGTAGTATAATTGCATGGAAGCAAAGTCTCTTATCAAAAACACAACTGAGTTATAAGATGTTATAATAGGTTGAATAATTACTTTTATTCCTAGAGCTATTGAGATCTGTTTTCTGCTTTAGGACACCAAGTTTGTCATAATCACAGGATCTTCTCCCAGTACCCTTCTAGAGGGTGAGCACTTTTTTAGAGATGGTGAATTTTCACTTTACTGCTTTCGAGCTGCTGGGTTTTGAATGTACAGAGAGAGGAGTACTTTTTTTTTTTTTCTTTCTCAAAGTAAATGTAGAAAGAAAAGCAACCTAGAAATAAAGCTAAGACACAAATCCAGTTATTTGTCAATTCATCAAACTTTGTTAAAAGGAAATTTTCATCTTTTTGGCAGGTTTACTTTTTTGAGGTTGTGCTTATTTAAGAGATGTGGTGGCTTTTCCCTGGGTGTATTCCCATATGCATAGCACATTCCTACAAGTATCAAATGTACGAGTTGTTGGGTTTGAGCTGGGGTGAAAGTATGTCTGTACCACTGTCCTTACTTGGTCATGATTCACATGGAAAATGATGTGATTTTATCAAAGTATAAATCGCATGGTTGGCAACTGTAATTTTATGCAGGATTAGCAATTTTGACATTGGTGTGATTACAGTCAGGGTTGTATTTATTTTCCTTCTGTCTTTGTATGAATTCCACTTACTTTGCTCAAACCCAATCTTGAATTTCTGCTTAGAGAAAATTGATGGCAGCAATAATTGTGTATTAATAAATTATCTGTCTGCATGTTGAAATATAATTTAATAAATAAGCAACTTTTAATTTTAGCTTTACAAGAAATACAGTAAACGTACAGATAATTTTGCTTTTATTGTTAGGACATATCACGTGTCACATTACTATGTTTAGTAGAACATACAAATGTGGAAAAATTCTATGAATGATTACAGATAATTAACAGTAGCCTTTGAGCAGTATTTTTCATGCTTTTATTTACAGAAGTTTCTTTGCATTTTTCTTTAAGTGAACTTCCTGTTTTTCATCTTAAAAAAAAATACTGAATCAGCTTCTTACTAGTATAGCAAACACAAACATAATATGGTTCAATAGAGAAAACTACGAGGAAAAAACAGTTTTTCAAGACTGTCTTGAAACATTTTTGTGTACACATACAAAATGCACACAGTTTTTATGTACTTATATATTTGAAATTTATCTTTTCAGTATAGCTTTTTTAGAGCCTATACGTATACAAGATGTATGGAAATTCTAAGTTTTATAGTAATAAAGGCTGAGTCAATTTGAAGTTAATCTGTTGATAGAAGAGCTTCTTACCTAACCCTGTAAAAAGTTTTTAAAAAAAAAAATAAAAATGAGTAATTCTTGAGACAGTATTTTTTAGAGTTTATGGCTAGCCTAGGGTGAGTAATATCTTGAAGCAGGCATTCTGTATTTTTCTCCCATTCTTAAATAGATTATTCTTTTGTTAGAGAAGATGAGACCTTTTTGTTTCCATGTGTATCAGCGATGATTAAGTCAACCCATGAGTCATTTTTTTAAAGCTATGCAGAGGTTATCTTGTTTTGATTAATAAAAGCAGTGCTTGCTATTTAAAAGATTATCTGCTTCAACTGTTTATCAGAAGGATAAGCAAAGCTATCAATTCCAGCTTTAGATAACTTGCAAATGACTAGTCAGGGTCCTCTTATTCTTCTACTAGTTATAGCAATAACTTGATGTGGTAGAGCACAAAGAATGATACCATTTACTGCAGCAGCAGCTAATGTTAGTGAGGATTGCATCCTGCCTTAACTCTAACAGCAAAATCTGCTGTGATTTTGGCCTGAAAGCAGTTCCATTCTGCAAGTTAATCTAAGGACCTGGTCTGTCTTTGAAGCACAGAAAGATCTGATCTATTTCCTGAAGAACATAAACTGGCAACACAAAGCTAGAGGACTTGCAGATGAGACTGGTTAGGGAGTTTTATGGCAGAAACAGGGAAGTGCAGATCAGTTCCTGATGTGAAAAATGATAAAAGTCTTAGACATGAAAAAGAGACAAAAAAATAGTCAAAAAAAAAAAAAAAGACTAGTTTAGTAAAGGCAAGTAAGAAGAGAGAAAGAAAAAGGAGCAGGCTATCGTGCAGAGTGTAAATCATGGCGGGCAGTGAAGCTGAGAATGAGGATCTTGGATTTTCTGTGATGAAACACAGAAGGCTGGAGTGAGGAAAGATAAAAAATCAGAATCTGGAGAGGTGAAATATGTCAACAACCAAGACTTGCAAAGATGTGAATTATGGATGAAAAAAATACTTCTAGGTGTAGAAACAGTCAACAGAAATAAGTTGTATTTCCACTTCTTCAGTATTTATATCCATACTTTAGCCATGAGCTGTCAGCCTTTATAACTCTGTTTGGCCTTTGTGCCTCTCCTTGGATATCAGCTGCACTCTTGCTGCAGCAGCTTGTTCCATGGGCAGTTGTATTAAAGACACAGCACTTGTTTAGTTCTTCCAGTTTAATGGAGAGTTGAGAAATGCCAGTTTGAAATTCAGTTTTTTTGTATCAGGAGGATTTTTGTTTATTTTCGGTCTTCTTCCAAATCCAGCAATACCAGTGGCTGATCTTGTTTAGCCTGTGACTTGAATCATCTTGGCTTAGCTTCCACAAAAAGATTTTGTTTTTGACAGCTTCATTTTTCTGTTAGAATGAAGCTGGCTTGTGAAGCCGTTGTTACAGAAGATGATGCTATGTCTCGGGTAGTTTCATTAAAGGCTTTCAAAATCCCTGCAATAGCTTTCAGCTGGACTCGATCAATGGGCAGTCAGTCTAGTGAAATAAAATTCAAACAAGGTATTCCTAGTGGTTCCTGGCAGTCCGGAGATACACTGTGGAGCCACCACCTCTGGTCACTTCAGTGTGTCAAGGTTTTTTCTTAGATGTGGGAGGTTGTAACAAGTAGAGCCTGAAGGGTGATTGTACTTAGGCAAGGCAGTGCGCAATAGATCATCAGCAGTGCCCTAGCCTGTTGCAAATTCAGTGTCAACCTTTGCCAGTTTTTGAGGTCTTTGTCTCAGAAATTCAGCAAATCTGTTGAAAGTGTGAGTGTGGGCGGCTTTTCTAGTTCATATTCTAATGGAGAAGGTGAATTCTTGAGAATGCACCCCTAAATCTCCCCAATGCACTGCTTGCTGACGAACAGCTCATCTTCACTCATGTGTTATCTCTCTTCCATCAGTTACTACCTGACTGGGCACTCCTTACAGAGTTAGGCCTTCCTTTCCTACTATATTGATAGATATAAGGTGTTTATAACTGTAGTTACTGAACAATGTTGAATTTGCAAAGCACCAGTATTTCTGTGGCATTGCGTTGTCCATGCCACTTGCTGTCTTGTCTCCTGCATTATGTGATCACCAGCAGCTAAGCCATGATCTGAGCTGTCTGGTCCAACTCTCCTTTCCTGACTTCAGTGTCCTCTGCAGAGCTCAGATGCCACTGGCAGCTACAGCTTGATAGCAATTGGGATGTGTTAGTTGCCTTCTGGGAGCCCGTCTTCTGGTGCAGCTTCATCTGAAAAGGATCCAGTTTCTGTGCTCCAAGACTGTAAACTAAAGCACAGGAAGTGAGGATGTTTGGGAGATACACTTCAAAAGTGCATTTGTGATCTAAAATAAATTAACAACGTAGACACAACCTCTACACCCTGTTTTAGCAGTGAGGCACAGGAGAGGCTGGTACAGGTTGTACTTTCTGTGCCTTCTCCTGGTTGGCAGGGCACCTTGTATTTCCCAGGAAAGCGCTTGAGTGTGGAGAGCTGTCGTGCATGGGGGGGGACTCGGTGAGACACTGTGACTCCTAGGGACCAAATGGGTGGTAGCGGATGTTTGTGTCATGCATTCCATATCCTCCTCTTCCTGAGGTAACACTGGTTGTGACAGTGACAGTTCAGTCCGTGTATGCAAAGCACTGTGCAAATACACAATCCCTGTAATATAAAATGAACATTACATGTTGCATTGTTTTTATTTTGGCATAAGTTTAAGTTCAGTTGCAAAGTCAAGAACAGTGCAAATGGGCTTTAAGAGCTTTTTCTTATGAAATCTTTCAGAGGTGTTCTGCACAGGTTGAAGTAGAAAGCAGATTTGGAGGGTCATGTAGAATCAAAGCAAACGAGACTGAAAGGAAGCCCAGAAGCTCACCGCACTTCGTCTGCTGCCCCAAACATGTCAACATAGTGTTCTTAACTGTCTTTTTTCCCCCAGATCTTTCTTGAAAGAGTTTCAGTGACAGAGATTTCTTGATGTCCGCAGATATTGTACAGCACTACTACACCATCCTCGAAGTTATGCCTGTTCCCCACTATGTAACCAGGATATTGCTTGTAGCAAATTAAGTCCATTACTTTTTTCCTTGCTAGTCTAGATACAGAAACAATTACTCTTTGGCTCTTTCAGAAGCCTTCTATGTATTTGAAATTTTCTCAACAGGTTCCCTTAGCCCAAAGGCTTTATTTAGGGCTGCTATAATTTATCTTTTGACTTTTAGTAGGATATATTAAGAAAAGGCAATTTTCTCTCTTTTTAACTTCCCACTGATTTATAATAGAGTTTGCATAAAATGATTTTAACAAGGGAAACCTCATGTAGCATATTTTATGTTTATTATAAGAGGATGAATTGTAATCATTCATTATGAACTTGGGGTTGGGTTTTTTTTTTTTTAGAGAACAGAAAGGATGTTTGCCCCCTCTATGAAATAAGAGTTTATTGATATAAAAAAAAAAATTGAAGTAAAAGATCTGGAGTGTATCTCCATTATGTGTGGAAGAAATCTGAAGATATTTTGTGAAGCAATGCAAAAAAATAAACTCCTTTTCCTGGGAAGGAAGAAGAGTACTGAATATACTACTATGACTGTTTATACACTTAAGTAATTTTTGAAAAATTATTGTTCAAAGAACCCATTCTAAACTTATCTAGTCGGAAGACTAGATATACCACTGGTTTGGAATCATTGTTTTGATGTTTCATGCTTCCCACACGGTCTTAGAAAGCTTGGCTTCTTCCTTCTTAGGAAAAGTTTTATTTTTCAAGGGACATCACTGCAAGGATATTATAAAACTATCATGAATCTTTCGTAATAATAGATAAAACATGCATACTCCCAAATACATGCATTTTCCCAGCGGAATGAAAAATATTTTGTAACTTCAGACATCTAGTTTCACCGTGCAGTGAGGTCAGATAAATTGTATCTTATAGCAAGAGGAATATGAAGAAAAATACTGACCACGCGGGTTTTATGTCATCATTGTGTGTTAATTTCTTGTGGTAGTAGAGTCCCAATGCCCCAGTCAAGGCATCCAACCCCTCTGTACTGCGGACTCATATGGAGGCAAAACAGCCCCACCCTGCCCAGATGGTCCTTTTATTTGAAGTTTTGACAAGACGGCAGGTGACTGAAGCAGGCATTTGGATAAGTCATGAAGCAAGCATGTTATGGCAAGTAGCTTAACCATCTCAGAAGCCCTAGTTACCAGTTATTTAGCTAATACCACATGTAGTTTTATAGACATATGCAGAAAGACCCCAACTAAAAGAACATATTAGGTTAAGTATAAAGTAGTTAGGATATAGTGTACTGCCGAATAAATGAATGAAGAGTTTAATAGAACAAAAAGAACAAATTGCCTTGTTTTTGCACAGCCCAGTCCAAGAGTTAAAGGGAAAACCTAATAAACTTTTTATTTGTTTTGTTTTAGAACGTCAAGCGTGTACATCTATGGCCGGCTCCAGCGTCCTTCCCTCCAACGTGGCTGGTATCAGCAAAGAGCTGATCGAACTGCAGCACCTCATCCAGTTCCCGGAGGAGGTTGCCAGCATTCTGACTGAGCAGGAGCAGGAGCTCTACCGGAAAGTCTTACCCATTGACTACCTCTGCTTTTTAACCAGGGATTTGGGTAATGCTGAATGTCAAAGCAAGCTGCCGTCTATTAAAGCTTCCATATCTGCTACTATTCTTTCTTCCCCCAATGGTGAGCATAATGCTGTAGAAGATCTTGTGACAAGGTTTAATGAGGTAAGACAAAACTTTTCAATTACGTTTCATAAGGGTTATTACCTGATTTGTGGGTTAGTTATTTCCTTTATCTCTCAGAGCTGAATTTAGCTGTAACGACAAATTTTTGAAACATAAGTTAAGATGACCAGGGGATTTAGCTAAATAACTTCCACTGAATTTAGTAGGAGTTATGTGACCGATTTGCTCAGTGAGTTTGGAAAACTGCAACCTAAGTTTTTCCTGCACATTGTAAAGTAAACAGGAAGAAAAAAATTACAGACTTGTATTTCTTTGTATTTATACTGACAGTATGGGGTATACTTTCAGTCAGTTTATTATTTTGTTCAGGAACTGGAGTTTTATTTATTTGTTTTGGATTTTTGTAGACTAAGCATGATCTTAGGAGTCAGCACAGAAGTATTACAATCTAGATGTTCCTGTATTCTGTATAATATAACTACACTAATCTGGACTATTTATTTATTTATTTAATCACTGTGTGTGTCTTGAATGTTGTTATACCAAGAAGTGTAATTTGGCATGACATTTCCATAAGCCAAATCATCAATTCTTTACTAAGATTTTACTTTATTTTTAGTAAGGTGATCTTCTGATAACCCCTAAATAAAACCTCAGGTTTTAGCTGCAGAAAAAGTGGAACAATTTCTTTCTTCCTTTTTTTGTGGATGAACCATATGCAATGTTAGCAGTTTCTAGATTCATAAAGTGGAATAAAATGAAGATAGTCTTGACTTAACGCTCCTTTAGTTTATCTGCTGCATCTTACGCTTTAATAAGAGATGAAAAAAAGACAGCACAAAATTAAGTAAATAGAGCAGAGTATGTATTAACCCCCAGTGAATTTCCTGCTTCCTGGGCAAATAAGAGTCAGTGACTGAATATTTAGCGTGTTTCGAAGTGTTCCTCTTTCTTGCATGTTATTGAGATTTAGGAATAAAATAGTGTAAATATGTTGGCTTCTCTCACCTAATTCTATTATGGGAACATAAATAAAGTTGCAACTACAATATTCAGTCTTTAGGCAAAGCCTAAAAATTGTTTAAATTAGCTGTAGTTACTGCATTTAGGTAGACACTGTGGCTGGTGCATAGCTGGAGAGGAATCTAGCTGCTGATGCAGCCAGGGTCCTCCTTCCTGTGCTGCCTCTCTTATGGTGATCACCATGGTGAGGGCGGCGGGAAGAAGGTGAAGTGGTGGTCAAGCTCTAGGATGTCCTGGCGAAGCACAATGTCTGAGCAGTTTCTTAGGACATTTTGCACAAATTAGATTGACCGTCATGTGTCCTGACACTGAACAGTCACAGACATGAAGAGCAAGTAGGTGCTGAAAAAGTCTTGTCAGAAATGACTGGGACTGTTCCATATTAATGAGAATTTTGACAGTAAAGTTGCCTTTTGGTAAAATAGTCAACATTTTCTTTTAGTATTAGAGGTTTGTGACTTTGCAAATATTTTTTGTAGCCTAGCATTACTTGTCTGGTAATGCTACAGGACAATTTTTCATATAATTTGAATGAATTCCGGAATATCTGGTGCATAGATTATGTAATATTTAGTTTAATGGATTATTTTAAGTATAATTTGGAATAAGTTTTTTAAAAGATAGATGTTATATGTTTAAATGGAGTTATTGTACAATATTTACTGCTTGTAATAAATCACTATTTTGCTATCTGCTTTATCTTATGGTGGAGTATATGAGTAGCCATAGCCAATCACAAGCGTGAACTTTCAAAATGTCTTTGTTTATAAATGGCAAGAAAATTCTTGTGCAGAGAGTCATGCTTTGGTTGGCAAAAGTCAGTGAGCACTTGCTGATTTTTTTTGGCATTGCCTATAGAAATACTGAAGTGTATTTATAATGTGGGAGCCAGAATGACTTTTTAGGATGACAAGTTCCTGATACATAATGGGAAAAAAATCATTCCGTGCCATTGTTCTGTTAAATGAGCAGTTACAGTATATAGAGGATTTTTCATAAAGCAATATGCTTTTTAGTAATTTTTCTGATCCTTACTACATATTCATGAGGAACACTTTATAGCAGTTCTTTAAAATGATAGTAAATAATTGCTGTTTTCTTACACAAAGTAAGTTATTTAATAGAAGAATACTGACATATTTGTGGAAGCTTAAATTGAATGAGGGCTGCAGGAGTATTATAAAATAAATTAATAATTAGGATTAAAATACTTTCCAATTATTAAAATATCTGTTAAAAAGTGAGTTTAAGTGAAAAATAGAGAAAAAATTTGGTCTTATTGAGGTAAATTTTACTAGTATTATTTACTGTTTAAATTCCAGTAACTCCCAGAAACCCCGGTTTTGACTGAAGGTGAAAACTCCCATTGACTGCAGAGGGCGAGATCAAGCGGTAGATATTGGGAAACATCATATGGTTCCCTTATACTTTAAATATGTTTGCTGTTACAAACCTGTTGTTTTCTAGGTGTGAATGATTTAAATATTGTTACTGGTGAGATACACAGAGTATGAGTATCTTCTAATCATTTGTGTAAACCTTTCTATTTACTATTGGCTGGTGTTGCTTAATAGGAATTACAGTATTTAGACCTCAATGGGGTCTAAAAGGAATAGGAGAGACTTACACAGGAGAAAGCACTTATGGTGAGTGGTCAGCCTTACGGTTGTCATAGAAATGGTCTACAAAGATTTGCAGAACTGAATTAGAAATGAATTCAAATTCAGAAACCAAGTTAAGAAGCATATAGTGAGAAATGTGCATCGCAAGTAACTTCACACGCAAGGAGAAAAGTTGTGGTTGTGCCTGCCTTAGGCCAGAAGGACTTTGCGTTCAAGTGGGATGTGTGAGCCTGTTCCTTGATGAAAGCTGAATAGGCTTTTGGCCAGCCAGACATTAACCAATATCTTAGAGTTCCACAGAATCACAGAATGGCAGGGGTTGGAAGGGGTCTCTGGAGATCATCTAGTCCACCCCCCCTGCCAGAGCAGGTTCACCTAGAGCAGGTTGCACAGGAATGCATCCAGGCAGGCTTTGACCAAGTGACAATGCAAAAAATAAGTAGTGATAGGTGGTATAAATTTAATTTGTGGGCCTTGCCTGATTTTTTTTCTGTTTGTTTTGAAAATAGTAGCTCTATTCCTGCTTAAAAGGCAAGGCAACTAACTTAAATGTTTGAGAGAGCTCCCTTTTTACTGTCTTTGTGGCAAGGTTTCCACAGCCTTGCCAGCTTACTCCTTGGCTGAAAAACCACACAATTTGTTTTTAGCCTGCAGTAATCTGAACATAGTTGTCATAATGTCGTTGTCTGCTCAGGGTGTCCATGGGCTGAGTCCTCTGTATTACGGAAGAGACGTGATTCGTTTACCTCTGGGACCTGTGATAACCATTCCCTGTTTTGCGTGGCTTTAGTGAGTGCTTTGACCTTGAATTCAGGGGTACAGCAAGGAATTCTACTGTAGCTGGAAATACCTCTATTTGTCACAGATACTGGATGAAACTAATAACTGAGTGGCTTTTGTTTCTGGTATATGTAGATCTTATAAAAAAAAACCCAAACAATGAAGATTGGAGAAATAGATTTACCTTTATTAATACTCACAAAAGATGGAAATTACAGCACTCTAGATCCTCTCCATATATACATTTTTTTCTTTTCACTGTCAAGAATGATAGGGAAAAAAATTGTAGTAGTGTAAGTAGCGTAGAGACATGAAATATGGATAGCGTGGATTAAAGCTACTGTCAAGCGCTCCACAAATAGTAGCACAAACATACAACTGGCAAATCCTGTGCTGCGGAGGCTGGGAAACAGAAACTGCCATTGTTTAAGAGAGCATGGTTATGGCTTAGATCTGACATACAGTTACTAGAGGGGATTCCGGCATTATGTATTTCCATGTGTCTTTTCTTGTCATGGGTTTCCAAGAATCAGTTTGTTCCCTGCTGTGTTAATCAAGGTGGCTGCCATGACAAGGAGCCTGAACACCAATGACTTGTTTCAAAAATATGTTGCAAGGTTAGTCATGAATGATCTGCTTGAATCCCACCAAATAGGATGGGATACATTCTTGGATTGTATTTCATTTATATTTTAAAAGTTTCAGGTCATTTCAAGTCTCAAGTCTGTACAGAAATTCACAGGGAAATAAAATATTCACAGGAAAATAAGAATCTTATAATCCGCTAATGTTGCAGTTTCTCTGCAGGACTTACTGTCTCTGATGGAGTTTTCAGACAGATAGAAGTTTATATGATGTATAACCCAATCATTAAAGAGTTGTAATATTTACATATATAGACACATTTTTTCAAGCTTCGCTTCCCTAGAGGTACTATAGACAGATGATAAACATGGTGGAGAATGCCACTGAAGTTTAAATAACTTCTGTAATGCTGCTGTAGAAACCCTGGTCACTACTGTTTAAGAAACAGTTCATAAAACTAAAGTTAAAGTAAAAAATAACCAAAGAATTGGAGGACTTTTCAACATGTGGAGTAGATGCAGTAAACTTGAAAAAGGAAAAGTTAAAAATGATGGATAACCACAGAAGGATGAGAGATGCAGACAAAAGGTATTACTGAATCTACTGCATAGTACACTGCAGAAAGAGTATAGATTACTATCTAATAAATGTCAGGTATTTAATGAGGGAGAGAACACAACTGCGAGAAATGATACCATGCTCCTAATGGATTTGAAATACACATATTTCAGAATTAATGAAAATAAATAAATAGGTTTGTCTGCTTAAGAAGAAATGCATCCTGGTGTTCTGCAATTAGCAAGGTGCTAATTCCCATGTGAAAACAGATACAATCAACCACTTTGGTAGAGTAATATAATAGTGTGGCATCAAACACTGAAAACCAAACAAGGAATTTTGTTGGATTTAGAAAAAAGGAGAGAAAATTGTATTGTGTTCACCTGCATCTACAGCTCTTGTAGGCAGTGCACGTGCTGTCTTGGACATCTAAATGGGGCTGAAATTGAAACTTTATCGGAAATGTTCTTTTATAATACTGTGATTAAAACACAGCTTTTTTCAGTTGTTCCTTAATCCTGATGTTTGTTTCAGATTTAACAAATATGCAAAGTCCAAGGAGAAGTTAAATTACTAAAAGGAAAAAATGTAACCGCTATGCTTTTAAACCCCAGATACGTTCCTAAACTTTCATTGATCCAGTGATCATCCTCATTTTCTGGGATGGTAGATTGTAATCTCAACTGTCGTAAGGTTTCTGTGTTTTGACTTCTTGTCTCTGTATTGTATAGAAAACTTAGCAAAAAACGTTTGTAATATTTCAGAAGACATTTACAGGAGAAGCTGAAAATGTGTAAAGTAACTTTGTTTTTTACTTAATGTATTATGGGAGAATTGGGCACTAGAATGCATCCTGTTGTTTTTTCTCTCACTTTTTCTTGCAACAGCTTGAGGTCTCAAATGGTATCAGAGAAAGGGAATGATATTTCTGTCCCTTTAAACCTATTTGACCTGAAACTCTGTTTGTGTTACACATCTTGTTCCTATGGGTTGTCTTCCTTACTTCCTTACCTGTATCCCTTACCCTATGCCCAATATTCTTAAATATTTTAGCTTTTTAGATTTTTTTTTTTTTTT
>VYZM01020105.1:364548-394021 GCA_013398915.1 Dromas ardeola | reverse complement strand
TTTTTTTTTTTTTTTTTTTTACTGTGCTAGCACAATGTAAAGCTGTATTGTGGCCTGTGCCACGTGTACACAGACAATTAAAGAAGGTATTTTGCTATTTGGTTTTTATTTATTGTGAAGATTTTGAGCTACATGCATTCGGTATCACCAGCTATAAATAAAGCCCATAGTCTTTAAAAGTTCAATTAAAACTGTAGTTATATGATAGTGGAGACTTGGGCACGACGTGTACTCATCAGCGAGACACAGCTGATATTTCCTTTGCTTCTAATAATATCAAATTGATCATAGAGCAAGGCAGGGGATCAAGCTAGAGACAGGTATTATTTCCTGTTGCTAAATTCCATTAAAAGCTGATTGTGAATTAGTGGCTACTGTGGGAGGAGGAGAGTGAAATACAGTAACATCTAGCTTTGCAAAACTGTTGGCTTTTGGATTGTCTAAGACTGTGCATATAATAAAAATAATAGTAGTGATAATAGTACTATATTTTCCTGCTCTGATAGAGCACTGACTACCAGAAATGTAGTTTTCATGGATGTATTATAAATGTGGGAGGAAACTATTAAGGAGATTCTGTAGAGTTAGCAGAACCCTGGTAGCTGGGAAGAAATCAGGAAAATGGTACCTAAGTGTGTTTTAGGACCCTGAGAACTGTAACAGCATACTTTTTTCCGTCTTGTCTTTGTTGACTGCTCTGCCTTTCTCTTAATTTAGTTCTTTTCTCTGATTCTTGTATGGTATTATGAGTGCCATGTGGTCCTTACTTGGTATTAAACCTTTATGATATGCCACAGTCTTCCTGGGCATCTGTTTCTTTTTCTGTGTCTTTACCCTCCCCAACTCTTGCATGTTTATGGTTTTTACTCCCAGCCACTCTTCTGCCTCTCGCCAGCAAAACAACCACAGAAACATAAGTTCAATGTGCATGTTGTAAACATTTATTTTTATGTAAACATTTTAAATAATTTCAAGCATTGCTTAATATAAACATGAAGAGTGTCTTGTAACTTGATCTTTCTGGCCACAGCTTCAAGTAAAAGAAAAGCAATAAAAATTTAAAACAAAATGAAGCATTTAATTTTCCATACTGATGTATGGGTACAAAGCAATTGTGATGTCTCTGATTGACAGTTGCACCAGATTGAAAGATCATTCAAGCAGCTGTCTGAAGGTAGTCCCACTATGGAACTGAAAATGCAAAATAAGAAGTTCAATATATAAGGTGATTTTTTGGGAAAGATTGAATTGCCAAAAAATAAGCTAAGAAGGTAAGAATGTTCAAACTGCTCCAGTTTAGCACTGCTGCTGGGGTAGTTTCATCATTAACTAAGTCATTCTTATATTCAGTAAAGTTAATTAAAAATATGGCTATTTAGGACACTAAATGATAATGATGGTTTTATTTTTAATGGTTTGAATTTGTAAGTTTTCTTCATTGTTCATTCAAAACACCAATTTAAACCCTCACTAGCAAAACAGAGACATATCATTTTACTGAAATAATGGAATGTAAATAAATATTGCGCTCTGTCTCTTAGTTCAGCATTTTTGTGCAGTGCCTAAATGGGTTTGCATAAGACTTTTAAAAAGATTGTGTTTGTACAAATATCAAACTGTTTCCAGTCCTTGTTTGGAATAGTGTTTAATCAGATTTAAAACGGTAAATGTTCTTTGTAAGGTTATATAATTTCACTCAAAGCATGTAAAGTGAACCATCTGTTTATAAGGTAATGCAATTTAAAATACTCAGATTTAAAAAATGCATCTGAAAATTACGTTGCATATTATACCAAAAGCCCAAAAATTTTAATAATGAAGCTTTAGTGAAACCCATTTAAAATAAACCAATTCTGTGTTATATACTGTGATCCGTGTATTCATCAGTATGCGCTGATGGGTTTGTGCACAGTTAGCAATGCAAAGGAACTCACGGTAGCCGGCTGTTAGTGCTAATGCTGCATACTGATGGTGTTTTTAAAAGCCTTGTAAATATGAATCAGGTCCTTATAGTTTTGTAAGAATAATATCACGCAACAACACTTTTACTTTGTGGAGAGACTTTGTAATGTTGTGAAAGATGGATTTAATTTATTTTTTAAAGAAATCACAGTGTACTGATATACTAAGAATTCTGCTTTTAAACAAGATAATGTATATTTTTCCTTCTTGCCATAAATAGTGCATGATATCTGATGAGGGTTGTTGTTTTATATGGATTATTCATGTTCTTTGGGTTTTACTTGAATTTCTATATTTTTATCAAACAAAATCATTAAAACCTGAATGGCTTGGTTAAATGGGTTACAGATTGTCATGGTTGTCCTTTGGATACCTGAAAAATCAACTTACTGTTTTGTATTCAGAGACTTCTCACACACATACTTTATTTCGTCAGTATTAAAGTTGCTTGCTTTCTTGCTCCAGTGTAGGCAGTAGTTAAATCAGCTACAATGTATTATAGAACGATATCTATTGCTAATTTTTACGCGTTAGAGAAAGTATGTACTGTGATTTTACTTTGTGGTAAGCCAAAAGATTTTATTTTAGTTGCTGGCAATGGTAAGTGTTAAAAACTTCAGGTACACAGTTGTGTTTGCTAATTTCACCTCTGAAAGCTGCATCTCTCCAGTATTATGAAGTTCCTAAAAAATGTAATATAAAAATAGAAGACATCATTTCTTCCATGTAGCATCACCCACTGAAGTATGTATCTTGGGAATTGCTGTAAAAGCCTTACAAACTTATGAGCTGGGGAAACAGCTGGGGAAGCTGAGTGTAAAGCAGCACAAATGACAAAACACTGGGCTTCACAGGTGGAGATTCTTAGTATTTTCCTCCCTCAGTACCACTTCTGCATTTACATTCTGATAAAAGATAAACAATAAATTTGCATTAATAAAAAAATGTACAGAATGCATACTCTAGCAGCTATGTAAAGGATAGTAAATAATTTTATATATACATATGAATTATTATAATTTTGAGCATTGGAAGACTAAAAGAAGGAAAGGAGTAAAGTAAATCTGTGGCAAATTTACGATACTGTTAATAATTCAACATGCAGTATGTGCGGTTCCATCCTGTGTACTGCATGGAGGAGGATTCCTGTAGAGTAAATTGTAAACAGTCCTGTAGTTTACGCTTGTAAGGACTTAAAGGTCATGTGCCATATCTTGAGAGTCAAGTTCCACCATGGGTGTCTCTTTTACATCCTTCATATTCTATTAGTACAAGCAGCTGAGCATCAGTAATAAGCTTTATCCTGCCCCTGACAATTTGGGATATTTTTACCTGCATATAGACATGATTTTTTAAATAAGTGGTCGTTCAGGTAGTCAAAAATATAGTCTCAATCTTTTTTAGTCTTTTGAATGATTGATATAGATTTCCCATGTTTGAAAGTTTAAGGTGGGTTTATTTATTTTTCATTAACAAAATGCTATAAGTTTAAAAAAAATGTATTTCTACTATTAATTCTGACAGTTGAGTTATAGGAACTTTTCTGTCTATTTAATTGCCATTTAAAAAAAAAATACAAATTAAAAGGGAATGCTGAAAATCAGAACAGAAATCTCTGGAGCCATCTGGGAATGTGATGTCCTGAAAAAGGAAGTTTGTCTATCCTAAATAAAGGTCTGTCATTGCTACAGTTGTGAAAAATTACAAGTTAAGTACGTTGAAACATTGAATGAGACTTAGTCACTGACTTAAAAATATTCACAGTATGTTTGAAGATTAATTCTAACATGCCTTTCCCAATTGCATTAGCAATATTTAAGTTGAATTTATTTGAAAACTTTGCTTAAAGTAAGACAAAAAAACGTTGAAAACCTTTAAAAAAAGTTTATTGAAAAGAATAGATTTCTTTTCGATAAGAAAGAAATAACTTTTAAATAGTTAGAGGTGATTAAAATAGTTAAAATAATAAAGTAGTAAGAGCTGATACATAAATAATTTCAAAAGACGTAAGATTATACAACTCTTTATATACTACTGTGCTTGAGTTTGTTGCTGAGTTACAAACAGTGTTGCCCAAATGCCTGATGCAGATCGTGTGTGCTGAGACTAAGATTTGGAGGAAGATCCTATACCTCTGAAAATTTCCAAATGAGGCTACTTTACAACATATTCGATACTAATTTGGCACAATGATGTCAGTGCTTCTCTGTAGTAGGTCACCAGAAAATATTTAAATCTTAACTAAGTATCTGTTTGATTTGATTTTGTTTGTTTACTACTTAGTAGGCAGTAATCCTGAAGGACACTCATTTTTATGCATCTGAATGAAAAGACGGATGTTATTATCAACTTGAGTGGATCGTGTTTCAATTTATGACTTTTCTTGTGTCTTGCAATCATGTGGATTGTACTAATGAAGCCAGGATACATTTTCTCATGCTTTTCAGACTCATCAGCAGTGCAGCGGAAATCTAATTATAGGTTTGCTGTGATGATTTCTGTTCTGAAGGGAGTTTAAAAGGAGTTACATAAACAGAACTGTTAAAAAAAGTAAACTAAGGAAATAATGATTAATATGTCAATATGTAGATTGTGGTCTGACGTTAAAATGATACCTAACGCAAAAACTTGGTCCAAAAAGCGTTACTGCTGGGCTGGGCTGTCTCTGCTCCCGGCGCTGGCTCCTTCAGGCGCTGCTGTAGCGGCAGCCTGATAACTAGGCACCTGGCTACCTGGCGGTACTTCATCCTCAGGTTAGGTGCTCCTCAGGTGTGATGCAGCTGGGGAGGTAGCTCTGCAAGCCATCCGGCAATGAACTGCTGAAAGAGGAGGTGCCATTCTGTATCCAGCTGCCTGAAGTGTCCAGAAGTCACTGCCCACTTCTGGTGAGGATGGAGCTCTGTTCACCCTGCTGGAAAAACCCCCTTGTTGTGGTTTTGGCCAAATTGGCCAATGGCTGGCGACAGATTCTCCCCTCCAACCTCTCGTACACAGAGAGGAGGAGGAGAGATAAAGAGATTTATGAGTTTAGAAGAAACTCAACTACTTTAATGAAATATTAATAATAAAATCAAAAGGAAAATAATGAAATAGATACAGTATATACAAAACTGTATTAAGCTCCCAGCATGACGTCACCGGCAGGCACTGGGGAAGTCCCAGACTGGACTCAGCGACGGGTGGGAACTGGATTCCAGAGCTGGAGTCAGGAACCCACACATAGGGATCAAAGGCAGATGAACAGACAGGATCCTCCTCGGACGTCGGCCATTGAAGGAAGAAAGTTGACCCTTTGATCCCTCAGATTTTACACTGAGCATGGGGTAGATGGGATAGAATACCCCTGTTGGTCAGTTTTGGGTCACCTGCCCTGTCCGCTCCTCTCCACAGGTGGGACGCCTCTACACTTTTTCATTTCAGACCCTCCAACGGGGCAAATAACGAAATTAGCTGACCTTAGTTTTTATAGCAATAAGAATAAGCGAGAGCCTCTCTGCGTACCATTCCTTGGCACAAACTGTAAACATTGGTCTTACCACTCTGAGAATGAACTGTTTTCGACACAACATGCTGTTAATTTCAGAGAGTTAGAAGAGGCCTAGCTAAGAAGTAAAAATTACTGAACAGAAAGTTGGTTCTGTTTTACCTTAAACCAGGACAACCTTCTTGGAGGTAGAGATCACACCTGGTTTTAGTGACAGAGAAACTGTGCCACTCCAGAATACCATCTGTGCTACTTGCCTGCCAAAGTGCAAAACCCAGGGTTTTCAATTCAACTTGCAGGTGATTTCCATAGTCGCCAAGAAATATGTACGTATACAGCATTGTTCTCTGCTTTTCTTTTGTGTGAGGTGCATCTAGCTCAGATGTGCACAGACAATGTCTGAGGAATTCCATTTCTGAACTTTCATTTGAATGAAGATCTTGAAAATTTTGTTATTTCTTGAACACCATCTGTCAGAGGAAGCTTTATGCATCCCAGGCAGCAAAAATGTAGTATATGCATTATCAGGTATTTTGGGGATCCAGTGGCAGGTATATAGTCATTTGAGAATGTCGGTGATTCCTGTGGAGGCATTCCTTTGAGGATGTACTCTGGACTGTTCATATATTTGTCAATATATCACAACGTTCATGAGTATATTTACTGAGTATTGTTTAATGTTTCTATGTTTTAATTAATAAACTTAAGTTTCATCTAAGTTGTCAAACACGATGTTTCCTGAAAATCACAGTCCTTTCAACTTACCTGCATTTCAGTGTTTGTATGTTGTTCATTTTAGCTGTGTCCATTATGAATAATCATCTCAAATTAATCAATATTGTTCTTCATTATGAAATTCTTGGATCCATCAGTTCAGTTCAATCTGCCTAGGGAGAGAAAAATCTTCAGGGAGTTCAGAGCTGGGAAGTGACCTCAGTCAGGAGAAGTTTTCAGCTTTGATTTTGTGCTCCTTTAAAGCCTACTGATTCGACCAGCTCTCCCACCTTCAAAATTTCTGTGAGAAAATTCTTCTATGGCATTTTAAGTGGATAACTGATAGTTCTGCTTATTGATTCTGTGTTTGTTTCCTAGTTGGGCTTCAGGACCACATTTAGTTTTGGGGAAATGCCCCCTCAGCTCTGTTGTCTGACTGAATTCTCCTCCCTTTCCAGCTGTCTTCACTAAAAAAGCTAGGAGTAGAAAAGTTTTGCAGATGTTAGGCACAGAACTTGGCAATAATCTCGCTGAATGAAGTGATGTGGCCATTGCTCACAGCTCCTTTCCTCTGCTCCCTCCATTCTGACAGTACTGTTGCATTTTAATCATCCCTGTTCTAGTCTCAAGACTGATGAAATCTTCCAAGAAATCAGTTTTGGGGTTTCAGGCTGTTATTGTTTTAGAGAATCCCATAATCCCTCTTTCTGGTGGATGTATGATGTATTCAGATTAATCAACCAACAGTCTCTGAATAATTCATAGAAAAAATTTATGGAGACCTGATGCTATTCAGAACCACCAGAAGGTCAGTTTATACTCCTGGCTACTGTTAGATATGACATAAAAGAACCGTAAGTCAAAACAGTCTGCAGCATACGTAGAGGAACAGTTCTGTTTCATGTCTAAGTTCATCAACATGTAAACCGATATGAATGAATTTTTCCATTATCTGCACCTGACTGAAGTATCCCAGCCTGCTCCGCACAATTTTCCTGATCTCCAGGAAATGTGAAAATATTGAAGTTTCTAAAGCTGGCATGTGGGTTGTGTCTTTAGATGCTCAGTTCTGACCCTGGTTCTGCCCAATCTTATTATATCTCCCTTTGCCCATTCTGTTTCAAAATTTAGAGATTCAGACAATTTATTTTTCCTCCTCGTTTAGTGAAAGATTTTTAAAATATTTTCTACTCTTCCTGTGAGTCTATTCTTGTCCTGCAAGAGGAGTGAGCATAAACTTCATGGGAGACTACTGCCTTTTGCACCCTTGTTTTGCTCTTCCAGATACATGCACCGTCTCGAGGCTGCAAAGGCTTGTTCATGCTGACCTTTATCATTTTTTGTTTGCTTTTACAGAGTGTTTGTAAAAGTTCATCATAACTGTTTATAGCAGTCCTAAACTCTCTATGAAATAAAATTTCAACAAGTGACTGTCCCAGTTTCAAGGTTGCTTCTTAATGGGGAGTCTGAATTCAATTGCCTTTTTAGACATTCTTTATCAATTTTGATCCTGTTTTCTCCTGACCATTGTATCTTTACTACCTTAGATTAAAACAGATTTATTTAAAATGATATTATTCTTTAAAATGTTTAAACACATATTAATCAAACTCTCATTACCATACTTGGTATTTCATACCAAACAAATACTAATTTTTTTTTTTTTTGTGAGATTGCACGTTTAGCATTTGCATTCCCTAACAGAGCCATTTCTAGAAAATAGGAATAATATCCAAAACCAATATGTAATTTTATTCCAGCATACACAAACAAATCTATGCCAAACTTGAATCACAGATTTAACTGCTTTGTTTCAGACTTTCTGATATTTTTATGCATTTAATTGATTACCTTTTATTCTGGTTTTGCCCTCGTTTGACCCCCGTGTCATGCAGTTTTCTGGGCTTTTTTTGTATTTTTCCGTACATTCATGTTCTTCAGGTATGCACCACTTTGTTGATTCATTTTATACATTTTAGGAATAACCAATTGAGCACTTCAAATAAAATTTCAGCTAAGTTAAAATTCTCATTCAGAGCCAGTGCGGTGATTAGATATATCTTGTACAGGGCAGCCAATATGAATAGTTTTTATGTATTTATTTTTGTATTGTGGCCTCTGCAGCGACAGTGCTTTAAGGCTGTATTTGGGAAAGCTGCGTGAGCATGTTTCTGTGTACGACAGTGGACTCTGGTACTTGTTCTGCCTTTGTTGAAAGCTCTGTACCTGTTATCTGCTCCTGCTCTTTTCTGTTCTTACACGTTAGTTATAAAAACATACAGGAATTACTGAAACAGTACTTAACCTGTTTTCTTTTGGTTTATCACTAGACTTGAGGTGAGTTTCTTCCAGCTTTTGCCTTCCATACCCAAGTTGTTTGATGAGGGCTGGAGCAGGTGGAATGCTGTTTCTTAATGGGTCCGTTGTCCCCTGATCCTCACATCCCATTACAGCATCCCTATCCCTGTTGTACGCACTCCCGAGTATGTCTGCACCATATGAAAAACAGAATGATTTTATAACCTCATTTCTTCAGTCTTAAAAATGTGATTTTTTAAAAATTTTTTTTTGTATACATGGCTTATATTGGAACTGTGGCTTGTCTTCTTATCTGCACATTTCTCATTCGTTGTTCTTGATTGATTTGCACATCAGAAGGAGTAAATGTTAGTTTAGATTTTTCATATTCTTTGACTGTTCTCCCTCAGGAGTGAGAGGCTCAGAACATTGTGTCTGTATAGACTTGTATAAATGGAAGCCCTATACATTTTTAGTGGATTTTTTTCCTGTTAGTACAAATGCATTTACATTTTATTTCTCACGCTTGTTTTTTTTAAATAAAAGTCTATGCCCCCTGGGGGGTGAACTAACATTTTCTAATTTTTATAAGCCTCTCCTCACACTGGTGTTGTCTGTAAATACTTTAATCCTTCAGGACCAAAAAATGGAACTCGGTGTCAGTAAACAAATCACATTTATTGCTTCCTAAGTGTTTACACAATGACAAAAATCAAGCCCCCAGGGAATCATATTGTAAAAAGGAACAGTTGGTTTAAATTAAGTTTCCATGTGAAATATAGCTACTTTTTTATGGATGTTGTGGGAACATAAACTGGAAAGAAAATCTGCACGCTGACAAAATGAAGGTTTGATTTTTTTATTTGTTTAAATACAAACAGAATCATGTACTAAGTTAATTTCTGATTCTGGCATTAATTAATCACCAAACAGAAGTTGGTAGTCTGGTCACACTAGGAAGGTGGTGGGTTTTTTGTTTACTTCATTTGTGATCTTGCTAATAGATAATGTGCATTATTTTCAATGTTCAGTGCATACAGGAGTTAGCAGATTTGTACATTAAATACAACTACTAGTTTTGTGAAATTAAGCAAAAATAAAAATTCCAATTTGTCAGCTTTCACTATTCATGTTGTAAGAGCAGGGGTTATTCAGTGTGAGGCTGAGATTTGTAAGCTATGTTGATGAGAATTTACACTTCAGAGCTCTCTGGCAGCTTTAGAAATCAGTGCTAGCTTAAGGTGTTAATTTTCTTATGTTGCCTGAATGTATATTCAGAATATCTTATTTTAAGATACAGTGGTTTTTTGTTTAATATAAGTATTTCTGGAGTAGTTAATGATTTAAGTGTTGTGAGTATGTCTGTGTGCAAGGTGTGTTTGCAATGAATATGTCATTTGGCTGCGAGTGTATGAGTAGAATTTTGACCGCCACCCTCCTGATGGAAAGAAACCAAAAAGCCCCACATTATCCATCAAGTATGTATGAATGCTCCAAGTGACATTGCTTTGGCTGACAGTACTGTCTGTTTTATTTTACAAGGTGAGCTCATGGGTTACCTGGCTGATCCTGACTGCAGGTTCTATGGAGGAGAAACGAGAAGTCTTCTCATATTTAGTACACGTGGCAAAATGCTGCTGGAATATGGGCAACTACAATGCTGTAATGGAATTTCTGGCAGGGCTAAGGTACTGGCAACTCTTTTTTTAGATGGCTTTTCAGTGATAGATTACACTGCAGCTTCTGTTAAGCAGATGTCTCTGGAGAACAATGGACTAAACAGAAATCCGTAGCTAAATCACATCATCTCACCCTGTGACTTTCTAGTAATCCCTTTTGGAAAAATGAAGCATGCTAAAAGCCTTTTTTTTTTTTTTTTCTTCTTTTTTTTAAAATGCTCTGGAGACACCGTCGGTTTTCCTGGTACATGCTAAATAAGTTACATTAGAAAACATACTCTTTTTTTTTTAAAGACAAAATTTTGAAATGTGAAAAGAAGATGGGAAAGTGGTTGTGGTTTATCTTACCAACTAAAACTAATGTAACTTGGGGCTGGATTTTCCAGAACACAAGTGAAACATAGTCGTGGTAACATTCTGGAAGGGTCAGTCTTAAACTGTAAAAAAAAAAAAAACCCAGACAACCCAGAACAACAAAAAACCGCCAACAAATCCAAACAAACAGCTAAACCTCTTTTCTTAACCCCTCCAATTTACTTTTACTGACTGCTGTCAGTATCTCATGCTGTGATGGTCTTACATAGCCAGACCTGCAGTGTCTCCAGGAGAAAGACAGAGTATGGGGTTAAGGAGAGTTTGTTTCTCGCTTTCCTACAGACCTGCGGGTTCGTAGAGGGCTGGGCGAGTGGGAATGCGGTGCCTTTGCACAGGCAGGTCAGAGGGCAGCAAAGTGGACTGAACAGGGAAGAGTTAAGATCAGATTTCCCATCTCTTGGCTCCGACCCTGCTTGTATATCGTGTTTGTGTAACGAAGGTTTAAAGTGTTTGTATTGTCGCTCTTTGTGGTTTAGTAAGGATTCTCATTGAGCTATTTGTTTATATTTTTGGTATATAAAACACGTTTGAAACACTCATAGACACGGGGAGTCTCTTTGAGCAGAATGCATCCACAGTATCCAAGCCCTGTAAGTTGTGAGGGAAAATGCAAAGCAAATTAAGGGCTTAATTTTATCTCTAATGCATCTGCGCAGCACAAGGCGAGGAGAGGAAGACTAATGCTGCTTAACAGCGTTTCTGGGACAGAAGAAAGTAGGGTTAAGGATGTTCTACTGTTAACATTTCTACAGACCTTTGGGTATGTCTGGGGCCAGGGGTGGGTAGAAAGGCCATACCGTTGCAGAGACATACAGCTCAGAAGGCGAGAGACCTCCCAGCAGTGCTCGCAGTCCTCGGGGAGCATTGGGAGCTATTTCTGTTTGAAATCAGAGATTCTTTTCATCCACAGCACTGCATTGGTGCCTGAGAGCTGGAACATGGTCCTGTTCTATTTATTTCCATGAAAAGAAATCTTTTATTTTGTGGGTGAAATGGGAAAAAAAACAATGTAAATTATTTTAAATAAGTTTAATTTAAAAAAAAAAAAACTTCTGATAAATTTATGGATCATTCATGATACAACTAAAGGAATTTGTAATAAACCGTCTGGTTTATCTTTATGCCATTTCCTTAATCTTTTCTTTTTTTTTCCCAGGCCCTTATAAATTTAAGGCAATGACACAATGAAAATGTTAGAAAGCCTGCTTGTATGTCTTATGCAGCTGGGCTTTTATTAAAATGTCAAACGTTACTCCAGTAGGTCAGATTGCTTGTTTCTCCTTTTTAGATTTGTTCTTCAATAATTCAAAGGGAGGAAAATGATCCACCAACCCGTATTTTCATAGAAATAATGACTTTGATGTCATTCATTCTTTTCAAAGTAATGATGATAATTTCCTTTATTACATACATGCTGCAAGTGTTGAAGTTGAATGTAAATTGGTTTTAATGTTTTTAATAAATGTTGTGATCTCTTTTTGCAATAGGTCAAGAAAAGTTTTAAAAATGTGGCAATTTATGGACCAGTCTGATATTGAAACCATGCGAAGTCTGAAAGATGCTATGGCACAACATGAGTCATCATCTGAATACAGGAAAGTGGTCAACCGAGCACTCAATATTCCAGGATGTAAAGTCGTTCCTTTCTGTGGTGTATTTTTAAAAGAGCTTTGTGAAGTTTTGGATGGAGCATCAAGCCTCATCAGACTCTGTCCACGATATAACTCCCAGGATGAAACATTAGAGGTAAATGAGATTGATATTGTAAGAGGTTATGTTCATAGCCATGCAGTGCTTTGTATTATTTTATTTTATATTATTTATTATTTTATACGAAGGCATCATCTAATTAAAGTTTTCCAAACCAGACTGTTACCAGGCTGTTCAGTTACATGGACCTCAATTTAATTCCCATAGTTACTGGAGCAATTTAGATTTGATTGTTTCTGCGTAGTTCAATATCAGAGTACTGAGAAATTAATGCTGGTACTAAAGGATCATGTTTATACTTTGGGTAAAGTATGCATGTAAATCCTTAAAGATGTAACTGCTTTCTGTTAAATGCTCTGACCTTCCACTTAACTCACTGGGAATTGGAAGGGTTTCAGTTCCTTAAAAACGGAATTCAGAAGCTCAGCGGATCAAGCTTCTCCTCTATGAAAAGAAGCAATTCCTTTGAGTTTTATCGTTTGGGTTTTGAAAGAAAAATGCCCCTGTTACATGAAAAGGTTAAGACTGAGGCTTTTAAAAAGTTTTCAGGAGTTATTATAGCTTATGTTACCTGATTTATGCAGTGGTTTGGTCTGTTTAGGATTGAAAGTAGGTAAAAATTCCATTAGCAGCTAATAGGAAATATATGCTAAATATTCTTAATTAATGTAAAAGTTTCTCCACTGAGAAGCAGATGACACAATATTCTATTTATTATTATACTAATCTTTTAGATATCTCTAGTTTGTTTCAGATTACAGTGGACAAGATAATTTCTTGCAACGAGTAGGCCAAGATGGTTTAAATAATCCAGAAAAAGAATCAACAGCAAACAATATCTTTCAAACTATTCGGAGCTGCAATCGCAGTTTGGAATCTGAAGAGGGTGAAGATAATTTTAGTGAAGGGAGCGATTCAAGAAAAAACTCTTTGAAGGACAAAACCCGGTACCAGTAGGTCTCATTTTATTTTCCGTTGTCACCTGTATATTTCATGTTTTTAATCTTTAATTTCCTTTTACCAAGGCTTGCTTTTAGAAATAAGGGCGACTTCGATGTATTCCCTTGTATTTATCCTGTTCCCATTCAGAACTTTTCTCCCCAGCAGTTATGCTAAGTATCTGATATACAAATGCTTGGAAACTCTCTGTATAGTTATATTTTCCCTCGTGATGTAACTACTTCCTCTTCACGATAAGGGTAAATCCTTTTCGTCTTACACATAGGGCTTTAAAAATCCACAGTTACGATTACAATTTTGATCTGTGGTGACAGGAATAGCACCAGGACATATCTGTTATCAGAGCTCAGAACATTACATTCTGCGTGCTCGGGCAGCGTTCTGTCCCCTTCAAAAATAAAGGTTATTTATTATCCTTCAAAAGACCTCTTCTTTTAAGGACATGTTCGTTTGAGGCTTTTAAATTATGTCTGGTAAACATTTGTAAATCAGTACACATTTTGAATTTTCAGGTTGCTGTAGTCCTGCTATTTTACATAGAAGTTTACTTAATTGTGCCCCACGTAAAAAAGCCCAGTGTTCAGTAATCTCTGACTTTCATTTTGAAGACCTGGTATATTCTGTACTATTCACCAGCAAGAAATACGGTAAATGCAAAGTTCAAGACATCACTTGTTCTTCTAGAGTGTTGCTTTGCTATGAAGTTGCAGCCCATATAGACATAGGTGGGTCAGCTTTAAACTAAGTAACCGTGGTAGAGTAGCTTCAAACTAAGTGACAGAACTGTACTCCTCAGAGGTGGTGAAGCACTGTAAAATTACATGAGGGCTTGCATAAAAGAGCATGCTTAGGTCACTGCTTGAGTTATTTTATTGATAATGTGTATCAGAAATATCCATATGTTCAGAAGTATCCAACATATTTCAGCTACTTACACATAAAATCTAATAAGTGACTGCCTGAGAAGGAACTACCATCTTCCTGTTTTAAATGCATTTATTTCATTAACATGCAATTCTAAATTTCATTTCAAATAAATAATCATTATTTCCTGAAAGAATGGTTTCTAATAGAATTATTCACATCTGGCTTTAGTTGCTTCTGGAAAGTGGAGCAGTAGATTAAGCTGAGACAGACAGACCCTCTTCTCCGTCCATTTATGTTGTCTCTTGACTTACTTCAGTTCAAATACTGTCTTCCAGGAATTATTTTTGTTAATTAATATGCTTTACAATCAGCTTGCAACTCACAGTTCAAATGGAGAATAAGCTAGGGAAATCAACATTTCGCTTGGATGAACAAAGTAGAATTTAAATATAAAAGAACAGTATGGAGAAAATTAAGAGTCCTCTTTGTTATGTGTTTATGAAATTAATTCTTGGTAAATTAGTTATTTGTGCTTTATATTTAAATATAATCTAGTAAGATCCACTCTAATTAAAGTAGGAATTAAATGAAAAAAAAAAGCACTAATATGACAATGAAATGACAGTTTAAAATTTAAATGAACAGAACTGCAGATAGGTAATTAAAGTTGTTTCCTGGTTCAGGCTACTAACTACTCGGTTACTAGTATCTGTAGTTCTGGTGGACTAAGTACTGATTTCAACAGCATAACGACTTGTAGAAAAATACTTCTGGAAGTATTAATTTAGCTCACATCCCTCATAGACTTTGGAAATTCCTTATTCACCTGCCATCTCTTTCCTGGGCATTCAGAGAGCTGGGTGAGGCACAGGAGCGAATCGCTGCAGAGGCAGAAGGGCCATATACTGTTGTCCCTGTTGTTTGGAGGCTGCAATGTTTGCTTTATTTTTAGTGCTATGAACATCTAAAGAGTTCTAAGGAAGAAACTTGGGTCTCTTTCTTGTGAGACCTGAGTCATATTTGCATACAGTATTGTAAAAACCAAATTATATAATAACTATGTATTACCTGACAATTGTAGTATTGTGATTGTAAAGGCAGAAAAATACACTGTATAACATGTTTCTCATTACTTTAAAATTGCAAGGAAGATTTTCAAGTAGTTTGCCTTTTGCTGATTTGGATTAGTATTGTGGAACATGAACCCACCAAAGCTGGTAGGTTAGTTTGATTTGAAGAAAATGAAAGGTATCTAATAAAAACAGTGGGTAGTGGGTATAATTACTTTCCCAGTTGCGTTAGCGAATAAACTCTATCACTCTGTAATCAGTGAACTGTCTAATCACTCTGAATTTCTGTACATGCCAGATAAATATCAAACTTTGATCTTTATTAGAACTCTGTCTTGACGGTTCTTAAATAAATAAAGGTAGGTAGGAAAAGACAAAAAAAAAATCAAGTTTGAAATCTAGATTTTTATGGAATTGTTAATTAAATTACCTATTAAGATACTCTAAACTTTGATGCATCGCTTTATTAGCCTGGTCTCATCTTCACTTTTAAGCTTTCCTAATTACAGTAAATACCTTTTAAAATAATAGGGGAAAACCTCAAGTTTGTTCCTTTTTGTATCCCATGCAATTTCCCCCTCTAAAACTGCAATCTGTTTTAATGTTTCCTTTATTCTTTCTTTTCATTTCCTTGCATCTCAGTGCAGCACATGTAAAGAAAGCTTCCAATTCAAACCGAGTTCTGTAAGTGTGTTCTCAATAATTGATAGTTGTGTTGCTTTTGCCAGCTCCTGTCGGAGGTTATGTTTCTGTATATGATTACGTGTGTGTGCTTGCCTACCTGCTTCTTGTACATTTTAATCTGCAGCATGCCAGGGCTATCAAATGTGAAATAAGGCATAAACAAAGCTCTGCCATTTCTGTCTCCGCTATACTAGTCTCCTCCAGCCGAGCACATCTCGTCTCAGAATACATTTTCTAGCATTTTTGCAGAGTCTTATTTGATTGTTTTGAGGACATGGGGGAGAAGGAGCTGCTCTAGTTTGTTTAATTTGAAAATGTTAATCTTGCATAATACACATAAATATTTTAATGTACGTGTGTCTGGTAAGACTCTGGTAAGACAGTTTATATACCAGCTCAGTTACAATGCATGACCTTTATTTTGGGAAGATTTCTTAATGAAATAGAGCTACAGTTAAGGCTGATACAGTTATTCTGCCTTTGTCAGTCCCCTCACATCAGCAATAAATTCTCAGCCTGTTGGCCACTTTTTGCTAAATTTGGCAGAGAGGTAGAGATCTCAATGATTAATAAATTCATAGAGAGATTGGTAAAATTGGTGTCTGGAATAAGGGAAAAACTGAAATTAATTAGTGCCCTGGGAAGAGAAGAGTTTGAGGAAGAGCTAATGGTTATTTGTGCTGTTTAGCTTAGGGAGGTAGTATATGTGACTTGGAACAAATCACAACATGAATCATCTTTTGCTCAGCTGGTAGGACATGGGCAGGAGCTGGGAGTACTGTGGCGATACGAAGGGAAAGCACTGAGGGTATTAGGACAAGATACCATGAAGAATATGGAGAGGAAGCTGGTTTGGATTTTATTGGCTGGTTATCCTTAGGAAAATGTGCTTCGTTAGTTCTGCTGTACATGGAACAGTTCGCTCTCTTCTATGTTCATTAAAGCAGTATCAAAATATTGAACATTTGTGCATTCATGTGTGTTAGAAACTTCTGCAGGGAAGAAATTTTATTTGAAGTACCTCATTTATTAGTTCAGTAATGTTGCTTTGTATCTACTGTTTCTAATTATGGTAAAATATTTCAAAAATTTTGGTTGCTGCATAGAAGTTTCATGTTAATATTTGGCTTGAGTAAAATTAAATTTTCTAATGGAAAGTGTCTGATAAAATTCTTGCTGCATTCTTATAAGGAAAGTATGTATTTTAACCACTAGTTTACAAGTGTTAATCAGAGAATTATATAATGTGAAAGGTCTGCACCTTTTTAATTGATTAAATCAATTAAATTGATTATTATTGATTAAATCAATAATAGAACAGAGATTAGAAGTCCTGTCTTCAATCCACTAGATCCTGCTAACTGTTTCCACGTACTGTACTTGATATTTCAATTTAAGCAATCTTGTGCTGTGGATTAAGAAACTGGAATCACTTGGCTTTAAGATCCAAACAGACTTTTTTTTATTGTTAATGTAACGTTTGGAAAGTTCTAAGAAAATATAATTACATTGTTAGAGGAGTTATAACTAATTATAGCAGCATCTATTAATTAATTCAAAATGGCAATAACATAAATTCTAATACTGTAAAAATTACAGTTGTTCCTCTAAGTCCAAATTATATAGTGATGATAGTATTCTTTTTATTTAAACTACAGCAGAAAAAATATTCATCAATCATAGCACAAATCAGCACATGTATCGCTGAATATAAGTCTCTCATCTTTGTTCACATACAGGTTTATAATCGGGGATCTTTCAGATTCTGAAAATGATATATTTGAGCAGTTGAAGGAGTGGGACACAAATTCAACTGAAGAACAACAAAAGGCATTCTGCCATGGGATAGAACTCGTTCCCTGGTATGTGTTATCTATCAGGGCCGACGTCCACCAGTTCATGCAACAAGGGGCCACCGTCATTCATTATGACCAGGAGACACATCTCTCAGCACGCTGCTTTCTTCAACTTCAGCCTGACAACAGTACTTTGACTTGGACAAAACCCACAACAGTTTGCCCTGCAAATGCAAAGGCAAAACTGAGTGTGCTGGGTAATACTGCTGAACTTGGTAAATACCAGTTGCTTGGTAATACTGGACTGGTGGAAGGTTTTTTGGACTTGTTTTCAGCCAAGGCTGTATATATGGGACACTCTGGTATCGATATGCACACTGTGTGTGTTCAGAATAAACTTTGTAGTATGTCCCTTGAAGAAAATGGTATAACACTACTTTATGGACTTCAGACTACTGATAATAAGTTGCTGCACTTTGTTGCTCCAAAATATACTGCCAGAATGCTGTTTGATGGATTGCTGGAATTGACTAAAGCTGTAAGAAAAATGAGGAGATTCCCTGATCAAAGACTACAGTGGCTACGGAAACAGTATGTCAGCCTTTACCAGGTAAAAGGTGCTGTGATTTTGTATAAGAAGGGTTCAAAGATGTCAACAACTTAATGCATTGCAATTAGTTTCTATTGTAAGTAAGCTAAGATTAAAGATGAGTACCAAATTTCCAACTTAGTAACACGGCTTAAGTCAGTGAGATTTTATTCTCCGCATAATGTTCTATCAAATCTTGCATGTTTTCAGTACACTGAACTTAAATCTTTTTTTGTTATGAAGCTCTTCCTGTGTTTGGAGTTTTGGAATAAGTATTTTATTAAAGAAAAAGCAATGACTGTACTTGAAAAGGGTGCTAAAATACTGAGTGATGAGAGTTACGGCCAAAAAAATCCCCAAAATAGCAAACAAAATAGCCCTTTGGTATTCATGCAGTAATTAAAAATGGTCTCCTCTTGATGTTTTGTCTTTTATTGGTTCCTTAGAGATGTCTATATTATTCCTTAGGAAAATGTCTCTGTTCTTGTTCTCCTTGTTTTGTTAATGCTGATGATTTTTGTAGGAGGATGGAAGGTTTGAAGGCCCAACCTTGGCTCAGGCTGTTGAACTGTTTGGAGGCAGACGATGGAGTGCAAGAAACACGAGCACAGGAACTCTCACCAAAAGCACCGAGAAACCTAGTGTACAGAGAAACAACACTCTGGGAATAAGCACAGCCAAGAAAAAGAAGAAAGTACTCATGAGGGTAGAATATTCTGTTATTCACGTATTTTGTTACTTATCTGGCTGATTTGTTTCCTTCCTACAGTTACTGTGTAGCTAACTGTATTCTGAACCAGAGAAAATCAATTAGATGATAATTTTAAAACTGTTTATGACAGTTTCAGGTTTTGGGCGTATTTTTTTCCAATAGTTTGCATTCCTTGTCTCATGCATGAAGCATTCTCGGGACATGTGGGCACTGGAGCTAGCAGAAGGGGACAGAATCTTGTTGAGACCTTTAGGTGCTACCTCAGTATAAAGGTAAAATATTGGTAATAATAAAAATATCAACATGCAAATGATGTTTGGAGGCTGGTGTCAGTTTCTGTGCTCCTTTTTGTTTTCATGTTCCCAAAAACATCACCACAGTTATTCTGCCTCAGGTTGGCAGGCAGTTTTATCTTGTGTGGGTGACAGGAACACTGAACTTCGTCTGGCAGTCTTCTTGTCTTTTCCTGGACTCAACCACTTTTAGCAATAGCCAGGAGAGAGGAAAATGCAGGGACTAGCAGCTCTACACTATCTGCATGTTCTAGTGGGCAGGTGTGAGAGATCCTCAAATGACAAGATCCATCCTCTTTATGGTCCCTGTGCATCAGTGGAGTAGTGTAAAACCAGCCGCACCACTTCAGAGGGGTGTGATCATTGTTGTCTTCTGTGTGATGTCAAACTGAGGTAACACCTAATGGTCCCACATTGCACTATATATCCTGTTTAAGTTGTCTCTTTTCTACTGCTATCAGCCTTACAGGAGTCTGTTTCATAAGGAATAGCTGATTTATCTCATGGTTTTGTTACAGATTGCACTGATAAAGAATGGGAATAGCAGTGGTTTTGGGATGTTTATTGTGGTGCTCGTTATTTCTAGGGTGAAAGTGGAGAGGCCACTGATGATGAAATGGCAACTCGGAAGGCAAAAAGCTGTAAGGAATATCGTAATAGAAGTGGCTCGGATCCACAAGATATTGATGAACAAGAAGAATCAGGTAGATATAGCTCTTCAGTACTTAAAAGTCCCTCCAGATTTTGCTCGAAGTCCTTTTATACAGGCATTTCTTATGGTGTTAAAAGTGCACTTATGATATAAAACTACTTTTGCAGTTGAAACTCCCAAGTGCTATAAACTTTTAAATTAATTTCTGTAGTTTTTCATGATTCTTCTTTCATTTAGTTTCAGTAGCACTTCCTTTCTATTCAGATGAAATGGGTATGTAAGTGTTGTTCAGAGTGTATGTTTTTGACTGTCTTGGGACAAATCTAGAATTCCTGTAAGTGTCTTACTCTGTGTTGATGAATTATGATATAGGTCTCTTAGACAAAAGCATTTTGTTGGGCCAGATGTTGTAATTGTGTTACAAATTTTTGTTTTCTCCATAGATCAAAATAATGTTACTAATGCTTCTCCATCTAACAACCTACCATCAAGAAGAGCTCACTCTCTGACAGCATCTGGATCTCCTAATTTAGGAGCTACATCATCTTCACCAGCAAGACCAGTCTCCTCTCCTGTAATGTCTTCAAGCAAGAGTCAGTCTAGGTAAGGACAAAATCAATGCTTTGATTTAAAAAGAAAAAAAAGTTACTCTTAATTATCATCAAATGTGGGTTTTGTGCCAAACTGACAAAATCTGACAAAAACAATGCCAGAAATTTCATTAGCCTTTTGATGGACATCTAAAACTCATTGTAGAACAACATACACATTTAAGCTGAAATACCATGAATCTGAGGATGGCTTTGTAGCAAGTCCCTGAGCAGCATGCTTCAGTTTATGGCTGTTACAGAAGCAGATTGGAATGCTGTTCCAAAACTACACAAATACGGAGTTTAACTCTTTCTCCAGATCTTCTCCAAAACATAGTTACAGACATCTTCTGTATAATGAAAATCAACAGAAATGTTACAGATGTGTGAACTGAAGTTTTGAGGTTTCTCCGCACAAGTCATTTCTACCTGGGGGAGTACTAACTTTTGCTAACATTCCTGGTGATGATTGCAGTACCGTCTCGGGGAATTGGAGGAACAGATTTGAAATCTTTCTCTTACAGGCCTCCCCTTCTTGAACATTCATCCTTTTTGTGTTACTTAGGCAGTGCAAAAGGTTATGCTGTGGTTGTGCACTGACATTGTATTAATTCTATAAATAGTAATGGTGGTGGTAATAGTTGTAGTAATAATAATATAACAGCAATAATATGTCAGGGATGTAGGTGGTACTTTATGACATAGAAGACTGTGTCAACAGAGGCCTTCCAGTGCCTTTTAACAGAATCAGTACTAAGATGCGGTTATGGGTATGAATCTTGGGGTGTTCAGGAGAGCAATGGTAAACGATGGAAGAGATTACTGCTGCTGGTATAACATTATTTTTGAAGAGACATGTCTTGTGTAATGGTTTATGTTGTGTATTTCTTAGGAATTTTTTTTTTCCACTTAAAATGGTTGGGTTTGGCAATACGTGTGAGTAATAGAGCCACCTGTGGACCTCTGTGGTTGGCTGCTTCTCCTTTTAACACTGCTTTCTGAGACTCTTACTATGGTCTTTACTTTTTGTTCTTCACTGTCATTCACAGATGGGTTTGGACATGCCAGACTAGGATTTATCTCTGTAAGACGTTTCTCTTTTTTAAGGATTGGAACAGCTTTCTTTTACATTAAGCTGAAGAAATACTGCTTTACTACCTCTGGAAAATGCTTCTCTGTTTTGCAAATCTACTTTTTGCTTTTATGCCAAAATAATTGTTATTCTCTAAATGAGATTAAAAGGCTCAGCGGAGAACTTGCATTCCCGAGGGGAAGGACAGCTAATATTCCTTTAAATCCTCTCAGTCCTGGGTTTCTGTACAGATCCCTCTGCAGCTTAGCACTGGGGGCCTCCCCAGGTTATGACAGGTTTTCCCTGACAGAGTTGTCTGGAAACTCCACAGCGTCACTTAGTAGAGCTCTCCCCAACTTGATACGACCCCTCTTGCTAGAATTTGCTCAGGATACAGCTGTGTGGCTGTTTCATCTGTCCTGAGGAAATCTTCCTCAGAACAGAATTACATGTTTTATCCATTACCTCGACCCAGTTTGCGTGAGCCATTAAGAGACTTGGAGCACTGGAGAGAGTTTTATTCTTGGTATTTACCCTTTGGACCCTTGATAGGCCTGAATTGTTCTTGCCAGTTTTCATGTGTGTGGACACTTCACATGTGCTAAAGGAAAGAAATATCTGTAGTGCCTCAGCTGTGATCAGTAAGTCTAAGCTATCAAATAGCTGGCTCTCTGCTTTGCTGCAAACTCCGATGACTATCCACAGTATGTGTATTAATTCACTCCTGGGATCTCTTTTAGAGTAAACCAGTTGATTGCCTCCAAGATGGAATTTAGGTACAGTTCTGGGAATATTTGCTCCAGACACTTCTGTAATTAGCTAGTATCCATGGAGAGCTTACTCAGTCTCGAACCATCTACAATATACTGTCTTGTAGGGCACAGTCCCAGCAAGGATTGTACCTCCAGGCAATCCACCCACGGTCATGCCGTGTCCCATTGCTTTGTGTTACATTAAATAAATGGTGGTCTGTCAGGCAATAACATATGCCACGGCTTATTTCAGCCACTGCAGATACAACACACCAAAAATGAAAATGATGTCTTAGAGATAGACAGGCACCATGGGGTACCAAACCAGACCTGAGGCAATTGCTGGGCAGGGCAGAGGAATGTGAACTTGAGGCTTTTGCACCACTCAGGAAAAAATGGCAGGATAGATGCCATTAGCAGTATAAATATAACTGGTGGAGGAGCAGCCTGGGGCAGTGGTCCACAAGCTGCGGTACATATAGACTGCGAGCAGCGCAATATTCTTCCTGGAAGCTGTTGCCCTTAACAGCAGTGATACACCAAGCCAAGTAAGTTTGGGAACCCACATAGGCTGAACACAGACATCTTTTTTTTCTTTTTGCTCCAGTTCTGTTCTTAATTCTCCAGTTCTCTGTTCCTGAAGTTTAGTTTCCTAAAAATCAAGTTATATACTTGTTATAGCCAACCAGTTTTGTCAGTAGCATTGTAAATTAAGATAAAATGAAGTATCCATTTTCCAAAGTAACAGAAAGTTGGAATGACCTAGATAATGAAATAACCTAGGAAATACAAGATCCACTGGGAGTGCTTGTACGCATTTGTATCGCTCTGAACAGATTAGATCCAACAGAGTTTATTAATTCAGATTAGCATCTGGATTTAGACTCAAACACTGGCAAGGCTTCATAGTTGGAGGCAATGTTGGACATGAGCTGGTTGTGCACATTAGGTGAGTGCATGATCCCTCACGGAACCCAGGGCTTAGGAGAGTGGGGAGCAGAGGTTCCCACCGGGCTGTGCAGCTTTTGCAGCACAGGAAGCTGAGCTGGTAACAAATGATTGTTAGCTGCAGTGTAGCAGCTAGGAAGAAGTGAGTAAGAGAGATTTCTAGTTCTTTTCTCTTTCTCTTGCCCTATAATAATGTGCATTAAATTTACCTGACCAGTAAATTAGATCAATGTCTCCACCAAGTGAGAAGTGCTAAATAAAATAAAATTTATTAAAGTGGAAAAAAAAAATCTAAATATAATGATAGCAATTTAAGAGGAGGACCTGGCTATCTTTGTGGTACATTTTAAGTAATAGTAATTCTTGTAGGTAGAGAATGAAAAACTGTATTTTTACATATATAAATCACAACCTTAATATTCCTGACCTCCTTAACAGATAATTAATGTTGAGAATAAATCCTTGTACGATCCAGATAATTTCCAAACACAGGCAGCCTGCAGCTGTCTTCTGTCATTCTTTCAAAGCAGACGGGCATCCAGCAAATTCCCAAGTTCTCTGGAAATCTAGTGCCTCCTGTAAGGTGAAGGAAGCAGGGGAAAGGGTGGTAATGCCGCTGGGAAACAGACAACAGGGTATGGAAAATTGGAGATGAAGGCTTTTTTGTGGAGAGAGTAAACTGACTCTCTTATTAGCTGTATACACGTATAATCCAGACTGCTGCTAATTACAGTTTTGGTTGTTGGTAGTAGTGGGGTTTTCTTGAGGTTGTTGGCTTTTTTTTTAACAACCTATATTTATTACCCGTGGAACGACTGTGGAAGATACTCTTTAGTGATCACATCCGGTGAAATGCTGAGCATTATCATCTGCTGCTGGTCTTCCATTTGGTACTCTACAGTTCCAGTCTGTTTTCTGGAGTCAAGAGACTTTCCTCATCATGGTTTATTTTTCTTGTCTGATAAAAATGTTAGGAATGATTTTATATGCAGTATGTCAGTACTTGCCATAGTGATGTCAAACAAATTGAACATTATCAACTAAAATAAGTGGTACTTTTTAATACTTTTAAATCACAGTCTGTTTTCAATTGTATGCATCCATCCCAGGCCAGGAGTGAACTGAGGAATCTGATCTAGCATATTTATGTAAAAAGTCGCCTGCTTGCAGCAGGTGACTGCGAATGTCTTTAGGAGCACTGGAAAACAAGCTGGTCCTGTTTTTCCATCACAGCTGTTGGAACTATTTGTACTGAACCTGATGGCAGAATTCATAGATTAGAGGATTTGTAGATTTGAACATTACAGAGCAATAGACTCTGACACACAGTCACCTAGTCTGATATTTTGAAACAAATACTGTAACTTCTGGAGTTAGGTATGGTTTAAACCAGACAATTCTTGGTATTCGTACTGGCTGCTTAGTTCCCTCCCTTTTCAGGATGCTGGTGCTGGCAGATCCCATTCCTGCAGTTGTGTTCATGGGTGTTTAGGCCCAGGAAGGGGCTTGAGAGCTCAGCCCATCATTGCAAATTAGTACATGAAATTCACTAAGGACATGTTCATACTGATGAAGGGATAGTTCAAGCTGGGGCCTAACTACACTTACGGATGTAAATCCTGTAGTAGCCTGAAGATCTTGGGATATGGGTTTTGGAAATGTACTAGTTCTGCTTCAGAGATTTGATTCAGCTGCACAACTTAGGTTAACAATTGCAATTATAAAGAAATTGGCTGTGCTTGGTATTACTCAAGTCAACTAAAATATTTAGCACCAAACAGCTAGTTGTTTCTGTGGTCATTTTCTACCTTTGCTCTCAAGAAATTCAGTCTGCTTTCCTTCCTTCAGTCCACAAAGCTGAAAGGAGGAAATAATTAGAACCTCATTTCTAGAAGGAAATGGCCTCCATGGGCTACTGTCCAAGCCTAAAAGAAGAGGAGGAGGACTGTAGCTTGACATGTCTTTGAGGTATCTGGTGATAATCCTGACTGTTCTTGGGGAGTATCTGGGAAACCCATGGGCTGGGAAACAGAGTGTTGAGTGCCAAGAAAGTGAAAGGGTTATGCCTCTTAAAATCTGCACCTTTAATGCTCCCAGATATAAGAAACAGCAGGTGCATAAGGAAAATACTTGTTTTTCTTTCACATCCAGTCAGAATATTACTATTTTATTTTGACAGTGTAGTGCTTTAAGGAATTCTCCATCTGTTTTATTTTTCCCATAGCAAATCTTCAATAAACTTCATAAACAGCCTCTGCTGTTTACAGAATACAAGAATACTGGCATTGTTTTCTTTAAAGAGAAAACGAGAATGCTTTCATTTGTGCAATTTGCATCAGGCCCTTTTGCACATGGAAGAGTTTTAAACAGCATGCATATACATTATTAATTATGGCAAAGTCTGCTGTTGTCTTGAGGGAAAAGAATAGCTGGTGTAAAACAAGAAGTCACAAACTGTCATTATGCATCTTATAAGATACTGCTTTATTTCATTCTTCCAGATATCGGTAATAAATGCATTAAGGAGAGCACAAATAAAGTGTTAATGCAGTAATGCGTAATATTTCAATAAGTAGAAATTTAACATAACCAAACTACAGCAGTTTCTTTCTGATTTAGCACATGGAGCAGCAGTAGCTGGCATGGTCGCGTTAAAGGAGGAATGAAGGGGTTTCAGAACTTCATGGTGTCTGATAGTAACATGACTTTTGTGGAATTTGTAGAGCTCTTCAAATCTTTCAGGTAAAATATATTTTTATTCTGTACTGATCTCATTCATCCAAGTTTATAAAAGAGCAAAAATTGAACTTTTCAAATCTTTTCTCAGCGTCCGTAGCCGCAAGGATCTGAAAGACCTCTTTGATGTCTATGCTGTGCCTTGCAATCGATCTGGTTTAGAGCCTGCTCCACTCTACACTAATTTGAAGATTGATGAAAATAGCAGTGGATTCCAGCCTGATTTAGGTTTGTTAAAGAGGAAAATACAGCTGTTAAGCTGCTGAACAGCTTCAGTTATTGGCCCTAAGAAAAAGTATCTCGGCCTCAAAAAGAACTATCAATTATAAGTTTAGAGGATTGCTGCCATACATCCACTAATACCTAGTTAGCAGGATGTAAGACAGGTGTTTTGTTCAGAAATGAAGGGGAGGAAAAGTATTCCTGTTTTACATTAGCCAAATATATTTGTAACTGGTATAGTAGAAGCATAAAACTTGTGGCTGAGCATCTGGGCCCAACACAGGGATCTGTATCTGGTTGCAGGAGCTCTGGAAGGGCGAAAACACTGAGCAACGGCAGTGAGGAGAAATGAGGAGGCTGTGCCCTGTGTCTCATTTGGTTGTTTTTTTCCTGTCTGGTTTCCTACTAGATCTACTTTATGTGGGACAAGGGGGAAGGAAACCTCTGTCCCCCTTTACATTCCCCAGTTACCGTAATCTAAGTCTGGAGCTTTGTCCATATTTAAAGAAATCAGTCTTTCTGCCAGAAGCCTGTGGGGAAGGTACTGTACAATTGGCATATGGGACTGGAAGAAGAGAAACAGTGATCGCACAGGAAGGGTATGGGGTTGTACACAGCAAATGCCTTGAGGCTGTACATGGTGGTGAGAAGCAGGAGGGTCCTGGGTTGACAGTGTATGAGAGGGTGTGAATCCATGTTAAAGGTTCCAGGATTTTGTTTGTAGTAATTGAACACTTATAGTCCACTTCCACTGTTTTCATACAGCTTAATACTCTTTTATTTCTACTAGTGAATAGAAACAAGATGGTTTTGTTCAAATTTACTGTCAATCCTAAAATATTCAGTCGGATATTCATGTGTATTATATATTACATTATATTCTATGCAGTATCTATCATACATATATAGCTTATATTTATATTTCCTTTTTTTCTTTTAAGATTTGTTGACTAGGAATGTTTCAGACCTTGGTTTGTTCATTAAGAGCAGGCAGCAGCTATCAGACAACCAGAGGCAAATATCTGATGCTATTGCTGCTGCCAGTATCGTAACCAATGGTACTGGCGTTGAAAGCACATCGCTAGGAATATTTGGAGTGGGAATCCAGCAGCTAAATGACTTCCTAGTGAATTGCCAAGGAGAACACTGCACCTATGATGAAATTCTCAGTATTATCCAGGTCTGTAACAGAAACATCTTTCAATTCCCTTTACTTGAACTCTTGTTACTTCTGTTTTCCCCACTAGCATTGTCTGCCTTGTAGTCAGAATAGCATATCTATGGATATCTCCTTTCACACTGATCTTGTCACTGCAGTTTACTTGAATTTATCCTTAATTCCTATCTTAATAACCTGTCTTAATTCTGGGATATAAAATTGTGCAGATGTCCGTGAGTATGTCCATAAAAAGAAAAAAAAAAATCATGCAAATATACAGTTTTATTGTCTATATGTGCTTTATCTGGAAAGGGATATCATCACCTGGGAAAAGTATTCATGACAGTGTGTTTTTTTCTCCTTGACTGTGACCACCTTTAATAGAGATTAACTCTAATTTGGAACTTAAAAAAACACCATTTCCACATATTTCTATTTTATTATAAAAAATTTTCCAGAGCAAACATGGACATTTTATTCCCTTATGTACAATGGCTGAAGTGATTAGAAAGTATGTAGAAATTTTTTAATTCCTCCAAGTGTGCATGATTAATATACTCCAAAATTAAGCCCCCACTTAGCATTTAACAAATGCTAAAACCCGTATATTTCAATTATCAGCATGTAATACAAAATTGCAAAGTTGAAAAGAGAGAAATTCTAAAGAAACATCAAGTCAGCATGCCACGAGTCTCTTTAATTTGGGATGGTGCTGTGTTGTGTTTAAGTACAATAGACAGGAGAAGGATGCTTGATTATAGATCCTTTTTAATTTGCGTTTAAGTGCTGACTCTGCTTTCGACAGGACGTTGGATTAGATGACCTCCCAACACCTTTCCAACCTGAATGATTCTACGATTTACAATTATGAGTTCAGTATGCTTGTTTAGTGAGTTGTAAAATAAGCGTGAGCATAGTGCAGGCACCTAATTACTTTATCCACAAAAAGATGGTTAATGTACTAACTGGTTTGTTCAATGAGCACACTACACTATGAAAATATGAAAAAGCTGTATTTCTATGAATTTTTATTATATCTCTCTTAAATTTCTTCCTTTTATAGAAATTTGAACCCAGTGTGAATATGTGCCAGCAGGGGCTGCTGTCTTTTGAAGGATTTGCAAGGTAATTATTTACGTATTAATTTATGTATATATTAAGATGACACCAGTGTATTGATGCTTGTATGTCAGTCACAAAATGCTCAGTGCAGCATAAAATTTCCTCACATCTTCTTGCCTCTAGATTTTTGATGGATAAAGACAACTTTGCCTCCAAAAATGATGAGTCACAAGAGAATGCTGAGGACTTGCACTTTCCACTGTCATATTACTACATAGAATCTTCACACAATACTTACCTTACTGGCCATCAGCTTAAAGGGGAGTCCTCAGTAGAGCTCTACAGCCAGGTATGCAGGATTGGATCGTTGGGTAATTTTCAACATGAACTTGTTTGTTTAACTGGCAAGTCGCAGAAACACGACCTTTTTGCTTTGAAAATCTGAATGTCCTAAACCCCTGCTTGCAAAACGCTGGAAAACATGATGTGTGGGAAAGCTGCCTGTAAGCACAGTTGTGCTCAAATGCCTTTTCTAAGGCAAAAAAATTGGTTTAGTTTGAGATTCATAGCATTTAGACACCAGTCGGTCTGACCCAACCTACTAAAATTAGACTTTCCCACAGGAAAGACTGATCTAATATTTTAGTTCATTCAGATGTCAAAAACACTACTCAAATACTGTACATTGCACCGCAAAGACAAATTTCAAATGGAACTATAGCTTGTAAAAACATTACTTCTAGGAATATTCTGCAGTTTTTTAGAGTTTATGCCTAATTGGTGGTGAACAGGAAGAGAACGATTTCTCCCTAGGGCTTTTGGTTCTGTGTTTGTGTGTGTGTGTGTGTGTATATATATTTATATATATTTGTGTGTCTGTGTATTTACCAAATGCTAGAGAAAGCATCAAACTTCCTGTCAGTGGTGTTTTCATTACTCTGAGTGTTAATGACTTCACCATTGAGAAGGGCTCATGTGGCGTCCCATGCACTGCTTCGCCTGGAATTACAAGACATAGGGGTGAGGCTGTGTTAAGAAAGCCCAAATAACATGATTACATTGAATAATGCAATTGCGAAGGAGGTTC
>VYZM01020105.1:319812-364543 GCA_013398915.1 Dromas ardeola | reverse complement strand
GCAATTGCGAAGGAGGTTCCTGTAATAGCACTGCACAGAGTGATGTGAGTGTTGTGTTGGTAATAGATGGGAAGTGAGATAGAGCTCAGCTGGCTCCAAAATTTGCGTGATGCAGAAAACCTTCTTCCTGTCCCTCAAGTAGTTGTCGCCAGCAGAGAAGGGACGCTTTGTTCTGGCTCAGTGTCTCTGGCTCTCACAGAAGTCATGGTGTGCCAGCTACGGACACGACTGCCTGAAATCTAATTATTCAGGTTTTGAATAGGAAAAGTAATTTTTTCTTTATTCATTAATGTTTTTGCTGGAAATGGTTTTGATTGTTGAGATCTTCATTTTCAGTAAAATATCTAATTGTAGTACAGATAAGTCTTTCAGTGATAGGCGTCCTGAATATTGATAGCAATAACAAGCTGGGCTGCCAACAGATGGGTTAGCTTATCTTTCCCTCCATCCTTCCCTCTTTGCTTTCTTCTGTGTTTTTCTAGCAAGTAAGGCTTTCTAAAATAAATAAATGAATACATAAAAGATGGATGGATGGATGGATGTAAATCAGCTTAATATCATTAAATTAGATGGCCTGGCACATTTCCATTCTAACTACCCTCACGGAATTTGTTCATAAGACATTACCATTGCTGTGGTAGCAACCTGGAACAAATTGCCATGTTACTTTATAGCTGCTTTTGCGGGTAGAAACAGGGAGATGTTTCTCTCCCTCAGAAGTGCTTTCTGCAAACAGATTCCACATGTCCTGTAAGATACCATGAATTTCAAAGCTTTATGGTACTTCTCCTAAGAACATAAATGCATTCTTAATTTTCCCACTCTTTCTTAACCTGGGGACTGCGGTTAGCTAGGGACTGTAGCTTCTGTGGGCTCTGTTTACTCCACAGAGATCGCTCTTTCCAGCACTTTCACTGAATCACTGGGCTTTCATTTAGCTCTGCAATGTCTGTCTTCTGCTTTGATGGCATGAGACTGTGGCTTATACGTGCTTACGCTGTTTAATTGTGTTGTAGGTTCTTTTACAAGGCTGCAGAAGTGTAGAATTAGACTGCTGGGATGGCGATGATGGGATGCCTATCATTTATCATGGGCACACTCTTACTACTAAGATCTCTTTTAAGGTATGCTGGTAATTGCACATAGAAACAAAAAATGAGAAGAAAATCAGTAACTTTTTGTCTGATAAAGGAAAAAAATTCACCTACTAGAAAAGTACAAATCTTAATGGGTAAATCCTAGTAGAATATGAACTGTGGACTATGTCAGACGTGAACTCCTCAATTGTAAACATGCTTTTCAAATTAGTTTTTGTAGCATATGTACTGTAATTTTCTGTCTTTTTTTTATTGTCAACATAACTAGCATAAGTAGCTGTTAACAGTTCTGTTGTAAGAAGGTGCTAGGTTGATCTGTAGGAGCTTGTTTTGAAAGCGAATTGTGTATTTTTCCTCTTAGAGGGGAAAACAGATGCCTTCTTTCATCCCCTTTCAACTAACAGTAAGTTCACTGAATGCTGCAAAATAATCACGTTCTTTCAATGACCTTCCTTTCTCACAGGAGGTAGTTGAAGCTATTGATCGCAATGCATTTATCACCTCTGACATGCCAATTATCATATCAATAGAAAACCACTGTTCATTGCCTCAGCAACGCAAGATGGCTGAAATTTTCAAGGTAGGCCATAAATTGTGGTAAATTATACTGAGCACATGCCTTGGGATTTTCCATAATATATCACATGTTTTTGATATTTCAGAATGTATTTGGAGATAAGCTGGTAACAAAGTTTTTGTTTGAGAGCGACTTTTCTGATGATCCCATGCTTCCTTCTCCTGGCCAACTGAAAAGAAAAATCCTGCTTAAAAACAAGAAGCTGAAAGCCCATCAAACACCAGTGGATATATTGAAACAGAAGGTAAAATCCTTCCTTAATAGCAAGCAGTGAGACCTAACTTTTGTTAGAAATAATTCATTTGTGTTTGAAGTTTTTGCCACGCCAGTATGTACAGCAGAATAATCTAATGCATATTCATGCTTGGAAGAGTCCCAGTGGATTGCAACACTTTCAAATAAGTAGACAAGACATATAGTAAAGTATAGATACAGCATAACAAAATTTTAGTGTATTTTACTTTTATAATACTTCATAATATTATGATTAGCAGCACTGCATGCCCTATGTGATAAACATAAATGAAGTTTCACTGTGAGACTGTAACATTTGCTATTCGTGTTTGTTGAGAAATAGTGATATACATTGAGTATGTGTGTATATATACACTATGTAGTAATTTTTAGTAGAATTTTGCTTTGTTTCTTTTTTCATACTTAAGCCAGGAAAATACTGTCTTACTCCCTTTTCAGGAGGACTCTGTTATTCAAGTAGTATTTATACCTATATGAGAATTCTTTTGGTTTCTGAAAATTAGGGCTGCATCTCTGGTAGCCTCAATTTAACAATATCTGTGGTTAGTCAGCAATTAAATTGAATTCTTGAAAACTAATTGCTTTTACCCAAAATGTAAACACAATTGAATTAGAATTGAATTCTTGTAAAAGAATAAGTAAAACACGCTGATTGTACCGGTATATGGACATTCTCCATCTTTTAAAAAAGTTTTAAACTGTTTCCAAAACAGCATACCTCAGACAGGAAAAAGGCAGTCTTGCTCTGAATAATGTGCAAAATCCATTTTCCCATAATTAATTAGGTTTTATATCTTACTGGGTGTTTTTCTACCAATACAAGTTTTCTTTATACAAAAACCCTTAAGATGGTATTTTAGTTCAATCTTAACAATCTTTCTTCTCATTATATATATTCAGTGCTTTCATGTAAACAAAATAAGATGCAAACAGTGATGAAAACTCTTTTGCTTTTTAAAAATACTTAGCAATCACGTAGTAAGTGGTTCTGTTGCTGTAGGCTCACCAGCTGGCGCATATGCAAGCACAGGCTAGCAATGGTGCTAGCAACCCCACACCTACCAATGAAGAGGAAGAAGATGAAGAGGATGAATATGACTATGATTATGAATCTCTCTCTGATGGTAACAATATTTATTTATTTATTTATTACAGTGATGATGTTGTTGTTAGAACTGTTGCAATAAGGCATGTAAATATTCTAGTTCAGGAATGATGTGGGTAAGTTGATCTTACCTTGTTGAGAGGAAGATGTACTAAATGTCCTTGGCAGCACTTTGGTACAGTAGTCTATAATACTGTGAAAATAATTTGACTGTGTAGAAGACTTGAGTTTGACTTTAAGTCCAACCATTAGATGTTTTAACTGTGCAGAGTATGTTAAATTGTAGTCTTTATAAATTATATTTTATATTATTTATATTACCAAAAATGATTGTGTTCATAGTGTATTCTATCTGCATCCACCTGTATTGTCTTTTGTGAGTTTAGAGACCTGAAAGCTCAAGATTCACAATAGGTGTAGCCCTTGCATCTGCACGATTGCCATTAAATTGGCCTAAGGTGCAGATTCTCCAGAGTCATCCTTGGTTACTGTCTAGTCCCAGAGACCTCCAAAGTACCTGTTTTAGTTACACTTTCAGCTGTTCACTTCATGCATAAAGGTAGAGAAGCTACTGAGTCCCTGGCTTGATCAATGAAGATGGCTTTATTAAAGCTGCTCAGTGAAAAAGTGGCAAGTCATGCCTGACTGACCTGCCTTGTAAGTTCATGTGCTGTCCACAGTTCAGCTATCCTAGCCTTCGGGAGCTGGCAGTTTAGCGTACATCCATCTTTAGGTGCAGTTTATAGATTGGATATAATGATTGGCGTACCAGAGGTGATAAAAACCACGTCAGTTAGTAACTTCCACTACTTCCTTAGCTCTCCGCTTCAGTCAGACAAGTTTGATTCAGCTATAGATGAAGGACAGAACGTGCCACACTGAGGCGGCTGAGCTGAAGTCATGCATCTTTTCTTGCTTCTCTTGCTGCAGGGCCGGTAGATTCTGGTAGAGCAAACAGCTGGAGTCAGAAACATTTAATCCTCTCAAGTTTTGTCAAAGAACATTTGTCAAAGTCCCCATGCATGGATTGAACAAGCTGTATGCATCTAAATGGGTTATTCATTATTTTTAATTAGTAATTTTCAGAGAATATATCAAAGTAGATCATGCTGTGTTTACCTACTGAGACAGCAGTGGTGGTACAAGTGACACCAAGGGTAGTTAAATGCTGCACCATTGTTAAAGTCCATAAATAAATCATAAAACTGGCCAAGGGGACAAAAAATTTACAGATTTGCTTCAGTGTAGATAAACATAAGGTAATACATTTTGGGGAAAAAAAATTAAACTTTGCTTATATGATTCTAATCTCAACAATGGCAGTATCAGTTTGGGAGATTATGGAATTATTGAAAGTTCTCTGAAATCCTCAGCTTAGTGTGCAGTGACAGCCAAAAGATGGGGATCATCAGGAACAGTACTGAAAACAAAACATCTTTTTCCTTCTATATATAACTTCAATGTGCCACAGCTTGAGTTCTGTGTCTAGTTCTTGCCTCCAGAATTCCAGAAATCTATGGTGGCGTTAAGGAAGTTAGAGAGAAGGGCAACCAAAAAAGTAAAGGGAGTGTGGTGGTGGTGGTGGCCTTGCACAAGTCTGAAAAGGCTGGAATTCTCCAGCTGGTAGAGAAGAGGACTGAGGGGTGAATTTGAAGCAGGGTTTACTAAATGATGAAGTGGTGGATAAGGGGAGTACAGAACTGCTACTCATTACATCTAGGAAGTGCTCAGTAAAAGAAGCGGAAGATCAGTCTAAAACAGGTAAAATAAAGTATTTCTTTGTGCAGCTAGTATTAAACTGCTGGAATTTGCTGCCACTGGAAATTGCAGAGCAAGTGGTATCAGCAGATTGAAAAAAAGAATTGGGCAAATTCATGGACAGATTTATAAGAAAATGTTACGGGTAGAAATGTACGGTCCAAGATCGCTAATGTTCAGCAATTGCGGATGTTGGGGTGGTACTAGGGAAGTGGACCATGACCGAATGCTCTCTTTAAACAGCATCTCCTGTTGCCACTGTCAGAAAGAGAATGCCGAGCTAGATGGATCATTGGTCTGACATGGTTGGGCATGTTCTAGGTATACAGTGAAGTACGTACTCATTGAACCTCTAAGTGTAATGGGTACCTGTTTAAGTTCTAGGTACCATGTTCAGAGAAGATGTAAGGCTCGAGCATGCCCTGCAGCACAGGGCTTCTTTCCAGTTGGTCTCTTATTTACATTACTTCCTTCTGTGTTTAATGATTTACAAAACAGTCACAAAATTAATGAATGCAGTTCAGGACCTGACACTGCTTGTGGGATAGCAGTATTATTTATGTTAATGTGAAAATTTATGAGTTTGGTGCCAGTGCTGTCCTCAGTTTCGTTTTACTAGGAAGTTGGCCTAACCGGCTACTTGAGAATACTCGTTGTGTGGGACGGGGCGGAGATAGCGTAGATGTGAATTGCTGTGAAAAACCTAGATCTTTGTCATCAGACTTGCCAGGAAAATATTGCAAGCTGACTGCAGTAAGCGATGTTTGGGCAATGTTCTAGTTAAGAGAAGGTTTGAGAAATCTGAAACTAGCAAGAAACATTCACACCTTCCAATATATGAAGGGATCTGCGGCATGGTTTACTGCTTTATTACAATGATTATTCTTTGGGATCTTTAATTATGTTAATATTTTGGCAAAACTAATCTGAATAATGGTCTGTAAACTTTCTAAAAGATTTTCAGTTTTATTTTCCTTACTGATATATTTGGTTTGCATAAGGCTAATAGTTTTACAACTGACACTTAATTTTCATTTCTCTGGCTGTAAATCTTAATTTCCTTTACTCTTATTCCCTCTCTGACTCCGTTTCCCTGTAGCTGATGTCCTTAATGCTTCTCCTGCTCCTAACAGCCAGGAAGGTAAAGGCCATTTGGTTGAGCATTTTAACTGCATGAAATCAGCACTGCATCTCCAGCCTGTTAAATGTGACAGTGTGAATATATGGTTTCTACTTCGTATGAAAAATGCGATCAGATATTTTTATATGGCATTGTCAACTGGTCAGGAACTGTTAGGAAGCTGCATGTGTGACACTGGTTATGCATAAAAAGAATATGGTCAAAGCATCAGGAATGAAATAAAACCATTCCTTTTGTGACAGTTACAATATTTTGTTCCAGAAAGACCAAATCAGTAGGTGCATTATTCTCTGATAAATACGTGGCTTTGAAGAGGAATTTCTATAGATGTATAAAAAATATTTGTTCATGGTGAATGTAAGGAGAGGAAAGCCAAAACTTGCTGTACAAAGGCGTGTATGTGTTTGATATGGTTAATTGTGTTTGGACTTGAGCAATTCTTTGCTGTTCAGGAACATCAGTTGTTTTCAGATGGCAAGCCTAATTCATTAGATGATTTTGTTTTAAGCATCTTCTGAGCACAAAAGGATGGGCTTTAAAAGAAGTGCAACATATTAACCAAAGCCGAGCATTAAATTTTTAAAGTAGAAAGTTACTGCTAAAAGAGAATGCTTTCACCAGTAAATGCGTTATTTTGGCATCTGGTTATTCAGATAAGATTCACAGCATTGTCCACAAATATTGTTAATTCAAATTAAATTTTCAGTTGAAACTGTTTGGCTTTATGTTTATTAAAATCCCATTAATTTTTAGATAACATTCTTGAAGACCGACCTGAGAATAAATTATCAAGTGATAAACTGCAGTTTGAATATAATGAAGAGACTGCCAAACGAATAAAGAAGGCTGATTGTGCTACCTACAATAATAAAGGAAAGGTAGTTCTGCTTCTTCCCCCCTTTCTTCTCAGCCACACTTTGATATATAACCAGCTTCAAAAGGATTTGAGCCGTTTAGGTAACTGAGACATCAAATGGCAAATGTGCTTTAATGAAGACAAATAGTAGAAAGCATGGAAATGCACCAGAGAAAATAGATTAAATAGAACAAACGCTCAAGATACTGTTCACAAAAAGTCCTCAGAGGTTTTTGTATATATAGGCTGTTTGGCTGAAAATTTTAACTGTCGTTACTCTCAATGGAAGACTTCATTGAAGCTAGATCCAGACGTTTATTTAGATATCTAATTTCCGTTAACATTGATGGAACTGAAGATTTCATCTGAATCTTCAGCATCTTTGTGTATCTAAATAAGTTTAAAATACCGCACTATGATATCAGATAGCCACACTACTTTTTATTAAATCATCTGACAACTGAACCAGTGCATTGCACTTTAGGAAATTGTAACTCCTGAACACAGATTTTTGTCAAAATTTTTTGTCTAAATGTTTGTAGAACTTACTCCAATTGAGGCCTTTGCACACTACTGCAGTATCAATAACAGGTATCGATGCATAAACCTGCACACAGAGATGTGTTAGGTGAAGACAGCAAACGATATAGGGTGAATGAGATAAAGGATTTTAAGGACATAAGTAAGATACACAATAGTACTTTCACGTTGAGTCATTTTATTTTTGTATATTGTTGGAATTGTCACTTAGGTTTATGACATGGAGCTGGGTGAAGAATTCTATCTTCCGCAAAATAAGAAGGAAAGCAGACAGATAGCCCCAGAGCTATCAGATCTTGTCATTTACTGTCAAGCTGTAAAGTTCCCCGGTAAGTACACTGCCCTGTTCTATTGCTTTAAGCTTTCTAATTCTTGGTGACATTATGTTTATGTTTTGAATTAGTTAGTGCAAGCATTTTCAAATTGAAGTAGTTGAGGAGCTTTTTTCTTGATGATTTGGTAGTCTACATAATAACAGCTCCTGGCTGAGAAGTAGTATTCATAAATTATGTGAAGACGTATTGTTTGTCATATTAAAATGTTTACAAAAGTGAGATTTGCCAGTCTTCGCAACTGCTTCGTTGCCAAATGACAGACAACAGAAACCTTTATCTTAAGAGCTCCAAGTTTCCATGTAAGGACCTACTGAATTAGGAAGGAAAATATTCTTAAAACCTTGCAGGAAGAGCTTGTCACATTTCTTTAAGTGACCTCTTTAGTGTGTTTCACCTTTGCCTACAGCTGCATCTTCTGTTCTTTCCCAAGTGGATAGGAGGGGAGCCATCTCGGCGGGTGAAGCAGCCTTTTCACGGGGTGGATGGGGACAGCTGATTGCACACTCACACCCACTCTCTGTGGAGGGGGTTAAGGAAATAGGAGGGTCGTCTTTTGTACGGTAGGAAAAATAATGTTTGCAGAGGAAACGGAGAGGGAGCAACTGACCTGGAGATCACTGTTAGTTACTTGTTCAGTACTGCAGCATGAGATTGAGTATGTTTTGGCTCATACTCTGTACATAAATACTTTTAAATTGAGAATTTATTGTTTATTGATGTGTTTAATGTTTTGAATGAAAAATCTGCTTTTTTAATGGAATGGTTCTCTGTGGAAAAGTTAGCAATTGTGCCAAATCATGATCTTATACAAATAGAACTATAATCAGATTAAAGAAGCTAACCAAACATAAAATAGTGTCAGATAGGCAAGATAAACATGCTGAAAAATGGAGAGACATTCTTTTATAATCTTCTATAACTTTAAGAATTGTAGGTGTCGCTTGTAAAAATAATAACTTCTAAAAATTCAAATCTGATACTCTTTTTTATGAAATCTGCCATGAGATATCTTTTAAATAAAATATTTTCTTTTAAAGAATGATGTTCAAGATTAAACAGACATAGCTTAAGTTGTTCCAAGCATTTTGACACACAAAGAAGTTCTGGTGTTCTAAGAAAACTTTAAAATGTTTCAGTTTTTTAATGTAATTTCAGTTGTAAAAGAAATACTTGCTTTCCTTATCGGATTTCTTCCTCTTGCCTTAAAGACAACATGAATAGAACAATTAAGAAAATGAGTTCCTTTCACAGATGAACACATGAAGCTGTAGAAATTAGTTTTCCAACAAACTTTGTCTCCTTTGAGACAAATACTGCCTTGTCTGCAAGATGCGTAGACTTCCATGGCCACCATGCTACTGATGGGATTCCTCTGCTCAGCTGGAGGGCACAGACATTGCACGCTGCCCTACCCCAATATTGTCCATTAATAATGAGAACAAGCTGGTAGACCCATGACTGTAGCTCTATTGACTGGGTTACTAACCAACTCAGAAAAAGGCAAGAGTTTTGGAAATAGGGAGGCAGAATTCATGTCAGTGTCTGATCAATGGTGTAAATATTTTATTTTTCCTGTCTTCATATATTTCTATTCTGCGTTTACAGTTGCCTATGTCCCTGAATGTTAGTCACTGATTTGTGACTATAAAAAAGGACAAGGACCAATGTGTTCACTTATCCTAGCCTACTGAGTAACACAGACTTCCCTAAGTCTCCCTGGTCAAGACAGAATTTATCATGTGGAGAAAATAACATTTCTTGTTTATAAAATCTCTGGTCACAAGGAATCCACCACAGCTCTTGTTGCTTTAGTGGTTTTTGAACCTTATAGTCCTCGTTTAACTTCATTTTCAGCCTGTTGGGTATCATCATACCATTGTCTAAGAGAGTGAAGGTCTGTTCTTCTGGGTTACTCAAGACGAGGGCAGTGAAGCATACTTGAGCACAGTACTGCTGTAACCCACTGGCACATGGCTCGTTGCCTTGGTGCTGAGGATCCTTACACAATGAGTAGAGAAAGTTGAGCACATAAAAAGAGGATCTGCGCAATCAAGTGCAGTGAGCAGGGAGTCACCTGAGCTAACCGGCATGAAATTCAGTCTGCATCTCCATTGTATCAGACCGTCTGCCCCTATGGTATCACTTTTCAAGACATTAAAGTGAATGTAAAAAAGGGCATCCTACATAAAAAAGTACCGTAAATTCTTTTTCAAGGTCTGCAAACCTGCAGACAACTGGCTGTCTGAAATGCGTGGTGAGAAGGTGACAATTACAGCTTAACCTGTTATTTGAGCATGGTTAGAATAAGAAGGACAGGTAAGTTCGCCATCCTCTGGATTAAAAATCTAAAAGCAGTAAAGCAGCGGTGGTTATATCTAACATGAGGGACAGGCACTAAATTCTGCAACTCAAAGGATATAGCATAGGAGTTGTAGAGAAATACAAAATATTTACTTTGTCATTAAGGTAGTATGATAGGATCTACGTGCAGTATGGTGGGATCTAAGCTGGTCCTGCTTTGACCAGAGTGTTGGGCCAGATGACTTCCAGATCCTTGCCAACCTCCGTTACTTTATGAATTTATGATTCTATGAATAGGTGATGCTGTATTTTGGAGTCAAGTTTAAATTGGCGTGAAAAATGGAGTTGTCTCCGGGAGGAGGCATGCCACATGCCAAGCGTGGCCATGGGAAAGACGGAAAGAAAGCTCCCAGCTGCAGCTTACCCTATGGCCACCACGTTGGGTTCAGTTAACCCTGGTGTTTTGCATTGCACTCTCTGGTGATTTATGAAGTTAGGCTGTTTCCTCAGTGACTGTCTCCACAACAGGGTTTTGAAACCTGGATCTTGCTTGCCAAATCCATTTGATCCATTGAAAACTGGGATTAAATAGTGCTGGAAGCACACAGTGCATAACTCCTCATTCTTCTAGTCAGTTCATATTCCTTGATCTCAGCTTCAACCATCTTCTGTGGTTTATGTGTATGCTTTGGCCCAAAGAGACAGTATGTCTCCAACACTGAAAACATTTATGTATATCCTAAATTTTACTAACCCAAGCAGTTCCATTGAAACTATCAGCACAATAAGTACACGTAGACATGCGGTAAAGATTGAGAGCTGAAAATTTACAGCTGTGGACAGACTTCAGTAGAAGAGAGTCCAACGTATCCTCTTTGTGATTTGCATTTGTAGTTGAAATTAGTATTAAATCCAGAACTGTCTTTTGGCAGGTGTGAATTGATGTGAGTTCATGAGGGTCATTATTATGAGTCACAGTTAGGCAAATAACAGCATACTTGCTTTCTTACATTTTATAACACAAGTACATCGTGGGTCTCTGAGAGCATCCCACACCTCACTGCTGTGGGTGTCAGAATAACTATTGTGCTTTTTGACTTACTTTAAATTTGGTCTGCCGTGTACTCTCTCCAAGTCAACAGAAAGAAACTGACTTTAAGGGCGATTAAGTCTGTTTACTTCACTGGGATTTAGGTCATGATTTTAATGATTATTTTGCTAGAATGTATATGTTTGAATAATAGCTGTACTAGAGCTTTCCAGCTCCACTTCTAGTACATATTGGCCATTAAATGCTTAATGGATTTTGCACACCTACCATATTTCCGTTACTGAAATACAAATTCTAAACAGAGGAAGATAACTCTGAAAACATCTTGAGGTTAAACTGTTTAACCAACAGCATTTGGGCTTTTCCTTTACGTTATCTCTTCAAATCATATTCTTGCATTTATGTAATTATGTATGTATCCTATCCTAGATGAATTCCATGATATTCACCACTGTAGAGATTTATTGCTTCTGTAGAAAGGAATATTTTTTTAAATTATTCTAAGGATGGGACTGTTACAGCAGATTTTTTTTTAGTATTAATTCGGATCATTTGGTAATTTGAGACAGAGCCACTACCTTCCTCAAGCCAAAAAGTAAAATGGTTAAAAGTTATATCACAGAGACATAACTGTATATTGTATTGCTTCATATAAGTTTTTATGTACATTATATGTATAAACATACATAATATACACATATATAAAGGCATGTATGTATTTAAAGATGTAAAAATTAAATTATGGAGAAAAATACACTGCTCGCCCTGTGTACTATATACCAGGAGTATTCATGCCTTCAAAAATAATGTAAAATATGATGGAAAATGTTGTGCCCTCTTGGTCATGTTTTTTGGCTCATTTATTTTACATTTATGGGAACAGGCTTGTCAACTCTAAACCCATCTGGCTCTAGCAGAGGAAAAGAAAGAAAAAGCAGGAAGTCCATTTTTGGCAACAATCCTGGCAGGCTGAGCCCTGGGGAGTCAGCTGCTCTTGCCAAAGCATCTGGAAAAGGTAAAGTTAGCATCTTCTTTCACCAGTCACGTGGAATGCCTCTGTAATCCAACACATGTACCAGACCGAGTTGTTAAAGATCAAACACTTTACAATGTGTAAGATGTTGAACTTTGGAATGTTTTTTCGTTAGTTCAGCAGCTATTACAGTAACACTATTATAACTGAAGTGTTGAGCGTGGAATGTTAAAATGGGATTACTTGGTCAGGAATATGAAGACCCTAATTCAGAAATGATTCAAAACTAACGTATATTTTAGGTGATGTATCTTAAAATTTGTATTTTAGAAGGTATGAATGGGTATTTTCAAAGTACAAATGGAAGGCAGAACTGTTGGTCTGGATGCAGAAAAGGATTTTTAGTGTCTGAGGTAGGACTTACTGGCCTAAATTTCAGCCAAGTCCAAATGGGTAATTGTGCAAACTCCCGTGTTCCACCTTCCACGTATTTAGACTCCGCAGGTGATTCAGTTTGTGAACTTGGAAGTTGTAATTCTACATATGAACAGATGTAAAGAAATACAAAGAAAGTACAGAAAAGGTTCTGGAGCATCTCTCTGTATGAGACCAGATCCCCTGCTGTGAATGCCATAAACAGAAAGTTACGAAGTTGTACCCTTTATTGTACTCATTTTCTGGCTCAAGGAACGTTGCATTTCTTTTCAGCCCGAGGGCACGGCTGCAGCAGACAGGTTAGATTCCCTTCTAGAGGCCGGTGTCCTAAAAATGAAGAAGTCTAGTGCCTAATTCTAAAAGATACAAGTATTTTGCTGGCTTTGTCCTCTAACTCTTACGGCCTCTGTAGACTGCCTGTTTGGAGACTTAGCAGATGGGTTTTGATCTTGCCTCCCTTCCTCATGTAAAATGTATAAATTAGAAGAATGGAATTTTATTCCTTATTTATGAAAATGGTTGTTGGCACATCTAATCATGGTATCATCTCCATTCTTAAACATTATGTTTCTTCTCATGGATTGTCCTTACTGTGTAAGAAGGAATGTGGCACTTACACTGAATAGTGGCATTTTCCACAGTCACCTTTTTCTACCATAACCAAAGTACGCACACATGCTTCACTAGAAAACACTGAATTTTTGGAGTCTCTGGATCTGCGGCTGTAACTTGAGGGCACTGTTTATTTTCCAGGTCCTTTTGATGTGATGCGGCAGACCTGGGAAGATCCTTGTTCTCCTTACAACTCTCCAGCTTCTCTCAGTGCTATCATAAGGACGCCCAAGTGCTACCATATCTCCTCCCTGAACGAGAACGCTGCCAAGCGGCTGTGCAGACGCTACTCTCAGAAGCTGATCCAGCACACCACCTGTCAGCTCCTGAGGACCTACCCCGCCGCCACGCGCATCGACTCCTCAAATCCCCATCCACTGATCTTCTGGCTCCATGGTGTACAGCTCGTGGCTCTTAACTACCAAACAGATGGTATGGATACACGAGTGCACGTTTTAATCCATTTTAAATGTGAAATAAGTCCTTAAACAGTGAATTTGCATTTGATGTTTGCTTTAACCAGCTGTCACGAGGGGATGTACCTGTCTGTGCGCCCCAGCACAAGGAGGTTCATACCGTGATAATGTGGTCCTTGAGAGCAGTGATCCCAGGGTTCGGGAGCTTTATGCCAGTGCAGCAGATCTCATGATGGCACGGAAGTGCCTGGACAGCAACACCTCCCATTTTTATTTTTATTTTATTGCTGAAGGTTGTTTTTTTTCCCCAGTTCAAGTAGCTGTTATCACTTTCTGATAATTTCAAGTATAAAAATGTACGGAACTATTTTTTACGTAGAGTGCCGCCTTGGATGCTGGTTTAATGTTGATCAAAATGTTTTGGCCATTTTCTATCCTGTCTTGTGTTCCTTTACCTTTTCGATGGGGGATCCATTGGGTCATCTACAAAGCTACACGTTTAATGCTTTTTCATTCTGCAGTTCAGGGCAAATACCTAGAAACTTCTCTGAGAACAGGTGTAGGCAAGCCCTACAGTTGGATAAAGACAACAGAAAGGGACAGAAAAGAATGAACCATTCTTATAGTTTTACATAATTAAGTATTGGATAGATTGGATACCTAAATTACAGCTATCTCTGAAGACCAACAGTGAATTGATGGCACACAACTAAAATTTAAAAAAAAAAAGGAGATACTTAAAACATGTCATTGTCTTCACTGTTACAGTTTTTCCATTGTACCATTGCTCTTTGTCAGTTTTGGCTCCTTTACTTTCACAGATCTTCCTCTGCAACTTAATGCAGCGATGTTTGAGGCTAATGGCGGCTGTGGATATGTTTTGAAACCTCCTGTTCTATGGGATAAAAGTTGTTCAATGTACCAGCAGTTCTGTCCGTTAGAAAGAGATCTTGATAATAAGGAGCCGGCTATATATTCTTTAACAGTAAGTACATTAAAAGGGATTTTCATACAGCCAAAGAGATAGAAGTAGACGTTTAACTACAGTCTCTGACTAGAATTACAGTCATGCTTCCGTAGGAAAATCCTGAACATTTAATTGTTGCTTGTACTTCTGAGGGTCAGCATAACTAATGGAAATCGGAGGGGGAAGGAGCAAATAATTATTTTATTTTATTGACTAATTTGTATCCATAGTTACTTTCACCGTTTCCTTCACAATATTTGTTGAAACCCGGTCCTGAAAGCATTTTTCCTGGGACTACACAACTGTGTAAAATGATACATGTGCCTGGATGTTTCACACGTTTGTGAATACTTGAGAAGCTACACAAAAAGGCAGTGTGAAAAGCTGTGGTGAATCTTAAGAAAATGGTTTTTAAAAGTTATATAATAAGATATATAATTCGTGGATTTATGCCCCAAAAGAATTCTAAGAAGCTAGTACCTTCCAGGAAATGTTTCAGAAAAGTGAGATCCATAAGAATCAAAATTCTCCCAGCTGTGGTAATTGCACACCTAATTCTTGTGTTGCGTGTGCCAAAGCAAGCCGGAGTCAGTGCCATCGCCCCACAGTAATGGAGAAGAAAATTTGATCCTTTTTGACTACGTTACTGGTACATTCTTTCTGGATTAACTTTCAGATGCCTTGAGTGGTTACACTCATGATGTATAGTGTATTTTTTTCAGAGGAAAGATACCATAGCAACGGCATGGGGCAGGGGAGGGGAGGTTGAAGCGGCTCTGCATCTGAAATTACTGCCCTCGCAATTACAAAAGTAGGGGAGCGTTGTAATTAAATCAGCATGTTCACAAACTGCGCTTAGGAGTGTGATAAACAATATTTAGCTCAGAATCATGACAGTAAAAGAATTACTCCACTAATTGGTTTCTCTGTGTACTCCTCGGCTTCAGATTGTGTCTGGACAGAACGTCTGCCCCAGCAATAGCACGGGCAGCCCGTGCATCGAGATCGATGTGCTGGGGATGCCTCTGGACAGCTGCCATTTCCGCACCAAGCCCATTCATCGCAACACTCTCAACCCCATGTGGAATGAACAGTTCCTTTTCCGGGTTCACTTCGAAGATCTGGTCTTTCTGCGGTTCGCGGTTGTTGAAAATAACAGCTCGGCTGTAACAGCGCAGAGAATCATTCCCCTGAAAGCTCTAAAAAGAGGTACAGTACAGTTTGTAGTAACACCCTATGCCAAAATGCTCCAGCAGATTCCTGAACTGTATCCTGCTGGAGGGATATTTTTAATCAGCTGGTTGCATTTTTCTAGAGGAGACAGGGAGCAAATACCAGACAACATCCTCTGCCCTGGCAGTACGACGCTGATCTAATCGACACCCTGGGAGCTGAAGGCTGCCCCAGTGACTTGTAAAAAGATGAGATCCTGAGCTGTTGCAGAGACTGGGGCATCTGGTACGCAGTCGCTGCGATCCGGAGCTGTGGCTGTGAGGTGGTGTCACCTTGAGACTTGCTGCTCCCTTAGGAAGCGTGCAGTGATTTCACTCCCTGCCTTGTTCTTTGCCCGAGAAACTGCTGTAACTGGTGATCACTGGGCAGAGGGGAATTGCACTTCTCACAGTTGTGGCTGGAGGAGAGGGGAAGGAAGGGGTGAAAAAAGCTGCGAAAGAAATGAGGAAGCATCATTAATTCTGTGACACCTGGGGGAGGGAGTTCCCATATCGCCAGCAGCTCTTCACCAGAATAGTAGAAATACTTTCATGTTTGCTTCGTGCCACTGTAATAGCACACAACAGTCTTAGCACAGGAGGAGATGTCGCCAGACATACATTTTTGCAGGGGTAATTTGTCCTTGTTTCATTCATATTCTAATATTTAGCTATTATTTCATGTATGAATATATTGAATATTATGGCAAAACAAAGGTGGGCAGCTATATGAGCCACTCAGCAGTTCATAGCTTTTGGGTACATTACAGTGTTATACAGGCAGAGTGTTAATGCAGTGTTATTACAGTGCTTTAAATCCTATCGGTGTGGCAAATTGTAGCTCTAAATACAGCAAATTTGAGTTTCCATTTATGAGACTAGGATGTGACAAAGTACTTACAGAAGGGTTTTTTCTCCTTAGGCTATAGACATGTCCAGCTTCATAATCTGCACAATGAAGCATTAGAAATTTCTAGTTTGTTCATAAACAGTCGGAGAATGGAAGAAAGTCCCTCTGGAAACACTCTGCCTGCATCTATGGTAATTCAATTTTTTTTTTTTTCCCCCCGTGTATTTTTCTGTTAATGACTGCTATGGTCTGAAGACTTCTAGAACCAGACTGCTCAAAGATGTTAGCCCCTAAACCTGCACATTTTTCAGAAGTATGTCAATGCCTAATTCTTTTGGGTTTTGGTGGAAGTTAATGTTATGTTGCCTGGATTACTTGTGTTTTATTAACTTTAAGCATGTATACATTATCATTTTGCTGATTCCTAAAGTGTTAGAAAAAATCTCCTGAGCTACTGTGTGTGCAGCAGATGTGTTGCAGACATTATCCTCCTGTGAATGCATGCCAAACACCTATCTTGGTGAATTACTAGGGCAGAAATGAAGAACATAAATGGTTTGGAGGGTAAAACGAAGCCGTAGATTTTCATCCAGTAATTCGTACGCTGAATCCAAATAGTCTGAGCTCAGCTAGAATGGATAATGAGCGATGGAGGGTCTGCCCTTTGTCCAGTGGGAGTTCATGAACTCTCACTGGAAGACTTCCTTCTTTCTCTTCATCTCCAGGTTGGGGTGGGGTCTTTTGGGGGGTTGGTTTGTTTGATGTGTAGTGTAAGAGCCATGTATTAGCTGGATCCCTTTGCTCTGTCAAGGTGTACGCACAGTACAGTTTCTTTAAAGCAACCTAAAAATAACATGCCTGTGTAACCTGTTGAATGTTGTCCGAACAGTTGTTTAGCACAGGGGAAAGGAAAGCTGCTGTGACTTACAAGGTGACAATTCATGGAATTCCAGGCCCGGAGCCTTTCACTGTTTTCACTGTAAGCGGGGGGACCACGGCTGCACAGCTTCTCCATCAGGTACGTGCCTGCTGAATTGCAGACTCTAATTGCAGGAATCCATGAATCCACACTAACATCATTCTGGACGTTCAGCTCCCCGCATTTCTCACGCGCAGGATCATTGTAGTCCATTCATCACAGCAAGGAGCTGCTTTAGAAACATATTACTCTGGAATTAATTACATTCCAAACACAGACTATCATCAGTCAGATTTTTCCCATCTTGGCTTCAGAGAATGGGTTTATAATCTTAGAACATATTCGCTATTAGTATTTTAATATTTGGGCATATGTAGATGAGAAAAAGAATCTTTCTGACCGACAGAGGCAGGGGGCTGTCCTTACCGCGAGAACAAACATTTCTGTGCAATTCTTTGAATTTGAGCACCGTAGGAATACAGAGTAAAAGTTAGAGGGCTAAGTTCATGAGTAGAAAAACCAGTTAACTCAACAGGGATTGTTATTCTAGCAGTGGGAAAAGACTGTACTGTCCTGGGATTATGAATAAATTGTCTGGCCAGCCAAACGGGACAGAAATAAGCTTAAATAGTACTGCCTTGTCTGGAATAGTTGAACTGCTTGGCTAGGCTAAAGAGAACAGTACATTACCCTGGAGTGAAATATCTGAATAATAAATAGCACATCAGAAATCTTGCCGGCGCTATCAGAATACTTATTGATTCTTAAAGCTTCCTTATTCATTCTTGTTTATAACTACTAATTATGCAGTGTTTATATTTAGCATTCTAATTGCTGTGTGTTTATTGTGGTCTGTCTTAGCTCTTGGCTACCACAACAGGCACCGAGTCATGTGCTGCAGACTATTTTCTGATGGAAGAGAAAAGTTTTATATCTAAAGAAAAGAGCGAATGCAGAAAACCACCATTCCAGAGAGTGATTGGTCCTGACGAGGGGCTCGTGCAGCTTTTGAACAGTTGGTTCCCAGAAGAAGGATATGTTGGAAGGATTATCTTTAAAACCCGAGAGGAAGTAAGTCTGTTTTAGATAAATTGTTATTTACAAAGGTAGCTAAAAATAGCTGTTAGGCCCAGGAAACAAAAGGCTGCAGTATTTGTTTCACTACTTGGTGAGCCATGCCAATGCTGTGCACATCGTTTAAAAACAAACATAACTCTCAAATGAGCACAACAAGACTTTACACACCTGTGTGAGACTAACCTGACTTCACTCGGCTCTGGGATCAGCTGTGTGGGGGTTAATCACTATCGCTTACTCAGCACTTCAGTGCCACTAGCTTACTGGTTTGACTGATACTTCTAATTTAATCTAAATCTAGATTTTGACGTGATAGGAAATGAACATAAAGGAAGAAGGATAATAGTTAATACCAAAAGATCATAGATGACAGAACTCCAGACTACAGTTATCGATCAGATTACGTCAGCTATTTCTTCCTCTTCAGAAAAATTAGAAAGGATTTTAATATTCAAGTCGTCTAAAAACCTCAAAGGATGATTAAATTACCAATAATAGCCTAAAATAATAAAATAGGTGATTTCTTTTAATTTAAAGGAGGGAGATGGAGCAATTACTTCAGTTTAAACTATGAGCAAAACATCCACAGCCTGAAAACACGGAGTGGCCAGGCTTGTGAGGGAGAAACAAAAAAGCAGGAGAAAGGCACTTTATGATCTCATTTTCAGAGGCACTTCCTTTGCCCACTTTGGCACATGATGCTTGCTTAGTCTGAACATAGCAACATATGTACACATACGTTTATATATACGCAGGTTTTACATGCACAAATGACAGAAATCCTTGAAAATGAAAAAATATATTTTTAACTGCTTATTTTGATACAACTTTTGATAAAGCTTCAGTTTGACAAATTACCATTATATTACACAAATCCCTGTTTTGTTTTCCTCTATTTCTAATATTTGGAGCAAAAATCACTAGGTAGAAATTTGTTTGTGGAAATAGTAGCCTACTTAATTCAGTTGACTGACCGCAACACTTATTTTGTCAGTGTACACAACCACGAATGTGTCTCTGCCAAACCCCATTCCTTCAGAAAACATGGGTTAAAATCTGTCTTAGGTGTGAAAACTATGCCGTAGTTTTGTCCGGTGATGCTGGTACCTCAAAGGATTAGCTGTAAATTTGAGCCTTTCTGCAGATAGCGGCCTCAGATCTTGGAGCTAGAAACGAAGCTGCAAATTTGCATGGAAAAACAAGAAACGGTCCACTTACAGCTTATGAATTCAAGCTGTGCTTCAAGGGGCTGGAGAGAAATGCGTTACTGGGGGGGGAATTCTGTCTAAAATCTGCAGTCATCACAGAGCCTGAAAAAGGAGAGAGAAGCAGCCTTCCCTCCTCTTGCTCCACAGAAAAATACTCGCTCAGACTTCTTGCTCTCTACGTTTTTTTGGCTTTAGTGCAGGGACAAGGAGAAAAAAGGACACTTTCCACCATCACCCATCTTAATGCCACCACTACATGACTAAACATAATTTTGCATACATAAGGAAATAATCTTTTTTGCGTAATGTGGTACTCTGCATATGTCTCCATTCCTTGCCTACTATGAAAGGTATTTTAGATGCTGATTTTAGAAACACAGGTGTTTATATAGAAACACAAGCAATGGTGGGTTGTCAGAACTCCTATATAGAAAACTTGCATTTAATGAAATGGAGCTGGGGCAACAGCACAGTCTCCAATTTTCACGTGATAAAAACCTTTTGTGACCACCAGCTGTTCGTTACCTCTCTGAAGTAAATGAATTTGGCTCTTCTTTTTTTTCTATAGAATTTAAATGAGAGAAACGTCTTTCAGGAAGCAAAGGAAGATGCCGCCATCAGCTCTGAGGATGACAGCTTCTTCGTTCAGGTACACGATGTCTCCCCAGAGCAACCACGCACCGTCATCAAAGCTCCGCGCTTTAGCACGGCGCAGGATGTCATCCAGCAGGTGAGCAGCGTGTGTCCCTGCAGCGGCTCTGTAACACGCAGGGCGGAGGTTGGTCTCAGACCAGATAAGGAGGGGTTTGCTCTCAGCACTAGCTGGGGAATCGATCGGTTTAGTAACCTGAAGCTGAGGGAATACCTTCTTTTTTTCTGCTTTTAAACAGACCCTTTGCAAAGCCAAGTACTCCTACAGCATTTTGAGCAATCCGAATCCAAGTGATTATGTGCTCTTGGAAGAGGTGACGAAAGAGCCAGCAAACAAAAAGTCCTCGACATCTAAACCATCTCAGAGGATTCTCTCTGATCAAGAGTGTGTGTTTCAGGCCCAAAGCAAGTGGAAGGGTGCAGGAAAATTTATCCTTAAACTCAAAGAACAGGTTCAGGTAAAAAATTAAGTACGTTGCAGCAGGTTTTGTAGATGGTGTATGATCAGCTTAATGGGAACCTACTTTGGATGGAAGGGAGACACGACTGGCACGAGGCTGGGTGGGGAGAAGAGACCACAGCAAAAAGCAGAGTCCTCTTTTCTCCACACCTCCCTTACTTTTTTTTCTTTGCAAAGCTGCATCGGTTACATCCAGCAGCACCATTCCCTCCCAGCCTGCGAATCCCCCGACAACCTTTATCTCTTGCCACCAGCTGTTTTTCAAATCTTCCGGCTGTGCATACTGTGCTCCCTATTGTAGAAAAGCAGGACTATTCAAATGGGCAGAACTTAAAAACTACTGGAATAAAGTCCCCTTTATTCCTGCCCAGTGCAAAACTTGTTCTGTCGCTTTATCTTGGGCTTTGGGAAGGGCAGGAATGAGGTACATGCCCGCTGGGAGAAGGAGCTGTGTTCTCCCTTCCAGCAGATGCCACCAGTCCACAGCAGTTGTTGCTTTAAAGTAACTCTGTCATAAGCACAGATTTTTATACGTTTATACCAAATTTGCTAAACATATCTTTGACAATGCATAATTTTCAATTAATTTATTAAGAACAATCAGAAGAACGTGCTTGGCTATGGAAGCACAGCCACACTGAATTTCAAAAGGGAGGCCTGCTTAGAAATGCGTTGTGTTTTCATATTAATTCCGTAGTTCACAGCTAACAAACAGCCTGTTAAACCACTTCTATGACCTCATCTATTATTTTTTTTACAGGCAGCACGAGATGACAAAAGAAAAGGCATCTCCTTTACCAGCGAACTCAAGAAGTTAACCAAGTCAAGTAAGCAGTACCGGGGATTCATCTCGCCACCGCTGCAGGTCTTGCCGGACAGTCCACACAGCAAGGATGAACGGGCTGCGTGCAGTTTGACTTTCAGCGACATTACGGAATAACCACCACTGCCTACAGCACCATCTGTTCAGGTATGAGATACTCATTCAGATTTAATACGTGATTTACAGAGTATTTCTTTCAAAGGTGTAGTTGGTTAAACCGTGGTGAGGTACACGGGGCTGACAGAAAGACCCACAAAGGCCTTACAGGTTGGTGTGCGTGGGCACAATAGGATCAGTGAGGTCTCGTTATTTATTATGGCATTTGCTACAGTGAATCAGGGTGCTGTGAAGGCTGGAGTTTCACCCACTTTCTCTGCCCGTTTGAAAAACAAAACCAAAATGTTGCATCCTGGTTGATTTTATAGTATGCATTTTAATCAACTGTGCTTAATTAATGATGTCCTCTTACCCTTTTGCTCTGGTCCAAAGTAAATGGAAGTATCCTGTAGGGCGGTTGTTAGTTCTTATTACATGCATATAATAAAATCATCAGGATTGACGATCTCCTTTATAGCTAAAACACGTTTATAGTGTTAATTTCTATCCGTGGAAATTTTGCCAGAAATGTTTAAACATTTTTACTATTGTTTCTGTATCTCTTCAATTTCTTCCATCTTGCTTGACTTAAAACAACAAACGAAATACACAACATCAGACCTTCCCGTTTATATGAAGACTGTACATGTAACTTGTCCACCGACGTACATTAACCAGAGATTTGCAGAGTGCTCCCACAGCACTGAGACATCATCCCAGAAGTTACAGCTCATTCTAAATGAATAAACCCTTTTTCATAGAATCATAGAATCATTCGGGTTGGAAGGAACCTTAAAGATCATGTAGTTCCAACCCCATCTCACATATGGCCAATGTAAAATGGCATTTTTCTTTCCACATACCCCTAATTATTAAAGCATTATTTGACATGCACTGTCATACTACTGCTAAATCATTAAATTAACAGAATTCAAATAATATTTTCATTTGCAAAATATTTCAAATATGAAGGGACAAATTTGATGCGTTACTTCTAGGCTAGTGTAAAAGCCCTAAATCATCAAAACAATCTGAGTTCAAGGAAAGCGAAGTAAATTACGGAAAGATCCCAGTCACATTCCCTCCTCTTCTGCATTTTTCTTTCATTTTTTTGAAAACTGGAATTTACATGGTTGAATCCTCCTGCAGTGCCTTTGAAGGAACATGCTGCAGTCTGTACTGGTCAGCAACTGTGTGCTAGAGATGCTGAATCCAGGCAACGCTGCCGGATTAACGTCCAGAAGCTGGGAGTCCTAAGTGGGATGTCGTAGATCGGCAAGATGCCGGTCGGCTCTCGGAAGATTCTCCTCTTCCTGTATCTTCACATCTGCAGATTCTCGGTAGGCGGATGAAGAAGTTTTCTTGGACTGTATGCTGTAAGCAAACATTTGTCGTCGCCCTCCCCTTTTTAAACAAAAGATAATTTTAGCTACTTGCCTCTAGGGAAACTGAAGGCAGAGAACCAGAGCGTTCTTTTATGTGTGTTATATTAAAATAATGCACTTTTACCTGAAGATTTCTGTTAAACACTGTGTTAAGTGATTGTAAAGAGATTTTAAATATACTGTAACTTCCTTCGCATGTCTGTTTAACTTTGGTGAATATACACAGAACGCTTGAATTATTTATGGTTTATCTACTTTAACAAAATAATGTACAATAGCTAAATACACCTAACTGGTAGTGATACTTTGACAAGGAACAACATTTTCTTCTTATTAATTCTAGTTTTCCAGGCTTGTGTTTAAAGAAAGAATATTTATTATCATGTTCCAAAGTACATGCCATTGTATAATATATTTATCATACACTACTTTTTAGAAAATGCAGAATTTTTACCTCTCTCTGGATTTAGAGGAAAAATGGTTTGAACTTTTCTGGTTGTTTCTTTTCCGGCCAAGATGTTTAATACCCCAAACTGACCAAACTCAAAACAATGCGTAGATAAATGTAATTAACACTTCAAAATTTTGAGTTCAAAATACATTTTTCCATCCAGTCAGGAAATGTCGTTTTACTTGTCTGTTAAACCCAGAGAGTACAAAGAGCTCTTACGCTATAATTCTTGACATTTTTGTTTACAGAGAAACACTGTTGTAAAGTTTTATGTTAGCTGAATTCATCTTTTGATATTTAAGTTAGTCGTGGTTGTCTCTTTTTTAATCCATGGGAGTTATTAATGTGCTTAGTTAGAACAATCCATACCAACTTAGGAAACAATTGCTGAAATGAGTCATCCCTTTGATTTCCCACAAGCGTATCTGTGGTGAGTAAATTGCTCTGCACGCGTTTTGTCTCCCTAGAGCAACCCCTAAACAAAGCATTTCAGTTACCTGCTGTGACTAAATCAAGAACTCCGTGAATACAGGGAGCGATTCACGCACTCAGTTATTCCACATCAACTCGAGCACTCGAGCTCCTAAGAGAGAGGCTGCACCAGGCAAGGGCTAGAACAGCAGTGTCACTACAACGAGGTGTGCTCCTGATGATAGTGCAAGAACGAGAGCGAACGAAGTTACAGGCAGTAGTCCCGTCCCCCCAGTAATTAGAAAGTGAAATAAAGGAAAGCAAAGTCATTAACTGGCATATAAACAAGCAGACAGAACCTGCGTTCTGTCACCAGAAGCTCCGAAGTCTTTCACTGTACACTACAGAAAATTCCTATAAAGTAGCCGTTACCAAAGCAAAAAAGTGCCCTCTTGAGGTCGTTTCCAGCTTTTGTGAAAAATTACAAGACACACCAAAAGTCAAATTTCCCTGTGGCATATCCTCCCAGCGACCACGCAGGTCCCACTGCTTAGCTTCAGTCCTGCTGCAGCAAACACAGTGAAAGAGAACTGCAAAATATTTGGCTTTCTATTAAAAAGCCCTCAACTTTATAGGCACGGAGACATCTGAAGTTGTGTAAGTCTAATTGCTCTGTTCCAGTATTTTCATTAATGTACACGTATCACTTAATTTCAAGTTTAGGTATTGGTAAACATCCGAGTAATCTTTTGTTGGTGAAATGTACATTTTGGGGTGAAGCTGGAAAGGAATACAGTATCCTTCCCTTTGTGTTGGTTCCAAGTGTCCTGATAATGAAAATACAACACTACTTGAAGCATTAAACAGCGTTTTTTTTGTTAACTTTTGTGAAAGCCCAGTTAAACAGATTCCGTGTGCTGAGTTATTACTCTAATAGGAAAGTTTATTCTGCTTAGCCGCAGATTTTATTTCTGCAGGAATAGCTGTCCACACATTCCTATGACAAGACTGACAAAGTAACTTTGTCCCTGTCTGTGCTTTTGGCTAGGCATGGACATCAATTAGGAAAATACATTCATTTTTACATTACGAACTATTTACAGGAAGCAGCTTCCAGGATAAAGTTTGAAAGAAAGGAATGTAAATAGTCAACACCTTCCAGAAACACGCAGTCTCTGAGTGGGAGCAGGCCTCACGCTGAACAGTTTACAGGTGGAAATCTCACGCTCTGCTGCCTGTTGGCGAAAATACAGAAGTATTTTATTCTATGCTATTTTAAAACCACTGTTACCCTTCTGCCAATTTCTCACCTTTCCCTTGCGTAGCACGCGCTGCCTGCAGTAGCGTGGCTGCCTGGGACAGAAGCTGGGCAGGCACGGAGCCTGGCACGGAGCCTGGCCCCGCTGCGGTGCTGCTCAGCCTGCAGGGACCGGGGCACACCAGGAGGTACTTCCTAGCGCCTGAGGGGTTTCCCGATTTCTACCTTACTAATCCCAAGTTTAGCAGTTCCAAGAATAAAAAATACTACGTCAGTTTTAATTTTTAAAACCTAGTCACATTATTTTTATTACTAGATGAAGTATCTCAATAGCCATCTTTAGAAAGCCATCTGCTTCTAGAAATCACGTGATTTCAAGAATCAAAGCCTTTAGCATAGAAATACCTAAATATTTCATAAACACATTCTCTTACATTCATAATTTGTCTTTAAAAAGGAAGACCTTGCTGGTGGCTTTACATTTCAGAGAAAGGTTGAGTCTGCAGCTTCTGCAACTGTCTGTTCTGCTCTAGCTCTCCGAATGCTTCAGCTAAGATTTGGTTTTCAATCACTGTCTGTTACTATTCCACTATAAAACTCAGTTTACTTTTAGGGTAGCCCACTAAATGTAACAACGGTGGCGTTTTTTTCCTGTCTGTGATAAATATTTTGTAACTTCAATAGTGATAGACATTTGGCAGAGTTAGCAAATTAAACACAAAAATAAATAGCAGTAAATAGATTTTGCTCCAATACACGTATAGGCTGTTTCAGAATGACTTAGTTGTACAGTTCTTTCCTCTGCCTCTTAAAGCGTATCAAAGTGTTCTGACAATGCAACATCCCTATGTGCCAGTCTTTATATTGTTTGGAAGCTATGTAAAATGTACAATTTTAAAAGTGACTTTTCCACCTGGACTATTTTCTCTCTGCTGACTTGAAGAATAAACTTGTATTTGTATATGTTGTAAAAAAAATAAATGGTTTAAGATGACTCTTTGCTTTTGCTTTTGCTTTCCTGAACTGACAAAGTGTTGGCAAATGGCCCCCTTGCAATTTTCAGAATTTAAATCACATCCTTATTTGCAACCACTTAACAATTAAAAAGAACTACTCAAAAGCTACGGGAATGGCAACCTCAACAGACAAACACATGTGTCACCATCGGTATGATGTAGGCAGTTTTGTAATCTACATAGTAAAATATGTATTTTCTAATCTGTTAAAAGAGAGATGTCATTTCCAAAAACGTTTGCGAATTTATTTTTAACTACTTGAAATGTGGTGAACTTGTCTGATTAATACTAAAAACATATATTAAAAAAAATTACTTATAAAACTGTAAATATCTGGATAAAGGACTAAATACCCTAGAGAAAAAGAAATGTTTTCTAATTATTGTAAGAAGGTAAAGCAACTTGATTAAGAGCTTTGCAAAACTTAGAACATCTCTCATCATCGCATCGTAGACTAAACACTACAAAGGGTATCAGCTGCCAGCCACACTCCCCTGTAGGATGGAATTCACTTAACGCCAATACTCAACTTTTAAGTTATTATTTCATGTATTTTACTTACTGTTTGAAAAGCCAACATGCAGCTGAAAATGGATTCTAGTACAACCAGGCAATAAATAATATTTGGAGAATTAAGATTAAAAAAAAAAAAAGATTTAAATTCTTACCTTGAATTTGTCCACTGTTCTTGACAGCGGTGGTTTACTGAAGACATCACAGTAGAGCCTTCAATCATAATGATAGTTCAGAACTGGAATTTAGTAATCTCAGTTGGCCAATACCAAGATTTATTGGAGGGAAAAACCCCCACCAAATGCAAAATCATTTCAAGAGGAGGTAAATGGTTAGGAGACATCAGAAGAAAACCAGAAAAAAATGTAATACATATTCCAGATCTCTAGGTATCTTAAACTCAAAGCCAATATTATATTAAAATTTCCAAAATATTTATTAATTTATCAACACAAGCCAGTGATTTCTCAGAACACGTATATCTATATTCTGTTATAAAAATTAGAAAATATATAAACAAAAATACTATAATGCATGGTTTCAAACAATTTTAAAATGGCCTGGTTTTGTATCTTTTTTAAATTACTGATGTGACTGTTCATTGGTGTTCCCACGGGCTCCGTGGTGAAGTGGAGAGAGAGGCCTTCTAACTACGTGTGAAAAACTGCTGTTACATTTGTTGTGTGTTTCTATATTCAGCCAAAAGCATCCTTGAATTCCTTTAATGATGAGTGGGAATTCCTTTCAGCCAGTCTTTCTCCATAATTAAGAAGGCAACGGAACAGGATTGATTGATAGCTACATTTACGACAAGGATGATTCCTTCAAGTGTTTAGCAAAATCCAAGGGTTTGTGAACAACAGTCTCACCGATGTGTTGTTGAAGCTGTTTGCTTAGCTCTTCATCTATAAATGCATCCATTTGTGAGAACGTATCCTGAAAATTACAAAACATTAGCTGCATTACTAACAAGGCCAGTATGCGTTTTCCATGCATAGCTTGAATTAGCGGCCCCGTTTCTCCCCCATGCCCCCAGACCATGGGACTGGCAGCTGAGGTGTACCTGGCCTGCCACTAAGTGCCACTTGGCCAGAAACAACGCAATGTCTCAGGCAGTCCTTCGTAAGCTCATGGTTTTGGTGAGGATTTTTTGTTTTGCTGTATGGGCTTTAGAAGAATACCTACTACACTTAGCCAAGAATACCTACCACACAAGCTCTGACGGAGCCTGCATGCTGCTTCAACACACCTTATAAAAATAAATCGAGCATCTCTGATCAAAAGGCGAGTGAAAGCAGTAATGCCAACGGCAGAGGCTGTACGTCAGAACGGAATGCCTTCACCCGGCCTCGAGAGATCCCTTCTGGCTGCAGCCAGACCCAGAGCCCTCCACTCTTCCCTGGTGCTCGGATGAGGAAGGTCATGCATGTGATTTATACCTCCCCGCTGAAGTCTGAAACACTCCCATAGTCGAGTACTTTGTGCACTCAGGGATGAATGAGATCCTCTTTTAGTGGTGCACAGGGAAAGAAAACTCCAATGCAGAGCTTCTGTCAATGGGGGGAAGTGCTGACAGATAATGGCAGCGTGGCATGCAGAGAAAAACATGCAGGATAGAGAGGGTGAAACTTAAGATACTGTCAACATTTGTTAAAATGAGCCAAACAGACAGAAAGTAGGCAAGACCCTGAGGTAATTTTCCCAGTTATCTCCATTGTAACCACCTGTGGACAGTTTGTTCTCCCTGTTAACTTCCTCTGCCTTTGCTTCTGCTACCTAAAGAGCTTGGGCACTTCCTTATTCAAGCACTACACCACCTCTCTCCTATCTGCAGTTCCCAGGCTCGTTCTGTCAGAGCTGCTCACCTACCACCCTTACCAGGACAGGCACCTCAAGAAGTCATTGTAAAAGGACAGAGTAAGTAAGTCAGTACTGATGCATTTTCAGTAGTTGCTTTCTCTAAAATGGAAAAAAACCCTGTGCTCTCAAAGCTCTAACTGACATTACTGAGTTACAAATTGGAAGCACTAACAAGGTTAATGTTTACATTAGGAAGAAAGAAAAGTAATTACCACTTTTTAAAGGACACACCACTCAGTGGACATTTAATGGATGTTGGCATCTGGAACACATCCAGCACCGAGGATCTTAAGAGTGTACACCCATTTCTCCTCTTTATACATTAGCTCTTTGTTCCCTTCAAATTTACAATTTAAAGCTATAAACTGATGCTAATGGGGATCAGCATCCTCCCACGTGCTCAATCAAAGGCTCTGGAAATCCAGCTGTCTTGCCAACTACCCACCCTGAGGACAGAGAGGTGGCTTTTTATTACTGCTTTTTGAACAAACATTAGTTCATCACTACAGAAAAGGGCCAAGAAATCTGCACTGAAGCACTGCAAAGTGCAAAAGATAAGTAAAATAATAGCTACCACACTCATCTTGCTGCATTAACTGATGCTATGGGAGGTGGAACTATTCATACAGCCTTTTTTCCTTCTTTATAGTCAGTGCCATTTTATACCAGTTTAAAAAAGGTACTTGACACAGAAAATACAGAAACCAGAAAGCCAAACTAAGTGTGCTAGTGCCTGGGCACTGCAATATATATTACAGCAGATACAGGTTATGTTGGTATATCGTGGTTAAAAAAAAGACACAGAGAGATAAGCTGGTACCTTTCTTCTGGGTGTTACTGACGCAACAGGAGGATTAAAGGTCATTCCCCTCATACTGTATGCCTCAAAAAGTTCTGTAGCAGGCCTATAGCAAAAACCACAGTGAGAGAAAAATGGCATTAGATAAATTTTCAAATAATACCTCACCAAACCAAGAGCAGCTTCTCCCACACATGTGCCATTCGTACTCTCCATCATGCTTTAAGAGAACTCCTCAGAGAAATGAGCATCACCTGGAAAAGATCAACAGCTGGGGAGCAATGCAAGTAAAATGTGTCTCACCACTCAGCTGGGGGACAGAAGATAAAATGGGAGACAAGAAAACTGTTCTGCTGGCTTGCCCGAGCTCCAGGCAGTCACTGCTTGCCCTGTATGTTCTTTAAAAAGTAAAATTAAAAAAACACAGATAAAGGTTATCTAGCTGATACAATCTGCCTGAATTTCTGATAGCTCGTTACCAAAGTGTTTTATGACAACTAAGCAGCCGTGGGAGAACAGGGAAGACCATCACATGGGACAAGAACTGGTCAAAAGACATGAAAGAGAGGACAGGAGCCTATGTTTTGCAATGGCAGGAAAAAACCAGGGATTTCCAGGAGGTCTGTGCCAGAACCTGTGCTTTTCAACAGACTCAAAGATGAGCCGGAGAGTACCAAGTTATTTGCGGTAGTAAGAATGAGCTGCCTGCGAAGAACTGCAGACAGACTGCATGAGATGGTCAGTAAAATGGCAAATGAAATTTAACGTGGAAAAAAAAACCCACAGAGAAAAGCAATCTCAGCATTGCATAAAAACAACAGGCTCTTGAGCTGACCACTGTCACTTAAGGAAAAAAAACTTGTTATGACAGATACTTTCATGGGATTGTGACCTTAATGCTGTTTGGAGTTGGAAAGAAAAAGAAAAGAGAATAGAAAACAGTTACATCAGTGTATGTAAATCCACAGATCACCCACATCTCAAATATTGCATCTGAGTCTCCGATTTCCTCATCTTAAAACACTTGAATTGGTAAAAGTTTAGGAACAGGCAACAAAGATGATGAAAAGTATGGAACAGCTCCTGTCTGGGACGGATCCCTTCAGCCAGAAGAGACGGTAGCTGGAGGGGACAGTATGACAGGGGTCTCTCAATTCAGATGAGGCACAGAAAGAGCGTGTTAGAGCAGCCTGTTCATTCCACCTCCCAGGGCAAGAACCAGGGACTGTTAAATGATGCAAGCTGGCACTAGGTTCAAACCAAAAGAAGGCAGGTCTTAACGTGATGAGCTGTGGACTCATGGAACCCTTACCAAACAATGCTGTATTTGCAAAATGCACGCTCTGGTTCAAGGGACACTGAATGGTTTTGAAAAGAATTCCACAAAGAGGTAATAAACAGAGAATGGTATCAGGTTCAGAAACCCACCAGGCTGAAACCAGTCGGAGGCCAGGACACTGCTCAGAGAATGTGTCCTACACGCTTGCCCTGTTTTTACTCTTCTTGAGGTACCTGCTTCCAGCCACTGCTGAAGACGGGATGCTGAATTAGATCCTCAGTCTGGACCAGGATGGCTGTTCTTATGTTTTAACACACTATGGACGCTGCAACTCGGTTTCCAAGTTTATACTGGACAGCCACGGTTCAGTGATCCTAATCCATACTCAGATCAGGGCTGCTGATGCAGATGTTTTGCTCCCGTGGGAAGAAAGCACACTGCCCTTTGAGACTTTTACCCTTGTCACAGCCTGGCAACAAGCCTCAAAAGAAAGAAAGAAAAAAAAAAGAAAAAGAAAAAGGCAGCCAACATTCTGTGCTGGCAGAAGAACAAAGAAAATTGAGTCTGAAGAACAGAATCTTTTAATTTTATGGATAATTATTTTCAGGGATTCCTTTAAATAAAGTATGAGCAACAGCTACTTTTCAGGGCACTCTTTTTAAAAACAGAACTCTTTGGTAACTCACCTTTGGCTCAAATCAAGTGGAAGAGCTGCTGAGCCTTCAGTTGGAGCTCCAGCAATAAGGTGAGCTGCAAATGTCCGCACCATTGGATGATAGTGTCTCTGAAAGAAAAGAAAGAAGGCAGCTGACTGAGGGATAAGGGACAATGTATTTATCTATGGTTTCTCGCATTTATTTCCATTTCAATAAGACGGAAGGTTCTGCTTTTGGTTTAGATAGAGAAACAGCACCCCAAAATCAGTCAGTTTCTGGGGTTAAGTGAATGAGAACACGCAGTCATACCTTTATTCACTAGTACGTCATGCTGTGAGAGTAACTCTCCGGAGTTAATCTAACTCCTACCGCCAGCAGGCAGCAGAAAGGGCAGAGGAAGCCCTCCCGAAGCCCCAAACTCTAAACCCTGGCTGGAATGACAGATCAAGGTGTCAGATGCTCCCCACAGAAGGGCTGGACCTAGCAAGGAAACTTAAAGAGATTGAAAAAGCCTCCAAAGGAGTCTTATTAGGCAACCTGCAGTAAGATCCAGTGTAGTGCTATCACAGGGGATGTGCAACATCCCCTTTCGAGTTCATTCCTGCCCAATACCACTGTGCTGCTCTCCCTCTTCGTATGGAATAGGCTCACGTGAGCCAGATTTGATTGATAAGCCTGAAGACCTCTGTTCTCTATTTGTGTAAAGCATATAAAACCATTTAACAGCTATTTATTCCTGACTTTTACTTCCCAAATCACTCACTAACCTGCAGTAAATGCAGCTCCCACAGCGCTGTGTTCTGAGCGTTGCAATGCTCCGGTTCATCTAGTTCTGGGAGATAAATTCCACTGCCTTGAGATTCGTTGTCTAGTAAGAGGTCCATCTTTGGGAATATCTGCAACACAAAAAAAAAAAGACTGAGTTGCTTATATTACACATCCAATTATACCACGGTTAAGTTCAGGATTCATTCCATGTTATTCAGTCTCAGCAGCATTTAAGGATACTCTGTATTCATCGTTCTTCCTTAAGATGCTTCAAAATACTTTGCATAAAATCAATTTGACAAAAAATTCAGTAACATTTAGCAGGTAAGCTAAAAATTCTAACAAGTAAAACTTACTTGCATTAATACCCTGTTTGTTGCCAAGATCCCAACACTGGAGTTTGGAAGCACATGAAGGGCAAGCGTGGAAAGTCGCTTCAGGAAAGCCAGAGCTCGCTGCTGGGAAACTTGCTTTCTCCGCTTGGCAAACATGACATCCAGGCACTGGAGCACAATCTCTATATCATCATTGGTACGACCTCAAAAGCAGAATTTCATACAAAGAGTAAATAACCATTTCGAGGAGCATACAGCTACGTACTCTGCTATTGACTGCACGCTGGAACCTGGGAAATAGCATGAAAGCTAGGAGGTTCAGGCACAGCATGTGATACAGACATAAGCATCCATCCTTTTTTGGTAAAAATAGTCCATTTTTGAGCAGAAAAAACGTAGAACTGTTTCTGTGCTCCTTTCTAAGAAAATATTTGTTCCATCAAAAATATCTAAACATTAGAAGCAGTTAGTGTTTTGACCCTAAGTGCATTCATTCTATCATCTTTTATAAACTGTTAAATGGTACAAAGATTAAGTCTTTTACCCATCCAGAACTGTAGAATGTTTTTTCGCAGTCTTTCCTCCTTAGTGAATACAAATTTATGAATGTAATTAAAATTATGTTAATTTCAAACTTTAGAAGTATCCTTTTCTCCATAAACTATCAGCTTCTCAGAATTATTAGACAATTTAGATTAGAAAATTAGAATGTCAGAATTTAAAAAATCAGAAATATAAACCAGAAGATTTTAGAAAACAGAATTTAAATTGAAATTATTTAAAAAACTGTATTAGAAAAAAATAAGATATTTTTCTCTAGTAGAGAAAGAATTAGAGAAAAAATAGATAATTTTTAGATTGTCCCTGAAGGAAACAATCATAAGGAAGTCAAAAAACTTATACTGAGGACAGGATAAATGCTTACCCAAGATCACATACTCGGCATTCCCTAATGAAGTGACGTGATTAGAACCTGTTACCGTGTATTGCAATAATACTTCTAGTATTTGTACTTCAGTAGTGCAATGTGCAACTTGAGAAAAAAGGAGATTAAAACAGACAGTACTCTTCTCAGAACTCAGGTATCCAAAACAACTGTAGTTTATTAACAATATATTAGGGCTATGAAAACAAATAAGCAGAATAAACATTATCTAGGTAAACACTGAAAATGAGAATCTGGAGTTACCTGCATGTAGGCTGAACAGTGTCTTGTAAAGATGTGTGTAGAATTTCATGGGATCAATGTTAAGAACATCACCTATTAACATAATCCCAAGTAAATACATTTAATCCATTAATTTATCAGACAATACTAAACAAAAGTTTGTTTTTAAAGATCTCTTACCTTGACCAGAGAGTATGTGAAAAGCACTGAGAATGCAATGAAGACTCTCACGATAGCTTAAATCCTAAGAATACAAAACTGGTTAAGTACCCCAAACAACATACTTTTAAGAAAACTGTAATAAAATAAGCTCAACTTACCCCAGATGCAATGAGAGAATGAAGGACAATCACCAGGTCATCAAAAAATTCCACATTTATGAGATGAGCAAACCTTGAATCAAAGAGATTTTTATTTTTATGCTATACACATTATCTGCAAACTCAGTTCAAACTATTTTGAATTGCCAAAATCCACACCATAAAAGCAGAGCTAAATCAAATGCTGAATATCTATTATCTTCACATAGACAGATGATTCAGCCCCCAACTGTTAATCACGGCTTCCCTATAGACCAGAGACATGCTCAGTGTTCTTGAGTTTGCATCACACCAATTCTATAATGGGAAATTTCACATCACATTGGAATGTTTTTAGAAGTAGGTGAAAACTTCAGCAGAGAAATAAAAGAATTTTAACAAATGTTTCAGGGACAGTTTTCTCTCACTCCTTATAAATCCCTTCCCAAGTCTTGACTTTGGTGCTTTATGTCTTTTCTAACACACACAAAAGAAGGTGGACTCTGTTCTTACCTTGCAAGACCTTCTAGCACGGCTGGCAAAAGTGGAGACTTCTGAGCTTTCTTCAAGATTCTAAAGTATGTTACAAATACAATATTCAAGGTCTCAGTGTGCTGAAGGAAAGAAAACAAAAAAAAATACTGAAGCATGAAAACCAGACATTTCTACTTGACTTAAACTCAATTGAAAATGCTCCTCTCTGTCCAAGCCTGCACTCAGGCCTTCCAAACCGGTCCTGGCACTGCCACCTCTGCTCTCCTTATGGTGAAGAGCTCAAGTCCTGCTCTCCTGCCCCCTGCTCTGCTCCCTCACCCTCTCCTCGCTAAACAGCCTCCCTTCCCCTCAGTCCACGCTAGCCTCACTCCTCTCTTGCCTAAAGGCCACTCTGAGAGGCTGGTAACAGCCATTACATAGTGTCATACGGAACAGGGCACCTGGAGGATATATGTCAACGGATTCAAATACTTTTTTGCGCAGAGAACAGAAGGAAGCAGGAATGGCTAAGCTGGCTTTCCTGGGTAAACTGAGAGGGCTTGCTTTACTAAAACCTAGACCTCTGGCACAGGCAAAATGTTTGTAAGCTGCCACTATTATCTAGAGGGGTGGAATACTGACAGGTTGGGATGGAGGGGAAAACTTGGTTACAAAAGGGTTAGGAGCTGCTACCTTGCAAAAGTAGGAAAGTAATCTCTAAATTATTTACCAGTTTCAGTTTTTTTTCTTTGCTTTCTGACGCTTCTGCTTCCAAGAGTTCTCGTTCCAGTTTCTCTTCTGCTTTCCTCCACTGAAAACGTACAGTTGATTTTAAGACAACAAATTAAATCTTTCCAATCAACCTGGATATCCAGGTTCCAAAGATACCCAGAGAACAAATCTCCCGCGCTCAGTGAGTTGCTTAAGTCATCCTGTGATGCTACGGGGTAATCAACTAAGATATACTCCTTCCTATCAGAAACAACCAATGGCATTATTTAGACCAGAGAGAGAAAAAAAATAGGAAGATAATAAATTCCCTGTAGAACCTCATAAATGTTCAAGTACAACGCAACACTAATCACTGATGCTGAGAGTTAACAATGGCAACAGGAGAAGTGCAATCATTGCTAGAACAAATTGCTACATGAAGTCACTCAAGCAGAGCATGAAAAAGCACACCTCATACCTTTCTTTGCATTCTTGAAAGGTTTTTTCTTTTCTCTTTGTAAGTCATGAACTTTTTCTTTGGTGCAATGTCTTCGGAATCTTTTTGTAATTCTACTTCCTTAATTCTTAAGTGAAGAAATACTTTTAACACCTATTGTAAAATAAAATAAACACAATGAAAGGTGATCCGCAGCAGAGGAATGGAGGGTAAGAAATCCTGAGTTCCATTCCAGCTAGTGGGCTTTGCCAGTCAAAGGTTCTTGTTTACTCCCCTCCTGTTCCTTCATGCCTGTATCTCTCATCTTTGCTCCCAGTTCCTCCCCCAGCACTGTCCATTTCTATCCATTCCTCCATTTGCTTCTCTCACTTCAAGTATCCCTGCCTGACTTAATCCATGTCTCTGTCGGGATCTGATCTCCTTCCTCCTCCCAGTCTCCTTCCCTTGCCCCATCTCTTTCTCTCTCACCCTCTGCCTCAGCCCACTCCTAAGCTGCCTGTATTCTAACAGGGCGAGGAAATTCTGCAACTGCCAGCAGTTGCACTAAGTTTAACTTTCAGATTTTTTTTACACTGTTGACAGAAGAAAATTGTGTAGTACAACAGAAAGACTCTCACCTCAGGTCTGACATCGTAATTTCTACCCCTCACAAGACCAGAAATGACCTTAACTACACCGAGTGAAGCGTAGCCCAACTTGTCTTGTTTAAAGAGCTTCTTAACTGCCTCACAGCAGAGTTCAGAAATCTGAAAAGTGAATTCAAAAAAATTCTTCTGTAATGCCAAGGCCATGACAACAGCTAACTGGTAATACTGATAGTATTTACTAATTAGAAAGTGGACTCAGCCTGTAAAATAGCAAAAAGATACAGCCGCAAGACCTGTGGAATAAACTCAGAAATACACTATTTTTCATGCAAAACAAGAACTCTTTCCCTAATCAGAAAATCACTTACCATTTTTGATGCATCATTCATGAGCGGAACAATGAGAACAATAATGTTGTTGTGGAAGTTGAAGTGGGGTAGCGCCACAAGCAGCTCACACAGACACTTCACTGCAATCTCTGCTAGACCTTTATATGCTTTTAATGAGATGACATTGCTTTTCTTCAATTTCCTTTGTTTCCAATCTGCACAAAATATTATTTTTAGTGATTACTGTTTAGAATGTAGGGGAGCCTCTAAATATTTACATTTTTAGTTATTGCAGGCATGCTCCTTCATTCTTCATTCAAGTACGATTTCAAAGACAGCAGGTAGTATTCAATCAGAGGAGGTAAACTGTAACACCGCAAACAATTCTGCATTTACTACAAAAAATGGGAAGCATTAACTGTACCTTTAATTGTTTGCTCCAGATTTTCCAAGTAAAATTTATACTGGCTCACAAGGCCTTCTTCAAATTCTCTCAGTTTCTGAGTTTCTTTTTTAACCTGTAAACATAATACAAATGAAATTTTATTTGGAGAGCTAAATCCTGAAATTAGCCAGTGGTGGGAAAAAAAAAAGTTTTAAAACAAGTAACAGATAACTAAGTATATATTTCTTCTAGACAGCCGTTCCTAGAAATTTATTAAAAATAAAATATTTCTACATATTTCTGTACATGTTCTTGTGCTTAGAGGGCCTTTTCCAACTAGGCCTCTTTAGTTTATAGGGACTGAAGTGAAATTTGTAACTAGATGTTATTTTAAGGTCATGACTCTAAGCTGCACTACCTTCAAGTAACCTTCTACAGAATTGGTTAAAAACAAGCTCCAGAAAACAAGTTACTCTGCATTTGTTCAGCTAATTATTGAGCACATTTCAAAGAAATCTGCGCCAGTTAGGTGATAATGCTGCATAATTTCTTTCTAGTTCCCTTCAGTTTAACACAAAACACTGTCTTACTCCACAGTTTATGATGAAAGTCATCCAGGTTTGGTATACCTCTTTCATATACTATTTTTTTCCTCCATTACCGCCAGCACATCACCTACTTATTGAAAGAAGTACATAAGAATTAAAGGTTCAAAACAAAGACCTGTGCCCCTGAAAGTGTCACAGTTTCAGAATTTCCACAAGAACTTGTGTTTGTCACCCTTTGCTGAAAACTGTAAATTCATATTCAACAAATCACTATTAATATTTGGCATAACTTAAAAAAATCTGAACTACTCACAATACTCTATAAAGAAATTTGGTATTTCACCTTGGTAGCCTTTTCTGCTTCAGTTAGAGGCCGAATTTTGTAAGAAGGCACAATATCTTTGAATATCTCCATCAAAGAAACCATGACCAGCTTCCGAACAATCACGGCCACATTAGGATCCTGTTCCATCAGCATTGCACGCAGTTCCTTCAACTTTTTAATCTGATTAAGAAAAGAGGCAGATAAAGTCAGCTGAAGATCACTCACAAACCAACGTACAAGGACAATGTACATTTCAGCAAAAGTTTGCCCCAAGAAATGTGCCCCATTTTTAAATACTAGAAAGAGAAAACAACTAACTCAGCAGTTACTCAGACTCTACTTAGCGCTGCATGAAAAGCCAAGAAATGCTAGGTATCTCAACAAATTTTTTATCTTGGGAATGTTCAAACTACCCTGCTATTACAAACTTGCACAGAATTAAAAAAAAATATTATTATCATATCCTGAAACATGGAGAACTATCAGATACAACCCTGAAATGAAAGCTTAAATAAGGTCACGCTTAAGGAACAAGGTAGTTTGGACAGGAAATATCACAGACAGTATTTCCTAAACCACAAGTATTCAGAGGGACAAATTATTCCTGAACAGCACAAACAGAGTCATCTGGTTCTTCACTTGATTCAAATCCTTTGCACCAACCTATGGCAGCAGTTTCACTGTGTGCCACCCCCGGAGAAGTGATACAACACTGACCTTTTTCCTTCTTCTACTCATGTATTTTTCTGCCTTTGCTATTGTTTGGTCACTTCAGATCTTTATTTATGGACTTATTGCACAACACAGGCACAGGTACATGCACGTTAAGTCAATGCTACCTACATTGTTGTCTGGCTCAGAGAGAATGGCCGATGCTAAGGCAGCTATGTGCATCTTCCTTTCCTGCAGCTTTTGTCTCCTTTGAGCAGCCATTTCCTCAGGAGTGAGAACAGGCAGGGGTTCTTCATTAAAGTCTAGCATAAGATGTGAGAGTTAAAAGGAAGGTCACTATGGAAGCCACTTAACAAATACTACAGTTCCAGATACTGCATTTCAGATGGGTACTGTGATAGCCCCACACAAGAGTAACACATGCCGTTCCATGGTAAAAGAAGCTTTAAGAAGGACCTTGCTAGAGCTTATATTAACCCAGAGATTAATTCTTCCTCCACTCCAAAATCTTACACCTGAAAAAAAAATTGGACCAAATGTATTTCAATCTGCAAATGGTACTCCCTAAGTACAGTGGCAACATACAAACTCAACGTATGACCCCAACTGTGCCAAGAAACTGCAGTGGTCTGCAATTTGCAGCAAATTATTCACCACTCACTTTTTCTTTTAAAAATACAATTGTTTTATTTGCATTTTCTGAGTATTATTTTGCTTCAAGTATTCAAGTATTTCCTTCCTCAACTTCAGATCAGAGAATAATGACCCAGAATTAGCAGTGTTACAACTGCAACGGTTATTTGAGTATGACTCTCTTACTGGATAGCAAACTGCAAACTGAAATCTGTATTTCCTGGTATTCTGATGTTTTAAGTAAAAAATTTCAAAGATAGACACTCAAAAGCCTACACAAGTCTGTGTCCTGAACTGCATTTCAAAATGATCTCAGAGTAATCAAACTAGAACCACAGCATATATTCTTTAAGTTAAGACCAAGATTTCCCTTCTAACTAGCAAAGATGACACAACAATAAGGAACATCATGCAAACATCCGTTCCAGGTGAAAATCAAAATAATTTTAAAGAAAGAGGATTCTGAAGCCAGCTGTTGCTTAGGTCCTCGGATCCTAACACATAAGAAACCAAGCTCTGAACCACCGTTATGCTTTGGTGGCAAACATGGCAATACCCTAAACAAAATACACTTAAAATTACAAGCTTCTTTAGGGCACCGCAAAGTACTCTTCAGATAAATCAGTGATTTGGTGTCCTGGTTTCAGCTGGGATAGAGTTAATTTTCTTCCTAGTAGCTGCTGTGTTTTGGATTTAGTATGAGAATAATGCTGCTAACACATATTGTTTTAGTTGTTGCTAAGTAATGCTTACATTGAGTCAAGGACTTTTTCAGCTTCCCATAGAAGCTGGGAGGGAGCATAGACAGGACAGGCTGGCCAAAAGAATATTCCATACCACAGATGTCATGCTCTGTATATAAATGGGGGTTGATCGGAAGGCAGGAATCCGTGATCGCTGCTCAGGACGGGCTGGGCAATCGATCACTGGGTGGTGAGCAATGGTATTGCATTATAATTTTGTATACTCTTTTACCATTATTATTATTTTCTCTTCCATTACTGTTCCATTAAATTGTCTGTATCTCAGGGTTTTTTTTTTTTCCTCTTTTTCTCCCTCTTTTCCCTACCCTACTAGGGGGAAGATAGGGAGTGAGTGAGCAGCTGCATGGTCCTAGTTGCTGGCTGGGGTTAAACCACGATGTTTGGGAAAAAAAAACACAAACAAAAAACACCCAACAGAAAGCAAACATGATGTTTTATTACCCTCTTCTTCCTCCATTTCCTCTGTATCCTCTTCTTCATCCTGGGCAACATTGAGAACTGCAAAAACAGAGTGTCTTGTGTCAGGCATGTAATAAACACTGTGGAATTTTAAAAGAACAAATTATGTACATCTTGGCTACTATACCAATTCCAGAATCCGTGTCTTACCTGGCTTCTCCATAGTTCGGGGAATAATGCCACCCTTGTCTTTGATGGGGAGCAGATGGATGAGTTCTTTTTCTGGCTCAGTCTGCATGCGTCTTGGCACCTTCTCATATTTGTCCATCACGCTTTCATGTTTTCGTTTTTTGATATGAACAGGTTCACTGAAAAATGTAAGGCAAACTAAATGAATCACCCATCAAATTAGACATGAACCATGTATGACAGGACATGAGCTGGATTAACTGTCCACACTCAGAAAAATAAATAACGGCTGATCTTATTAAGTGGAATGTTTGAGTGTATTCACCATTCACAGCACTAGTCACCACTCAATCAAGCAATTTTAATGTGGATCTGTACAGGATCTTTAAATTCAGAACAATAAAGTGCTTCCCATCTCCTTTTTATAGGAAACTAAATGTGAAATGAGCAAAGACAAAACGAGATTTAATTAATCTGGCAGGTCAACTTTGTGCATTTTGAATGTTGGCATATGAGTGTAAACACACACATGCAAAATACTTGCATTGATTTTGAATTTACAAAAAAAAATAATTGGTGTAATCGCTTATAGTACAGGCACACTATGAAACGTGTTATCTGTTTATCTTACTAAAAAACTAAAAGCCAGGAACAAGGAATCACATTGTTGAAACCACGTGGTCTGTCTTATAACAGGAATACTGCTTTTGTTCTTGTAAGGGGCAGAGTTTCAACTACAGACATCTGAAAGATTCTGGAAGCTCTGAGCTCAGAGACTGCTAGGCTTCAGAAAGTAAAAATCACTTGTATGAGAAGTAGCTTTATATCCCAGAGTCTACCCAGATTCCCTGCACACACGAAACGGTCACCCAATACACGCATCGTAAGGACAATGCACCAGCCTCAGCCTTGCTGTCCCTGTGCAGATCAAACCTCTCCTGTGTACCCAATCCTACTCAACAAGCACAGGAATTCTATACACCTGTGACTGATCTGTTGAGCATAAAGAAAACACAGCTGCTGTGAAAACAAGGGAAATTCTGGGTCATACCAGACATCTGGAAACCCTAGTACTAGCTGATGGGTTTGAGATGGCACTGCTCCCATTCACGTAGCAGTAAAGGGTGCCAGGACCCTTCAAGTAAGGCAACAGTGAACAAACCAGTTGAAACTTGTAAAAGCAAACACCATTCTCAAAAATTATTTCACCCCTAAAATACTAAAAATTTTGGAAAAGAGTAATTAAAATACAAAGATGCAAAGTAGAAACTACTAAGACCTAAGCACAGCCTGTCTCTCACCTAGGCCAGAGTGCTATTTTACCTGCCTCCCTCCCCACCCTACTCACCCACTGCATGAGCAGCTGCCCTGGCAGGGCTGAGGCTCACTAAAAATTTAACCCTGAGCAGTCCTGCCATGGACTCTGCCAGCAAGCAAGCAGGACGAGGACCCTCGCACTGGACAAACAGTCCAGTGTCTTCCTTAAGATGTCCCGCTCTGCCCTACCCTGCCTTGACTTCCCAGGCGAGGCTTAACCAGGATGTGATAATGAGCAGGTCAGTGCACATTTTTATTTATCACTGCTCCATGTTAACTTTTACCATTATTACTGTCACTTTTCTACTCTGCTCACTGGGAAAGCCTGTGTCACACCCCACTCTCCAAGGATAACAGAAGTAATGCAGTGTGGTGTACCAACCTTTCGCAGGATATGTTCCTAAACTGCACATAAGTATATAAGAACATAAGTATTTAATCTGTGCTAATATGAACATGTAATTTACAAGTGAGGTAATATTTCACAAGTTCTTAAGAATAATTATAGTTCATCAGAGTAAAGCAGATAAAAAAGACAAATTCTCCAGATTAAGAGAACACTATGAAAGGAGCTAAAAGCTAGTAACAGTAAAACAGGTAAAAGAGCACCTACTTCCATTACGGTTTTCCACCATTCTAAAAATGCTTTTCATAATGAATGCAAGACATGAAGAACTGCATCTTGCAAAATGTCACCAAGGAAAAATACACAGTAATTTTTGTGTTTAAATTTATGTGACATCTAGTTTGTTTGGGGGAAGGGGAAGGTTTGAAGTAAAACTATTTTTATGCCAGCACTTGCAATTTGGCTACAAGAGACCAATCAGTACAGTACAGCACAATTGCAACTCTGGAAATAAAAAGCCATTTACTACTTTCCTTAGAAACGAGACTAAATTATTAATTAGTAACTACAATCAGCATTAACAAATTAATTTGTACTGGGATTAGCAAAAAAAAAAAAAGCTAGAAGAAATGCTCTCTCTTCTTCAAAACAATGAAAAAATGATTTTTGCTCATTTCAACATTCAATCTGAAACAACTGCTCCAGAACTGAAGAAAAGTGAAGTTTACAGGGCAAATTAAAACCACCTTACAGCAGCTAGGCATAGAGTCTTTTCACAGTCATCAGAAACGGCAAGTTAAGATTTTCAAACAATCATGTAACTACACTATTCTGTAGAAGTGTATTTGTAAAGACCTATAATTATACAAGTAGGAGCACTATCCTTCTGTGTACTTCATTGTGAACTCTACCTAACACCTTGCTCCAGAAAACTGGTAACGAATTTTTTTTGTATGAATGTTTTGGTGTTGCATGTATCTCCAGACACGGCTTCCAGAGCCTTTATTTTTTTTACAGCGATTTGTAATCCAATACGGAAAGTACAGTGGCCCAATGTCCAGGCAACATCCTGAATACTCTATATAGAAAAAAGTACTCTGTATACAGATTAAAGCATTTTTTCCAGTTTGAGGAATGCTGCTCATCTCACAGCCAGGGACCTCACAGGAGGGAACACTGCAGAAACAGTATCCTGAAGGTCAGGCAGAGCAGGTTAATGTACTGATACACATCAATGCATTAATACTGAATATACTGACAGATTAAGGAAACACTAAACTGGAACTGAAAAGAAACACCAGACTGAAAGTGACCTCCTGATGTATGTATTACATTACATATTAATTACACATTAACCACAAAGCTGAACTAGTATGAAAAGTAGACAGACATCACGACACTCACTTAGAAGAAAGATCTCTGGTTAAAAAGGATGCCTTTTGAGATAAATCTTCCATTAATTTTAAGTCATCTTCATCCATCATGTCCAGCGGAAGAGCATCTTCTTCCTCCTCTTCACGTTTTTCAGCTATTTTAGAAGACAACGTATACAAATTAAGATCCTGTACGTATATTCAAACTTGAAAACCTAACTCTGCCTACATCTGCGAGACTATTTTACACCCTACTTGAACCTGGAGCTCATCAACCTTCATGAATGCATTTTATGTTAACCCAGAAAACTGCCCCTTTATTGTGACATCCAATAATGATTAGAGCAAACACATTTCTACCACCTCCAGCTGTCAGATCTTGTTGCCAGAATGGAACTTTCTACTTTTCATAACTCTCCCTTTTGTTCATTTAAACAAGAACAGCAATTATTGTACACAAAAAATTAAATGTGCAGCAGGATATTTAGTAACCCTCGTACTTTTTTGCTTACAAAAATAAATCTGAGCAAACACTTACCAACTTGTTTTTTCTTGCAGTCTTCCAGTGGAAAAGGTTTTCTAGAGATAGCATCTCGGACAGCCTCCCTTAGTTTCTTTTGTTCTTTTCGATACTTCTTAGCAGCACTCTGCTGCTTGTACTGTTTATTCTTTAATTTGTTGTCAAGTTTTATTTTACTAGTTCTCAGTAACTTGCGAAAGCTTGGAACTCGTTTTGTGTTTTTTCTCTAGGAAACAAATGGAAAACTACAAGTAACTGACATGTTCATAGCCTCTTTAAAATTTACTGCACTGTTTCACTAAGTTCATCTTTCTGTCAGGGCCGAACAACATGTTTCTTCCAAACGGTATCATAAGTTAGCTCCAAATTTACCCAGCTGTGTTACATTTTTGAAAAGACAGACCTGCGAAGAATGTTTTACAGAAACATTCTTGGACAACTTTTTTATTAAGCCCTATGTCCATCACTTTTAGACACCTAACACTCAAAGTATGGTAAACAGACTGCTAGGGCACAATTCTTTGCCCTGTGTGCTCCCAAGCACTCTGTCTCCTCCCTTGAGGACGCCGTCCTTCCCAAACACACGATAAGGTACAAGTACCTTGAGGTACTAGTACAAGGCCACAGCCTCATGGAAATGTCCCCCTGCAGCACAATTCCCCACGCTGAGCTTTGGCTCTCTCCGGCCCCAAACTCCCCACGACCGGTAGCAGCACGAAGAGAGGCGGCTGCCCGCTGCGAGGCTCAGAACAGCACCATCAACACAGGCACCCAGCACTACAACAACACA
>VYZM01020105.1:302818-319043 GCA_013398915.1 Dromas ardeola | reverse complement strand
GGCGGGGCCGCGCCGAGCCCCGAGCCCCGCCCCGCGCGGCCGCGGCCACAGCGCCCCCTGGCGGCGCAGGGCGGCAACCGCTGCGAGGGAGCGAGGGGCGGCAGCCGCTTCGTGAGTAAATAAATCCGTTATTTTAGTGCTCCGGCACCGAAACCCTCCCTCCGGGAGCGGAGTATAACCTCCGGGGTCACCGCCGAGCCTCAAAAGGAGCAGAGCTGACCTCAAAGGCTACGGCGCTGCCCTCCACCTCAGCTCCTCCTCAGGGAGGCGAGGCATCAGGCAACAGAAGCGCACTTACTTTCTGCAGCAACCAGCTGGGTTTCCGTCAGTACAACCCTCCTTGAGGCGCTCGCTCTATCGCCCTACTGTGCAAGTTACAGAGGAATCTGAAAAGAACGACAGCGCACATCTGCTATAAGTTTTATTTACACAGGAATTGTTACTAGTGGTCTTAAAGGAAGGCTTGATCCTTCTATTTACAGTTATATACAGATTTATAGTTGAAAAGTAAGAAAACTGTACAAGATAACACAAAATATAAGACAAATTGGATTCAATTAAAGTAGTGAATACATAAGTTAAGAAAAATCTGACATTTAAATTTCAAATTGTAATGTTATGAGTAGCATATATGTAGTTTTTAAACCAGATAGCAATGTAAGTTACACCACACTAAATCTTTACCCCAATTATGTAGACTCTGCTTTTAAACACCAGACAGCTGGAAGCCTCCTGCACTTAAAAATACATAATGGCAATTTTGACTTGATTTCCACAGAGGGACCAGTTACAAAACCCCACATATAAGGAATTTATTTACATTAAATATTAGCGAAAAATGGACCAAGAGAGTGCAAGTGTTCCTCACCTGCAGTGCTATCCATTTTAAATTTCCATCCCCTACAATCAAATTGTTGTACAGCATCTTCGAGAATAGGAAATGTTTGAAAATATCTGCCGTGACACATACAATATGACCTTATGTCTCACAGTTAAAAGATGTTGAAGAATTAAGTATCACTAAACCAGATGGTTTTTGGATTTCAGTATTGCACACTAATAAAAGATAGTTTCAAAAAAAAAAAAATTCTGTGTCTGCATTATTCCGAAGCATTAAAAGTGGCTGCTCCTTTGACCACACAAAGTCTGCAAATAGCTTTGTCAGTTTCTAGTGTTCACCATTACATACAAGTATTTCTTAGCTGGAAATGGCTCAACAAAATAAAACTTCTGGTGGCAAAACCCTTTCACAGAATACCCACTCCATTTTCAATAGGCTGCACAACCCATACACCAAAACAAATGCTTACCACCACTTGCTTTGAAAGCTGTACACTCTAAAAATAACAGCCCTGATCTTACCACTGTTTAAAATTCAGATTATTTTTGCTCTAACAGGTTTGGGCACAATACTTCCACGGTTCCTGAGTTAATTACATTTGCCCAGACTGAAGAATGAAGCTGCAACTTAAAAAAAAAAAACCAAAACCAAGTAAATTAGACAATATCCCTTCCCAAGTTTTAACCATCTTGCACATAAACATACCAAACAACCGTATTTGGTCCTCAATACTTTCATCAAATGGTTAATTTTGGAGGTAATATTTGTACCAAAGCATTTGGTTTGGATAGCAGTTTTGGGGCCTTAAGATTTAGCATTTCCCTCATACCCCCCAAAAAGTGCCTTTGTGGTATTTGTAAAAAAAGTTATGCCTCAAAATTTTTTTTAAAGTACCAACAGAAGTTATTACAAATGTTTATTGCATTGAGCTGATTCTTTTAAAGTATTAAATATGAACTCCCCCGCTTCTCAGTTTCATAGGTTTTAGTATTCTGTGTGAAAACAAATCTTCCCACAACAAAAGCTAATACTGGCAAAAGGGTGAAGATTTCATCAGTTCATTACTCCACTGAGAGCTGTGTCATTTTTCCATTTCATTTTCACATTTTCTATAGTGCTTTTCCACATAGAAGTGATGTGAAAACTCCTTTGTGATCAAGTGGTTTTCCATATTTTCAGTTGACCTCAACTTTACGATTATTAGCTTTTCAGTGCTGGGCTATGGTTCTTGTCCCCTTCTTTGTTGTCCTTCATCAGTGAGGCAAACACCTGGAAAAGTAAATTAAAGAATATAAAAAAAGCCAGTCTTATAGAAAAGATCAATATTAACCACCACAATATTAGCATGGAGATCAATTCCTAGAATGAGACACTAGAAAGGAAGTGCCTGTTGCTCAGAAGTCAGACACGCAGCATAAAGTAGTCATTAAGTGCCCCATAGACTCATGTGCTGACACGTCTGATATACCCAACAAACTCACCTGTGCCCATTTTTTGTTACTATTCTGCATCTGAATAGCTGCAATACAACTGAAAAGCTTTTCTGATGTAATGTCTTCTGGAAGTTTTGTTAGAAACTGTGCTATATGAATAAAGTCCATCTGTAGGAGAATATCTTCATATAACCGAAGGATTCCTAATCCTGTCCTAAACAAAAATTCTTCTCCATCTCTACAGAAAACGTCCCAGACACGACAGGCCAGATCAAGTGGTAATGACTTGCTGTAGAGTGTAAAAATCCTACAATTGAGAAAAAAAGGCACAGTTATAACTTTAACATATTTCAGAAAGATGAAAATACAACCTCCTTTAAATCACAGTTACATTAGTTGAGAGTAAGCACATGACAAGTTATTTCATATGTTCCTATTTCTTCCATATTTCAAAGATCTACAAGTCCCCAGTTTTTGAAGTCAGAACTCCTACTCTGAACCCCATCTCTTTTCAGCCTACAGGAAATCCTCCATTTGAAAGCCACCTCCTTTAGGAAGCCCTGGCTACAGAAGTTACAAACATCTTTACACTCAAACAGGGTATAATATACAAATAAGAACTTCAGCAACAAAGATCGTAACTGTGTAACTTAACCCTTCCCATTATTTAAGCCATACAGTTTAACAGCTCTGTTCATCATTTGTTTTCTAAACTAAAGCCAGAAATCACCTCAACAGAAGGCTACATCCCACTACTGTCCTAATGAGAATTCAGTAACTACATTTCCATAATACATTATGAATTTCTGTTCACCTTAAAAATCATCAAAAATCTAAAGACAGTTGCTGTTCTATTCTTACTGGGAAGAATCCAATTGCATTTCTTACTGCAAAGTTTGTTTTTAAAAAGCATTCATTATACATGGGCAGAGAGTTCAGTCTGTTGTTTGTACCATATTGTAGAACCCCTCCCATAAATGCGTAGTGGTTCCTTTGACAGAAGCACAGTGTTCTCTGTTTCCCCATTATTCTTACTGGGAAGTCATTCAGGAACCTTAGAACACTCCTTACACAGACTACCATAACCTTTTCCACTCTCCCTTTCTAAGAGGAGCTGTCTGTCTCAAGGCCATCTTTGGAATGTGTGTAGGAATAACAATTTCGCGTCTCACAGGTAACTGGAAGCAGAATATTCTCGTACTTCGTCCAGCAGCACTATTTCCGCAACATATATACCCCTCTCAATCTGCCCAAACTCTCAGGGCCGCAGCACACTCCTGACTCACAACCTGCTCCTGCTGAGACTTACTGCTTACTGGTTAGCAGCATCTTACAGCCAAAGTTCTTCATTCCCAACTACTCGGATGACACAACGTTTTTATATTATTTAATTCTACCCAATTCAATTTACACTATTAGAAACTTCTAACCCATATAATAATCCTATATGAAGCACATCCTTATCCACACATGCTTATGAACAGACATTCCGTGTTTGGCAGCACTATGCACACTTCAAGGATGTGTGCATTACTGCCTTCCATTACTGGCACATAATGTAGTTTGGTACTCTCTGCTTTAGAACACTCATTACTTCAAAACGTTCACTGTATTTCCAAGTTGATCCCTTCCCAAACCAGGTCCTAAATTTCATCCTCCTTCTGCTTTAAAGTCTATATTCCTATATTCATACTTTCTTGTAGCTGATTATGCTCATTTCATCAAGTCACTTACAATCAGTCATACGACAACTATGGTGTAGCAACCTCCTCTCCCCTGCTTATGTTACACATAGCTGACTCTTACCTGCAGCAACAAGAAAATGAGACACACAGGACTCCTGTGCACCTCATTTTCTATCTGAATAGATGTCACCCCTAATCCAAGCTCATAAAGTTTGAATCCTGACAGAGGAACTGCAGTTGCACAAAACAGTTCACCATGACTTCACAAGACCTAGAAAGCTGAGGTACACAAACACCTACGGAATGCTTTGTTTTAATGCTATGGTTCTATTGCTTAAAAAGCTATAGCAAAACAGAAAGTGTTCCAGCAGTTCTAAGGTTAGGTTTGCTATGTTCTCTGAACTCACCAGTCTATCAAATATATGTCTGGAGTAAGACTGTATGATTTGAAATGAAGAAACAATTTGGGAAGATTTTCTTCAAAGAATACTTCAAAGGCTGCAAAGTATTTCAGCATCTGTAGAGACAGCAAAGCACCTCATAAGCAGGCATCAAAAGAATAAAGATAATGTAAAATAACACAAATTCCACCAAAACTGATGATGTCAACATAGCACAATGTGACTTCTCAGGACAAGTACAACTATTAAGTGTTTGGGGGGGGGGGGAATCAAAACAGTAGCATGTATTCTATAGATTAGAATCTGGTACTCTCAGTTTTGTAACCAAAGGCTAAAGTTCTCCATTATTCAATAGCAGTCATCAATAAAATAACTATGCGTCAAGTCAAAAGAATGTTATGGTTCAAAACCAGAAAACTCTGCGTACCATGCTGTGATCCACACGGAAAAAGGCCAGCTGGCATGGCTTGTTTAGAAGGTTAGCAAAGGCAATGAAAGCATCTGCCTCTTCCAGATTGAGAATGAGCACAGCAGCAATGAAGGACATCCCTTGTACCTTCAAGTGGGAAAAGCATCGGGCAAATATCGGTAAGTAGGTTCAGTACACCTTATATCTTTGGAAATGCAAATATTTACAGTCTGCAATATATCAAATACCATTGCATAACATTTCCAGATGAACAGAAACAACATGGATAAATAATTTTCATGCATGCAGTCCATTTGCTTTCAGCAAGAAATAGAGTGTTTCTTCAGATGCCAGTTTTAGGTGCTTGATGGAATTTCTGGGAAGTCTCATGATTGTAAGTCCTTGGGACTTGGAATGCAAGAAAGTTAAAACCACACAGGCTGGACCCAGAGCTCGTAAGAGCCAAAACTTGGCCTTAAGTTCATTGTTAAGCTATGGGAAAAGCAGACATGGAAAAAAACCCTCACATATGGGACAGTTTAGACCCAGACAGATATGTTGGAATTAAGACAAAATTCTGTTTCAGAACAGTCAATACGTATCTTCCCACTTGCCAAACAATATTTGTTCACATACACAAAAAAACTTTTAAGTGGTTAGCTACAACACAAGTTTACATTTTCCCATGATTACTCTCTCAAAAAACACTTTAGCCTGCAATAAAAGTGAAGAGCATTATTCTTGCAGTTGTTAACTGACGATCTGAATACTCATTATACTAAAAGTAATTTTACCAATTTCAACTGCAACGATGATTATTCCGCTGTTTCTAGGCATTTATGCTGCCTGCTTCTCATTTAAAAAAAGTGCACTCTGTATTTTAACCAACTAGGGAAAAAAGTACTGCTATGAATCAACAACAGTCCAGCAGCTTACCATTTTTGTGGGATAGATGGGTGTGGAAATAAGATTACATTAAATTTACTGCCATATTAACATTTAAAAAAACCACCTATGACCAGAAATATCCAGGGTAGCTGAAATGAAAAAGAGAAGACCTATCTATGAAAAATTACTTTTTTGCCTTTTAAAACTCCACCCTGGCAACAAGCAGTCTCAGAACCTGCAGAGTTTGTAATCTCACTTAAAGAGTATGGGAGGATCTCCAAAAATGAGGTCACAAATGACAGAATTCAGGGCCAAAAACATTTGAACATGAAAAACCAACTAGATATTAATGCAGAGTCCCAAGCATGTCTGATTTAGGGATGAAAACACACCCTGTGCTAAATAATGGTTTGTTGCATGGATCAGACTTAAAACCAAAGTTCTTTTTAGCCCAGAAGCAATTAACAGCTTGTGAGAAGTGTTCTAGCTACCACCAGGAACAAAGAAAGAAAAAGAAGGAAAAAGCATCCATTTATTATTTAACTGCCTCTGTAAGCTGACACCATTCAGCGAGATGTTAAGCTTAGTTGGTCTGTTTGCGGGTTTTTTGGCAGTTTTTTAGTGGGATTTGGTGGTTTGCCTCTTTTTTTTTTTTAAAACACAGTAATGTTTGCTGCAAACAATCTTATCTTCACTGAACTCAGATGGAGTGATTAATGTTTGACAACACGACACCAATGAGGAGTTTCTGGATTTTAGGATGTGCGGTAGAGAAGCAGAGAGTATCCCTATGGAAATGGCAGCAGTGGGAGCAACACCAGGACAGAGCAGGCTGAGTCCTCGCTGGAATTCTGCCAGCAGTTTTTTTTCCTGTAGGTACTCTGGGTCTGTCAGAACTATAATGCCTTGCAAACACATCTGTTTATTTTCCATGCAAGCCAGACAGTATACTCATCCTTGACATTCAGTGCATTTTCAGCTATTTAATTATCTCGTAAGAACTACCATCATTCTAACTTTCTAACTGCTATGAAAAGAGTAAGTGCCAAAGTTGAATTTTTTTTTTAAGTGCTAGTAGCATAAAGTTTAGATAACCTACTTATTTAAATACAGTCCAATACATGACATTTTAAGATTATTTGCATTAAGATATGCAAATACTTACATATCCCACATCTGGTCTGTAACATGTATATGCTCCTAAAACACTATGCAGGAGATCATGGTAAGGACCACCCTAGTAAAAGGGGAGGGAGGAGGGGGAAAAGAAAAAAGTTTATTTTCAAAATCACTTTATAAATATAGGAAGGTAACAAGCCAGTATTTTAAGATGCAAGTGAGCCGGTGTTGCTTTGTTCAGATCTAGAATAATACAAGTTTTTACTTGAAGCATTTCCATGTATGCTTTTGAGATGTTCAAGCAAAAGTAACAGACCAATTCAGTGGAAATCAATACATAATGGAAAATGAAGATATCTGGTACATATCCAGGTTGGTTTTTCTTTTTCAGAGACAGTGGATGTTTTAATTCTTAGTAACACAAGTTACTGTATTACAATAGTGCACGCTATTTTCTATACGTGTGCACATATATATTCTATCTTTATAAAAATCATAAAGCCTGAAAATGTGTACTAAACCACAAGATTTCTGTAGAAGCAGTGTGAATATTCTCAGTTCTGCATGGAATTTCATAAACAGTAATAGGAACCGCATGGAATTCTTCCAGGAGAAAAAGCCTTATAGTCCGTCACTAAGTGTCCCTACTTTATTCTCATTAAAAAAAAAAAGAAAAAAAGAGATAACTATTTGCTGTTGTATGTAGAAAAGAGCTAAGTTTACTTTTGTGTTACACAAATAACTTCTAAAAACTATTCCATCTTTAGCCAGCTAGGTTTCTTTTTTTGCTTAGCTATTCAGAAGTTTAAAGTTGCCATAACTAAAGTTACAGAAATCTCACCTTCTGGAAAATATACAGGGATGGAAATGTGCGTGATATATCCAGCTTAATTAGTTCCAGACTGGCCTCGCGATCAGCAACAGATGCAACTGCATCTGTAAGCAAAACCAACACTTGTTAAAACTGATAGATACAGGTTACCTTTTACTTTTGTGTAACACTCTATCCAGGCTCCGACTGGCCCTGCATTCTCTAGAATGAGGACTGGGCTGGGCAAAGTTCACAAAAACCCGTTTTCTTTCTTATATTCTACTGTGACTTCAGTTACTGAGTCTGTTCCAGAGCAAAGAGTGAGAGCACTGCACTTGATCAAAACATGATCCAGTGGGATCTCGCTTTTCAAATTTTTAATTCCTAATCAGCTCATTTGGTGGCTCATTTCAACCAGCAGCATTGAAATATACTATGTGCACTAGAGGGGAAAAAAAAGATGAATTACATCATTATCACAAGAAGCCAGCACTTCTTCACCTGTAAAGTCAAGCATTTCTCGTGTCCCACTTTTACTGAAGGTAACTAAAATATACAGAGAAACTTCACTGAAGTTTCCAGAACTGAACACAGAGTTATGATCTGCGTAAGTTACATTACTTCTGAGCTCGTTAGCTCTCATTTGACTCGGATATTTTTTTCTTGCATCCTTAGGACTGGCATTCTCCAAATGGCAGGAAAGAAGGCAGCATTCACTCAAGAACCTCCAGAAGAAATCCAGTTGGCCCTTGAATTACCTCTGTCCTATCCTCTATGTAAGGGTATGATGCAAATACTTGTGATAGTGAGGAGAAAAATACATGCGGCACTTGGGGAAAAGGCTCTTTCAGAGGGCTTAAACCAGCCAAGAGCCATCTGGGAAGCAGAAGATCACAGAATTTGATGAACAGGCTAAACATAACCTGCTCTGCTGAAGCCTGGAAAGCAGCATTTCCTTCCAGTCCTACTAAAACTACGATAGTTGCATTCAGGAGCGAGTGGCACTGCTGCAGGCTGCGTTAGGGGAATTTGGGAGAAAGAGGGCAATTATTAATTCAGAGAAAGAACATAACACATTCTAAAATAAGAAGTTCAAGAACTACTGCGTAATCCCTTTCTCTTTCAAAAGGAACAGGCATTATATTGGATAGTTTGGGATCATTTCATTTGGGACAATATCCATTTAGACTGATTCCCAAGGAAGGTAAGAATCAGTGATACAGAGCACGAGAAACTCTGGATTTATACAATAAATTCACTTCTGTGAACTCTGAAGATGAGTTGCTGGGGGGTCTTTTGAACAGATCTGATAGGTAACACATCTTTTGACAAAAGTCTTATCTTCAAGACACAAAAAACATACTTTTCATGCTTTAATCTTTATCTGCCAAAATCAAGTGTTACAGATTTGATCAGGAAAACCCCTCAAAACTACTCAAATATGTTAAATGAGGCTAAAATAATTGATCTTCCAGACTTTGCTACCAAAAGTAGTAATAAGCACATTGGGCTGGCTTGCTTTTCAACCAGAGATCAAAGTCTTATTACTCTTAAGTTTTCCCGTATTACTACATTTCCCACAACATCTGACACAATCAAAATGGACCCTTCCCCCTTTCATTTCCATCCAGAACTACTACCTTTCCAAAAGAAACAAATTACTTAAGCTTTCCCCCACACTCAGTCCACACCCCCACAACAAAAGAACAAACCAACCGCCACCCCATAAACCAAGGGGCACTGCAAATGCGTTTTCCGAGGATGAGCATATTTAGTCATATACACACAGAATTTTTTATAAACAGTTTGTCTCAAGACTTCAGATGAGTCACAGAGGTAGCCTAAGAAAGACCTGAATAATTTACAGTCGAAGTAGCCAGTTAGTCTGGCAAGTGCAAACAAGAAAGTAGAGTCCCAAAAAAAGAGACCAACTGAAAAATTAGTTAATTTCATAGCAGCTGGTATTGACACTATCACATGGGATAGCATTTAATAAAGTAACTGTTAACAGCACAAGGAGTTAATGTTTATAACAAAGATATATCCACCATTAAAAACATCATTGATGCTATTTTTAATAGAAAGAATACTCACAGGAGACAGTAATACGCGAGTGATAAAACTCCATTATATATAAAAGCATGCTAACATCCCCACTTAATAGATTTGGGAGGAAAGGCCATCTGGGCAGCCAAGGAAACCCAAGTGGGATCCGAAATATGTGATGTTACACATTCTTCACCTATCAGTTACACAATCAAGAAGTAATTTTTCTTTCCCGAAATTGTGGAAGGGATACCAACATAAGAACCATCTAAGCAGAGCCAAGTAGCAGCAGATACTGTAATTTAGTTTCCCATTTCTTTTTATATTTCATCTAAAATTTTCATGAGAGCGTACTCCTGGTATTTCATGAATTCAGAGGAAAATAATTAATTTGCAAGTGAACAAGCACATGCAATATTTTAATGCATCTTTTATTTATATAGTAAATACTACTCACCACCAAACTTGTAAGAAAGCAAGCATTTAAGTAGGGAATGAGTCTGAACACTTTTAACAAGTATTTCTAATGCTGCAATTGCAGCTGAACTCGTGAGACTTGCTGGGTTTGTAGAAGTGAATCGGGGGCTGTCTAGCACTCAGGAGATCTCACCTTCTATGTCATTCTCAGAACTTGTCTCACTGAAGCTCTTCCATCTTTCCTTAGCTCTTGACAAGAAGATTTCATAAAGTTCTGCAAGAAAGCAAAACAAAACCAACAACAAAAAAGGAAGAGATAAGTAAGGAAAAGCACCCATGCAAAACATCCAGAAAAAGCACACTAAGTATTCTTGGCTTTGGTTTTGTCGCTTGGTTTCATCTTAACCACTGGGAGCAGGGGGAGAATCTATTAGATGGTTACCACTAACCACTGCAGTACCACTACACACAGTTTTACAGCGTGCACTGTATTATGCTTTCTTCTGCGCTGAACATGCAAATTAAAGAGGGAAATCATGTCTTAAATAGTTCAGATTTTTATTTTTGTGAATAGGCTAGAACACTTCCAGTTCATCAAAATCATTAGTTATGAAATAAAGTAATTCACTTTTCCACCCCCTTAAGAAAGCAAAGCTACAAATTTTTGGGTGGGGAGCATCACCTTAACTCTTATAAGACTAAAATATTTTTTGTAAGCAGGTTTTGAACCTTGTTCCCATAATCTACTAGGCTATGATGTCTTATTGTAACACACACCTGTTCCTAAGGTTGTGAAATACAGTTCTTCGGAAAGCAAATATAACCCAATTTATTTTTTTTTTAACAAGATTTTAATTTTTTCTTTGAAAAGAACCAACTTCATTTTTGCATTAAAACGTGATCTGTTAAGGCATACCAGGAGTGATATTTAATTCGTTTCCCACAGCTAGACTCCAAACCTTCCCACGTACACTTGGGGGTAATCCCTGCCACCACAGCTCTCGAACTCTTCGGGTTGCACGCCTAGGATAGGGAAGCAAGAAAAAAAAAAGAGGAAGAGGCACATATTACACATCTTATTTTCTAAACTCCTAAACTCATTGGGCAACTTACGAGCAAAATAATTGATTTCCCAAATCAATATTCAAGGATCTCTGCTTATACTAAAGCCCCATTAAAAAAAACTCCAAAACATTAAGCTCCCAGAAAGCACATTTCACATTGCTCTGTAATGAGCTCTCACTATATCACAGCAACAAAGCCTGACTTCTTGACAAAACAGAAAGAAAATGGAAAATAAGGTACATGGTTCCTCTGTTTCCAGAGGAGAAACAAGCCAGCCCTGCCTCATTTACACAACAGAATTTTACTTACATGCCTTCCCAATTAGGTAGTATTTCATTGACCCAAATCACCATAGCACTGGCAATATTCTCTTCTTGCTTGAAACGTTCTCTCATTATTTTTTTCCTTTTATGTGCTTCTTTTATTTCTGTTAAATGTAACATATTAATAATTCTGTATTAGTGTATATAAATTATTAGGTAAATAATGCAGCTATTATCTAATTGTTTAGATGATGCCTGAAAGAGCTCAAGGGTAAATTACAGTTGCACATGAGCTAGCTGGTACTATTTCTGTTGATTATAGTTGTATTTCTCTGGAATTTTTTAAATTTAAGTTATCTTTAAGTTATTCGAGTACACAGTGATTTGGACAGGCAAAAATGTGGCTAGAAAACTCTTAGCACTCTTTTCTGCAGTACACAGAATGACTAAAAAGCAAGCACATAATCAGCACTGTTTTTCCTGCAATGAATTTCAAACCACATTCTACTAAAACCTTACTTATGACTTAGAATAATCAGCAATAATTATAGATAAAATTATTATTCAAAAGTGCAATTCTACATCCATTTTAAAATTATTCAAATTTTACTGAAACTACCACCTAGAAGGATTACGTATTCTCTTTTCTGGAAAGAGGACCTAAAGATCTGAGACAAAGCGACAAGGCTGAACAAGAGAAAAGTATTCTGCCTTCTGTTAAAAAAGGATTGTTTGCAGATTTTTTTTTTTTTTTAAATAAGCAAGAAGGACAGAGCAGTGCTATCTTGACATCACTAAGAACCACTGTGAAATTGCAAGACATTTTCTATTTATGGATGCATTAGACACATCAACAGAGTAAACATGCCATCCCTAGTAAACTGATATGGCTGACCAGCTTCATTAAGTTTTTACTGAAGCTTTGTATGCAGCAATAGTCAATTTAATGACTAGTAGGGCACACATACTAAAACACTACACATGGCTGACCCTCCAAAGATGCAGCTAGAGAACATGTACCTCAGATCACACCTTACAAGATGCACGCCACAAGAGAAGAGTGAAATGAGTTGTCAAATGCCTTGGATTTCTTACCACATCTTTCAGAGTAAGCTGCCACAGATCCACAGAGGCTCAATCAGTTCAGAAGCTTCTATCTCTGACAACAGCCCAAGTAAAACATGCAGCACAGGTTCTTAAAATAGCTTATTCCCTAAACACTAAGCATGAGACTACAGAAGTTCTTTCAAAAACTACTCATAGATTGACACAGTACCAGATGCTACAGATAGGTTTAATTTAAAAAACAGATCTAGTGGGAGCAGGAAGGTTCACACAGGTAAAGCTGGTTGGAAAAAACCTTAAGTTTTCATCTGTCTTCACATTGAAATTGATCTCAAATTCCTGTAAAAAACAGATCTTTAAGCAGTCAGCTTTATTATACTTTGGCTCTCAGTGGCAACTGCAGCAACACAGCTTGAAAAAAAAGAGCCTGAGTACCCAGAAAGTTTCTAGCTGATCACATTAGACAAGTAATTTAAAAAAAACCACCAAGTTTCTACTTAAAAATTAAAGAAAAGATTAAACTCACTTCTGAACCTTGATAATTGAGCTCTGTTTTCAACTGTGTGCACATATGTACCAGAGAATACCCTAGATATTAAACAAGGTTGTTATTTACTGTACCTACTAGCCTACAAGTCAAGAATTACTTTATCTTTGCTGCACAGTTGAAAAGAATTATGGTGATTATTGGCAGTTAACATACCTCGTTTTTTGGCCTCTGCCACCATCTCATCGTATTCTTGCCGGTGACGTAAAGCCTCCTCCACTGATTTGGCAGGAAGATTTCTGAAAACAAGTTGTTCCTGAATTCAATACACACAAATGACATTCTGAACTATTTCAAAACAGGTTGTAATTTGGCTTCTCTCTAAGGTGAGCTGTGGGCTTTTCACACTACCAGTGTTTCAGTAACAGCAGTAGAGGACTTATTTATTCAGAACTACCAGATGTTTACAACTTCCGTTCATTGGTCCTCTTATAGATTCCCCCAAAGCTGGGTGATTAGATTTGTTGAACATCTGGAATGATGCTCAAATGAAGTTTGCATAAAGTGACAAAAGGGAAATACTGGTATTCCATATGAGTTGTTTATTCCTATGCATTTCTGCACATGCATATTTTAATCGTTAAATGTACCTGCATATCGATACTCCATTTGTTCATATGAAATCTATGATGATGTATTTTCTATAAAAGGTAAAAGGTTTTTATTCATTATAGTTAGCCCTTTAAAACTCCCACAAGAGAAGGAAGAAAGGCTAGATCCTCATTTATGTCTGAGCTAAAGCTAAGGAAGCTTGCTGCAGAATTACAAGTTCACCAGCCTAAAATGTGTTTGGTTTTGGCTGCATAGCAATCCCTTAATTGCCAAACACACACTTCCTTTTGACCAAGCAGACTCATTCCAAAACAAATCAGAACACAATGTTTGGTCTCAGTCTCTTACCCAATCTCTAGTCTACTTTGGTTGAAAATAAACAGGAGACAATTTTTTCATTTTAATATGCACCAAAAAAAAAGTTTTCCATCTCTTATACAAGGAGAAAAGATCACTTTAATAATATTTCCAATGGAAGTGAGAGCAGAATATATTTTCAAGGATGAGACTGTGGCAACACATTACACACCTGGATGGCACTCCAATTTGAAACAAGTGGAAGTGTCATTTGTAGAAACATACTTATGTTTGTTTATGAATTGTGATATTTTGAAAGTACAGAAAAGCATCAGCCAACCAGTTACTGCATATCTCACCCTCCACCATACAGTAAAAGAAATAATGCTTTTACAAAAAAATGATCATAGCAATCCATACCCTCCATTCAGGATATTTCTGTCTTAGCACTGAATGAGCATAGATACCACTAGAGAGAACATCGAAGGAAACACTGTGTGTTCTATTTTCCATTTCCTAATTGGAACCGATTAGAGCAAACATTTAACAGTGCCATCACAAGCTTTCTCAAGGTGCAATTGGAAAGCTTAGCTCCATTTGTTTTCCTCACAGCATGTGTTCCTACTCAGCAGATCCTTCTCTTTCCTTCAGATTGCTGAAGACTGAAAATATATAGCTGAAAATACTGACCAATTTATTACTCATTTTTCATTACTATTCTTAGTTGTACTTAATGCAGTTTTTGTTGCATCTTCATCTGCTGTTTCCTTGCCTTCAGCTGTAGTTTTAATGACCCATGAAAACACAACTGGAGGAGCAAGGAACAGTTTCAGTGAACACTATCCTATCATCTCGGTACCAACAAAGCATTTCACTGTAGTTGCCAGATACAAAATGAGCATTCAGCATTTGTGACAGGAAGGTTATTTCCTCTGTTTCAAAGGCAATTCTTCCCACTGCTGCTATTACTTACCTAATACTTTTTCTTTTTTCACTTTAGAAAAAAAAAAACCAAAACAAAACTCTTCTGGTAAACCAAGTCCAGGTTTGCTGAAGTGACAACTGCCACTGTTAAGTCTTCCCAACTGGTCTAGGAAATTGTTTCCAGAGTGGGGGAAGGAGAAGGGAGTGTGCACTGAGATGGCAGTGAAGAAGTTGATTAAAAAAGTCCTCAGGAATATTCCCGATTAAGGATGCCCACAACACAGGCAGCTGTGATATACAGTAGGTAACAGACTGGTGGGCCCATTACAGTGAGAAAGAATTCCTCATATAGACTATCATATACTTAAAGGTTCTCCTGGAGGTATTTGTTAGGCTATTATCTGGGACGGAATAATCCAATGATAATGGAAGACTTGTGAAGTTTATCTCATCTGAAGCATATCTAACAAATTCAGTCATCACCAGTTCCACAGCAGAATCATACTTACGCTGGTCGATCCTCCAGAATCAAAGCAGTAGTTGAAAGTGGTTCAAACTCAATATTTTTACGTCTTGCTGATTGGGGTGGAGGTTTATACATTCTTCCTGTCCGTGCCTCATATTCCTAAACAACATTATCAATAGAAATTAAATTTCAACTTTCAGCTTCACTTCTAATTAGTAAGCATAATATTACTTGTTGAACACTTATTAAATAATGTTAAAATATATAACATTAATTATTTAAGACAGCAAGAAGCTAACATTACAAGTTGAAATTGTTTATAGAAAGACAGCGCAGCTTTCCAGAACTGCTAAGTAAAGACGAATGAGAAAGCAGTTTCTTGTATCAACTTAATCTTTGATTTATTCTAGTTCAATAGTACTACTGAGCATCCAAGGATCAGTTAGTTAGGAAATCTGCATAATCTTCCCAAACTAATTAGTGCACAAGTAATATGTGAAGCTGACTTAAAATCAACCACAAAACACCACCACCAACAAAAAACACTAACAAGAACGTGTGTGTCTCCTCACTTCTTTCCTTTTGATTCTAGCCGCCCTTAGGCTCTGGTACTCCTCACGTTTCTGAAGCCTTTAGCAAGACCAAACCCACATTAATCAGAACTACCTACACTATACTCGTTATGATAAATATTGTTACGTTGTCACTGAATCTGTTTCATATAGTTTATTTCTCAGAGGTTAAAACATGCAATCTACTTAGAAGTATTTACCAGCCTTTAATATACAGAAGATTCTGAGGAAGAAAGAATCCCATTCCTTTTTCTACAAGAGCAACTCAACAAAACAGAAATATGAAACTGTCTTAGGAAAAAGGCTAGACAGAGCCAGATGAAAACCTCAAATCTCACATTCCCTCTTTTTTAGCGTCTGTAAATAAAAACTTACTGCCAAGTTACTGGGAAACCCATTCTTATGATCCAGCAAATTTTAAAAG
>VYZM01020105.1:250286-267689 GCA_013398915.1 Dromas ardeola | reverse complement strand
TGGCGGGGGAGAAACGGGGACATGGCCAGTGCGGAGCCCCGGGGCCGGGGCGCGGCAGGGCCCGGGCCGGGCTGAGGGTCTCCTGTGAGGAGATAGGACGTACTTGAGCTTTTTGGGGGGGAGGAGGGAGGGAGAAAAGTGAGGTAGGATGGGCGCTTTGAAATCATGGGGTGAATCCCCTCCAGAGCCGTGATGGGATCTCAGAGCTCCTCATTAATGCAGAGGAGGTGGACAGAGGACGTGCCAGCACCTGAGCTTCCTACCACATCTCTCAGAGGAAAAAAACAAGTTATTACCGTCCCCTGCCCCTAGTGAGGAACCAAGGACAAAAGTTACAGGCAAAATAAAAAGCAAAGGGGCTTCAAGTCCCCAGAGCTGCCCTAACAAACAGCACAGGCCCCACACAAGGTCTAGCAGGTACCACTCATGCTAGGTGAGCACCTCAACCCAACGGGTTATCTTTGTATTCCTGCAGCACATACTCACAGCTGGTGGCAAGGGAAGTACCAGTCTCTTGGAAATCCTCGGCCAGAGAAGCCCTCCATTTAGGTAACCCCACCCTCAAACCTCCTGCAGCACAGTGCAGGTCCTTGCTTTTAAAGGCAGGCGAGTGGGGCATGCCCAGAGAGGGGCCTCACCCACCGCGTGGAGGTGGGCAACAGCCATGCTCTTTTAATGGTTTTTTCTTAAAAACTGTGAGCATTTTAGAAAGAAAGGTTTAAACTGGGAATCTTCATCCAAATAAAAAGTTGATGCATTTCATTCTGTTACGACTTCTTATTAGGACTTTGCACTACAGAACCTTGTGGGCTTTACTTTAGTAAAGAAATAGACAAAAAAACCCGAAGTTTGTGATATTTTTTCCCCTTCTTGTCATCCGGTAACTGTACTTCTGAGATCAGATGTGCAATGCTGGGTGTTTTATATTTAACAAGCAAGTCTGAGGTCACCCCTTTTGACCTGAGTAGCTGGCAAATTCTTGGGATCTCAGAGACTGGAGAAGAAGCAAATCTGATCATTTTATTTATTTATTTATATTTGCCTTGCCTATCCTGGTAGCAGGTATGCAGCTTCATCCAGCTACAGCTGTGCGTCATAAAGGACCATTGGCTTCAGCTGCTTGCAAAAATGCCCAGTAAAGGTTGCCAGGATTACCTGTCCTTTGGATATGGCAGCTGAACTGCTCGTGGGCGCACTTTGTAGGCTACTTTGGTCAAAACAAACCATTAACAAAGATGAACTGATTAAGCTTTTTGGTTAACTAAAGCTTTTTAATTAAGCTTTTTGCTGTCACTGAGACGGTAGGTTTTCTTTCTTCGCTGTGATGTGCATCATCTCAGACACGTGGGCTCTGATCACCGTGTCTGCCAAGTGAACATCCATCCTGGGTGCTCCAGAGACTCTCTGTGCAAGGAGACTATGCAACTCACCTGCAGCATACGCTGCGGATCGTCTTTTAGACTACGGGTCTGCATGGGTGGCTCATCCATCCACCCTGCACAACTGTTGTATTTCAGATAAACTGATGCAGCAAGCAGAATATCCCAAAGAGTACTTGAGTAGTAATAAAAAAAAAAAGTCTTCATATTGTTCTACCGATCTTAAATTGGTGACTTCATACGCTGTAAGAAGGGATCAGCAGTGATTTCACTTAACATCTACATAGTCATAATTACGCTGGATAATGTGATACGAAGTGAATTGTTGTGGAAACACGGTAGCACTCTATGCCTTGCAGGTAAGGAAGGGGTGGATGCTGTGTGAGTCCATGAAGTATAAATTACCCAGGAGCTCATTCTACTCCAGGGCAAAATGAGAGGTATATCTGCCTTTACTAGTGAGGATTTTAGGTTTAAGGAAACACTCAGAAAGCCAGAGAGTGTTTGTGCTCATTTTCAGCAGTGTTCACTGTTTACCTGGGATGCTATATGGCAGTGTCATTCTTGAATAGACTCCTGTGATTTATTTAATGCAGAACCTGCAAAACAGTACCAGATGCTAAGCAAAATGCAGACTGGCACTGAGACTGTAACACAAGATTGGCTTATGGTGAACTTATTTCAGTCACTGCAGCTGGGATAGCTGGTAATTATGCCAGGGATTCCAAAGGATAGCAGGTTGTTTTGCACAAAATAAAACCACTTGGTTCACTGCATTTGCATTGATTTCCACCTCTAGGAGCTGCTAGACAGGCAGATTAGTTTTACATATATATTTAAAAAAAAAAAAAAATTCCAAATAGTGTTTTGGATTTTAAATCACTCCTGTAGGATGGTGTTTAGAGCTGAAAAAGGATTTTGAAACACTGTATTGTATTTTCCAGAAAAGCTCAGTCCTGAGGAATACCTCATAAAGATGTGATTAGCAGGGATATGTATTACACAGTTTGCACATAGCTGATAATGAAAGAGCTTTGAGCCAAGTACCTGAAAGTCAAGGCAATAATTCACAGAAAAATGCATGCTCCTCTGGGCAACTAGTTACATGTTAGAAGGTCATTCTGATTTGGATGGGCAAGGATGAGCAGGTAATCTGCTGTCTAGAGGGCTGTCAGCAATCCACAAGGAAGAACTGGGGACTAAAGAGCAGATAGGTGGTTATAAAATCCAGGAATTTTAAGAGCAGGGTTGCTGAAAGGACTAGGAGTGAAGGAACACATTTTGAGCCTTGCGAGAGTTCAGTCCCATGTTACAAATGTTACAGCCGATCTGTGAAATCATCTGGTTCGGAAAATCAAAATCCCCCATCATTTCACTGATTCATTTTAGGGCAAGGTCCCACAAACAATTGAATCATCACAAGTGAGAGAGAGTTAAACTGTGTCTGGAGGTTGGGAATGACTGGCCAGAGTGGGAACCGCTTATCTTCACCTTGACATTGAAGAAATTACAAGAGGGGATTCTACCCTAACCACACCATACTGTAACTGTGCTGCTGCCTGGTACAGTTAAAAATGATATTATTTATACTTTCATTCTAATCTGGTAGTGAGGTCCTTAGTACCCCATGTTTTAGGGATATTCACATGAGAAATAGCATAATTTATTAGTGAAAATAAAATGTCGGCTTAGTTGAATATTGTGAATAACTTATTAGTCAGTGATTTCGTATTGTCCTCAAACTGATTAGGGCAATTTGCATGTGAGAAGATTGATTGTGCTCCTGGCTCTCTAAGGTGACCCTTATGAAGGAGGCAACTTTACCAAATAAGATTCTGTGAAGAAAGAGGGAGTAACGTCACATAAACGTGACGCCGAATTCTTTTTCTTTTGCTAAAAACTTTTCTGCACTAACAAAGCCTCTAGCTCAGTTTATAAAATATCTCAGCTATGGAGAAGGTACTCCAGGCATCTGGGATGACAGAAATAAGACAGACAGCAGTATCTTTGCTACCTCAGAAAGGTGTCAGCTCTGAGTTCTATGCCAGTTTTGGGGTGGTAGAAAGAGAATACAGATGAAACAGAAGCTATGCAAGGGGAATCTGGCTAGTTTGTTCTCACTGTTAGTCATTGAAAGAGAAAGGAAGCAATCTTCATTGGATTCATTATTTTATGTTACACGCAGGACGTACAGCTTTCAGCTAAACAATTCCTCACTGAGACGATGTACAAATAATAATGCATGTAGACTTTACTCCAAAGAGTTTACAATTAAAATATCATGTAAGGAACAAGCCAGGCTTTTCAGTACTCCTTACTTAAGGTTTGCACAAACTGCAACCCTGCTCCTTCTTCCAGAGAGGCAGCCGCTTTGGTTGTTAAATACGCTGGCACCAGAGAACTAGACCTGTCTGCATCCTTGGCTGTGTTTGACAGCTGACCTTTCGATACCATCCCTCATTAGGAATAGCCCCTGTCTATAACTGCACCCTGGCAAAGGTCTGAACACTTAGGAAATGTCACACTTCGCTCATATAATTAGCACAATTCTAGGTCATTAGTTCCAGCTCTGGTTTCCATTTTGATCTGTGTTGCCCCATCCACTTACAGATTTTAGTGATACAGACCATTTTTTACTCCCAAGTTTAAAGGGTAAGGAATATCCTGCTGCAGTAACATAAGCCAGGCAATTGTTTTCAAGGAGGTTGTGAACACAGGCAAAGGATCTAATCTCGCAAACATTTGTGACAAAACACATGGCTGTGAACTCTGCGTACTTTGGTGTGTGGCCCGTGCAGAACTAGACTCACATGATGCTACTGGCAGTACTGAGAAAATCATAAGGCATTCATTCAGAAACAAGAACCTGTGGCTGAAATGCAGAATGCAGTGATCTGATTTCCCCACCAAACTGACATCTCCATGGGGGCTCAGGTCTAGTATGAAATGTTAAAAACCTCACATGTTTAACACCTTGTATCTAGTAGGCCAGTTCAAAGGCCTGTCAGGACGGATCTCTACCACAAAAAAAAAAGGGCTGTGACTGCAATTCTCTTGACCATCATTTTAGCGCAGTGAATCGAGTTCACAAAGCCTACAAACTAGTATTACCACAAAAATTCTTAGTTTGAGATAACACTCTATGTTTGCCTAGACTGCCCACTAAATGCTGGTAGAGTCTCTTCAAGAGCCCGCCTTTGCCATAAACCAGGAACTATCCTTCCTCTTTGGGGCCAGATATCTGAGATTTTTTGGACTAGCCCTAGCATTAATATATCCCAATGCAAATTCCAGCCAGCTGTGATATTGATTGAGACTTGAGAAAACTGATCTAAAAAAAGTAAACACCTAAGTGTTTTCTTATGACTAGCATTTTGCCATCAAGAAGATGATGCAGCTTTGTATTTTGAATGCCTGCACACAAAACCTAATAAACCAGTAAATTTTAACATCAGAATGGCTACTGAAATTGCTAAGCCTGAAATTGTTAAAAGTAATTGTTTTTATATAACAGGTCAGGTGGTGAGAAGCAAAGAGCATGTCCCTATTGACTCCAAAATTATGACACCTGTTTTTGGCCAGGGCTACCTACCACAGTGGATGTAGCAGTCTGAGCTCCAGTATTTATGTTTCCTTTCTCCTGTATTTATGTTTCTCTGAGGAAAAGAATAGTAAATGGTTTGAGGAGACAGGTGATCTGCTTCTGTGTCATTGATTTCCTACAGAGTGGTGAGATATACTTTTCCTTATGGCTGCTGTGCAGGGACGGCAGGGAACCCCAGTACTGAGGCCAGGAGATGGAGAGCCCAAGGCCCAGACTCATCTTCCCTATTTCTAAGCATTTCTACAGGTCCCCTCTATAGGCAATGGAGACGGAACTTCTCGAAAGGGCAGGTTAGCTCACTTGAAATCAATCTCACAGGCCCATCTGCGGTGTCTACCAAAAGAGGGCAGAGGCAACCCATAGCAAGGGGCATTCTCCTAGGAAAGAGTGAGAGGGGCAGTTTTGGGGCTAGGTGCTCTGGATGCAAAACATTTACAGGGATTCCAGGGGAAACCGGGCAAGTTCTTGGCTGAGAGATCCGGCAAGGTACGGTCGGTCAGAGTGTACCACTGCTCAGAGAGGTTTCAGGGGCTCTCATCCATCGTTTCAAGGTTGAGGCCACTGACATAGAGCTGCTGGTGCTCCCAGGGAGACTCGGGCATTTTCCTGGCAGTGGTAAGAGAGACCCAACCTCTGGTTTAGAGGAAGGATACTGAGCTAAACAGACCCTTAATCTGACAGGAATGACTTTTCTTATGTTCTTATATAAGTTCTCTTCTCCAGTTCCCGTCTGTAGCTCACGAATCAGACACTCTGCTGTTCTGGAAATTATGAACAAGGAAACTGCCAATTTATAATTTGTTCCCAAGTGTTGAGAAACAGCACTACTCCGTAAAAAAAAAACCCAAAACCCAACAAACTCTACAAAAAATAAGCCAATGCCCACCACAAGGTTTTGCTATTCAAAAGAACAACATAGCAAGGACTCAGATATTAGTTTACCTCTTGTGCCAACCAATGCTGATAACTGAAATACACACTTAACCAATATGTAGCTGGTGGTTTCCCAGTGCTGTTTCATTACTTCTGTAATTAAAATATGGAATGGCTTCCTCAAATCAATATATAGGAAGAACTGTGCCCCAGGGCTCCCAAAACCTCGGATGTTCTTCCATTTGCAATATGCTTGTGCTCTTTGGCAGTTCACTCCAGAGGCTCTCATTTCTTTGGAAATGCTACTTTGGCAAGAACATCTTCGCACCCCACTAATAGCAGTTTGCACTTTTAATACAAAGCCTTCTGGGCAAGATCGCATCACAGAGCATAACTAACAATTAATTAAGATGTTCAGAGACACAATGTTTGGCAGACTCCTGCATGCTGCAAGCTTTTCCTGAGCACATTCCCAGTCGTGCTGCAGTCCTAGAATTTAATTACAGTGCTTGTGGATCAAACATGCTGGATACCTGTATTAAGATAATTCAGCCTGTGGTGCTTTGCTTGTGTATGGCTTATGCTTGCTGTGGTTCAAAGAGTGCCAAAACCTCCCTGAGCACTGCAGGGGGGTAAGCTATATTTGCCACAGCTCTGCCAGGGGCTAAATGGCTTTCCAGGTTATTTACAGTCGCTGGAAGACTCTCCTTCCATGTAACCTCCATGTTTTCCACTGCCAGACTGGTCTATGTAGATGACATACTGTCCTGGTTCTGGTGGGGATGACATACCTATGTAGAGACTTCTGTTACCTTCTGGATAATACCATCAAGGTACTGAGAAGCTAAAAACTGCTAACATATCCTGTTTTAAATGTCACCAAACCCACAGGGACAGAGTGTTATTTACCTAGAAATTACCCTTACCTGAAACCAGGTTAAGATAAAAACAAATAGAAATATTTATTACCACATCCAAATCAGAAGTGTAATCACACTCATTCTTAATAGAACAAAAGAGAGAAATGAAGAAAAATATATATTATCTGCTTCTGCTATGATCCAAAAGGATTTTTGGATTATTTTTTTTATTTTACTGATTCTATCCAGCTGATCGATTAGACACTTACCTAATCCACAGGCTCGGTCCATCTGCCTGCCAGAAACCTCAGGTGGTTTTCACAGCGACTCTGAGTTTCTTTTTCTTTTTGTTCAAATCCACCCTTCGGGATCCACCAAAGGAGTAGATAGATGTAAGCTGGCAGAGAGTGGACACAGATAAAGCAGAAGAAAAGGAACAGATGAGGGTAAGCAGGCAACACCGGGTCTCACATTCCTCACTCACTCGGGCAGCAACCCGAGTCAGTGGAGGCAAGGTTTTGGGATGAAATGAAAGGGGAGTCGCTGTAACGAAGCAGAGATCGGAGCCCTTTCCTCCCTTCCCTGGGAATATTTTGGCCAGTTGGACTGCATCTGAGTTGTTTGGGGTTTTGTTTTGCTTTTTTAGGACCAACAACAGCTCTTCCTTTATTTATTTCATCCGCTAATTAGACCCATTTTGAATTACTTACATTCAGCCTCATCCCTTCCCTATTTCCAGGCAGGATATCAGCATGGTCCTTAGTCTACAGCAGTAAATATTTTTGGGGGGCAGCTCATTCAATTGTGTGGACTCTACTTTGCACTTTTCCTACCAACATTTATTGTCCCATGCACTGAGAGTGTTTTATAAGTTTTTTGTTTACTTTTCTAAAGTTAGTATGTAGTTGATAAAGATTTGTTAGTCCTCCCCCATGGTGATTACAACCTTATTACAACTTCCTGTCTCAGTCTCGTGCTCTGTTTGCTTGCTGTGTCACTGATACTAATAAAATCACTTCTATGGCTGATAAAATATAAGCAGCAAAAAAATAATGGTTTCTTGGAATTTTTCCTTTTATTTTTTGCCAAGTCATATTGGATATGTGTTCTTTAAAAAAAAAAAAATTTGCTGTAACGCACATTGTGGGCTATGAGAACAGGACTCAGTTTTTGTATTCTCCAAACTCATTCTCTTTGCTTCATAAACTACGTTCATATGAACTTTTTAGGAATAATTGATCTCATTTTATGCTGCCCTGAACCTACAGGTGCTATGTGTGTGTGTATACACACACACAGCATGGGTGTAAATTATTTTCTGAGGCTGAGCATCAGGTCCTGGGCACTCTGGAATTCTGTCCACTAAGTTTAGTGGCAAGAGAAGTCCACTAAGAAAAAAAGATGAAATTTGAAAGAGTCTTTCCTCTTGAATTCAGTGAGAACTGAATTGGGCTTAGGACTACTTGCAGATGAAATCTGTTAACCGAATTTTATTATAAACTGTTTTCTTGAGAGATGACCAGCACAGAGGCTTTCAAACCTTTCACGGAAGGTTGTAGAAATTATCACAGGGTGTGTAAGAACAAATGGTAGAAAGAGTGAACAATTTTTCAGTGACAGTGTTGGTGTGAACAGACCCTTCCTCTGTCCCAGCTCCTGGTCATGCATTCACCTGCCTAATCCCGCTTGCTGTCGTGCCATCTCAGCTGTTTGTGTGACAATGTGATGAATCAGACTGAGAAAGCGATAGGGTTGAAAAATAAATTAATTTTTTTTGCCACGCTACTTTAAAGCCCTAGCAGTTCTGTTGGTTTCACAGCACATGAAGCTGGGTGATGCAGACACATGGATAAATAGCTGGAAGCGGGAGTTGCCCACCTCTGTTTACAAAGTGCTGCTTGTGAATGCCGAACGAGGTCCTAAATAGTAGTACACAAGAGCTTATCCTTAAAAGAACAGGTCTCTCTTATCTTGGGCAAACAGAATAACAGGGAGTGGTTGGAAAGGGTAAGGTTCAATTTACTGCTCTGTGTTTAAGCTGCGCTGAACGGGCAGATTGTCCCTTGGGAAACGGTGCAGGTGGGCACCGCCAGCGCGACTGGGGCTAATCACAGCCAGCGCAAAAGGGGAGAAACTTCTGAGGTCTATTACTCAGGGAGGCCATTTGTTAAGTATGTTTACTAAGAAATGTTTGTCTATTTATAAAAAACAACATGCAACATTTGGCATCATGGATGGATGGAATGAGGAAAATGAGAAAAAAAAAATGAGGCGTATATTTACTACGCAGAAATATCACCTTCTAGTTATGCAGTGTTGCACCCTACACATACCCTGAGCTATTTTCCAGACAGCACTGAAAACTTTTGTTCCTGAGTTATTCTATCCATTTTTTTATGCAATGCTTATTACTGTGACGTCGCAATCCAGCAGTGCATTAAGCAGCCATTAGATAAAGGCTATGTCTGGATTTTGGGACAGTGGAACACTTCTCATTTCTCAGTTCCAGGGGTATAACTCATTTCATCCTGACTCGATGTTACGAGCTAATCATACATCATGCCGCCACTTCTCTATGCAATGGTTTCCATAGATGGAAAGCCACGGAAAGTCTGAAGGGGACCCAGTCCCCAGTCTAAACGGTTGGGGTGTCTCCTGGGAAGTACCTGTCATGCAATCAAGATATAACCAATGCAACTAATATTTGTCATGTTCTGTGACAGGGAAAGACGCACGTACTACAGACAAGGACTTTTCTTTATTTGTTTTGTATTCAAACACAAATTTGCTCAGCTTTTGCTAGAGAAGAAACACAGAGCACTAGGTGGCAAGGTGTGTGAGGTGCTGGAACTTCCGGGGCAAAGACTGCAATCAAGCGACTCCTGCAGGATGGATTATTTTCTCACGAGAGACAGTCCCCAAGCAGTTATTAACCACGATCTTTGCTGTGAACATTTTATGTGGCCTTTACCAGCATGAAATCTGGGAAAACCTTGAAGATAAAGAACAAGAACTTGGCTCTGAATTAATTTCCAAAGTAGCCAACATAGGCTGTGGAGACCTTACTTGTTATGCCCACATATCTGTAAGTGTCCTTGAACACCACTGCCCAGTTATTTTAAATGCCGCGGTCCAGCCATGAGCTTACAGTAAGTGGATAAATGAGGCTCGCCATTGCTTACCAGTACGGGCTAAAAACCTAGTTTAGTAATAGAAAGTTTATGCCGTCAAATGAGTGTTTGAGAGGAATGCAAAGATTGTTCTAAAATACAGGTTGGATAGATTGTATGGATGTGGGATCTTCAAAGAAAGAAGAATGAATATAGGGTTATGAAACCTTCAAAAGCCTTTTATCTGCCTCCTGGCATTGCTTCTGCCTTGCTTAACATTCTGTGTACCTAATTGTTGTTATTCTTCAGACCCAGGTTACCCAAGCACTAAGCCTTACTGGTGGCAGTGGCCTGGTCACCTCTTCAGGACAAAAACCATTGCGCATCATCTCTGTGTCATCTGACTGTGTAGTCCAGCCAGTTCCAATAGTGGCTGCATTCAGACTTTTAACAAGATGAGAGACTGAAATGGCCCTCGTGAAACACTAAAATTCAGTGGCTATCGTGTATCCCACCTGCTGGGTGCTAGAAGGCTCTCCAGCTTGCTGACAGGCTCTGTTTCACTAAATCTCTGAAATAAGCAAACACAAAACAAAACAAAAAGCTATGCTGTGGCTGTCTAAAATCCATTAAAGTCAAATAATTTTGAGCAGAGATTAAATTACACTTCTTAATGCTGTGCTGAGCACCGTCCCGTATAGACAGAAAATCCATTTGCAGTCTACCCTTTGAAAATATCACACATCTCTCAGAAAACTATTTACACTTTGTGGGGACATGGGCAAAAAAGCAAGGAAAACTCACATTGATTTTCTGAATAATTAAAATTTGCATGTTCTGAAGCAAACCAAAGAGATCCATTCCCAATTTAGCAGATAGCGTTTTGTCGGAAGTGGAGCAGAAATCATTAATTTCTATAGGAATCTGAATATGATTTGGTAATAGTTCTGTCACATAAGTTAGTAAGAGCGGATTTAAAAAATTTTTCATTCTGCAAAGTGCTGTGTGTGCCCTCTATTGGAAACATATGATGGATTGCATTTTTTAACATTAATTTTAAAGCTTGTTTTATAAATGCAATGGCAGTCAATGAAGCGTTTGTATCCTAAAGTATACAGAGGTAGCATTTTAAAATAGACAACACTTTATTATAGACTGGTTTTCACATTATTATTATTATCTTGATTACTTTAATCTAGATTAACACTGGTTAAAATAACATAGGTACTGATTACTATAACAATGTAATGTATTGTGCATTTCTGCTTAAAAAGCAAAATCAAAAAGCTCTTTGCCCTGCCTCTCTGGAAAAAGGCAGCCACTGTCATAATATACCTAAATAGCTGGACATGTTGCTTTGTTCAATAGAGAAAGTGCTGGGTTTTATGCTGTGCAACTCAAAAATACAGCTCGTGTGCAAGAAGGCAAAGATTGCATTAAAACCATCTTTCTGCCTCCTAAATTATGGGCTGTGTCAGGAGCCAACTCAACCCCAACATTACTCCCGTCAGCCTCGTGTGCTGCTCTGCCTTGCAGTACGGGCTGCCCGTGGATGGTGCTCAAGATGAGAGCAGCAAGGAGCACTGTCCCAGGGCTGCCTGGCCACTAAAGCTTCTGCTTTTACCTTCTGGATTTTGGACTGCACCTAAATGTCACACTGGGTGTTTCATCCCTGCCTGAGTTGGGAAGGGCACCTGCTCAAAGGTGTTTGCCTTTGAAGGTGCTGAATGAAAAACAGCAGTGTTCGGTCGGTGGCACCCTCCCGGGAAGGTCTGAGGCATCGGGCCAGGGGTGAGAAATTGCCAGCCCCGTTCTCTGACCGGAGCATCTTTGGTGGCAGCAGCTGGCTAGAAGTGTGCTGGGGAGGGACGAGCAGAGGGAGCTGGTAAAAGCCCGGCCACTGAGAACGCCAAACGGGGCAAAACAAGAGACTCGCTTATGCTAGTTCTGAAGAATGCTGGAAGGAATAATATCTTGATAAAAGAAAACAATAGCATGATCCTATCAGTGTGATATCTACATAAAAATTCCCTGGAGAATGGGCTGAATTACTGAAGCTGATCAGAAAAAGTGCCATCACCAAAAGTGACCTATTGAAAACAGGCAACACAGGATGCCCGAAAGATGGATTTGCCTTTAAACTAAGCCTTACTCAGCAGACTAAAATAAAGGACAAAGACTCCTTTTAGCATTATCTGTGGGGAAATATGAGCATTATTTTTCTATTTAGTAATAAGTATTCACTTGTTTCTTGCACAATACTGAACTCATTTGTTTGACTTTTTGAAGGAGAGTCTAGAAACGCCAAAATTCTTTATGTGTATTTATCGCTAACAGAAAAGATTAAATGGTGGGAAGACAGCTACTCTTGAACTAATCTTTTCTAGTAGTGAAATAAAAGCACTCTCTCAGGCTGAAGAGTAGCTGTAAGATAAATCTGAGCAATGCTATCATTTTAAAAGCGTAAGAGTCCTCATGTCCAGGAGGCATACCCAAGAACTCTGAAAGCACTTATGGATGAAGTGCTTAGACTGTTAGCAAAAACACACAGCTTTTGTGTGAGACCTCGAGGATCAAAATAGTGCATCTGTATTTAAATTATAACTCTATAGTGCTGTCTCCAGACATTCCAAATAAGGGATTTACTCAAGACATTGGATGGAAAAGGACAGCTCGGTAGACCCTCAACCAAATGCCACAATATCTGCTAGAAGCCAGTATCAGGCCCCTAATGTCCATAATCTCTACATTCTGAAACTTGAAAAATATCTGAACTTTTAGGTCCAGGTATTCTTGTGTATACTTCCGAGATATGTCCTGACCCAGCCACAGCAAGAGACTCATGTGTGCCAACCCTGTGGCTCCCTGGGCACGCCGGCATCCACGGGAAGGAAACTGGGGTACAACAGCAGTCAGAAGCCAGGACCTGCTCTAACGAAGTTCCCGGTCTGGATGAGGATGTTGGAGCATGCTGCGATACATGCCTACAGCTCAAATTAGGCAAAGCCTGAATGATCCAGTCAGCAGAAGAACATTAACCCACTCTGCTTATATTACATAAAACAGGTGCACAGCTAATGCAGAGACCCTGCATTCGGTCAGTTTGTCAGCCACGCTACAATAAAACACCTTATTGATTATGGTAGGAGAGGATCTAGTTGGCAAAGTTTCTGCAGAGAGACATCATCTCTTGCTGGGCTGGTATAAAATACTGTCTTGATTTTGTCAAAATAGCAACAAGGGAGAACTGATGACAATTACTCTTTGACATTTAAAATTGCTTAAACATTATCCTTCATGAAAGATTGCTAAAAAAATTGGGAAACTTCTCTTTATCTCTCAAGGAAATCTGTTCAGCTGCCTAGTGGTCCAAATACACAAGAAGGTAGCATCTTCACTGCTGAGTACCCATTGTGCTGTCACACCAGCAAGTGTTGTGGAAAAGCCGTTTGCCTGTAGTTATTGTTCTCCAAGCACCCTGAGACAGGAAATCCCAATTGTGTATAAGGACTGTCTTCCAAATTAGATCATGTGAAAGTATCCTCACAGACTGGTATTCATAAACTATCATAAAGTGATGCTTGGAGGGCCTTTCTGAAAAGTGAATTTGACATCTCTGGCCTTTATACTGGGGAGAGAAGCCAGGCATTTTTCCCAGAAAAGTAATTTAGTTAGATATTACATCACTTTTAGTCTTCCTTACTTAACTTTAAAGGTATTGCAAACTCAAGAGCTGATTTACTAAACAACTCCTAGTGAAATCACTTCAAGAACTATATTAACTTCAAATGAGGTGAAGAGCTACAGGTGACACTGTATCGGACATCACAAAGTTATTTCTGTTAAGCCTGAACAGACTAAACATGCATTTGATACTTAGCTGCTGATTTAGTTATTCTTTCTGTAACTTGTCTAGACAGTTTCTGAAACAATGAATTATTCAGTGACTTCCAGTTCTATCATACAGCTAATCCATATCTCTGTAATAAAAAGGTCATTTTTTTTCCCAACAGTAAATGCTGGATTTGCTGTACAAATAGATCTGCAGTCTCAGTAGATGATCAAGTTCACAAAACTCACAGGGCATTGAAAGCATGAATGTGATATATAAAGCCAAGATGGTAAGTGTACACACACATGCATATATGTACAAAACTTGACGGATTCTTTAGCTATACAGAGATGGACAGATGGAAAGGCAGATAATCATATTGGTTTCAGCTGTAACTTTATTGCCTTCAATGACATTTTCTTCCAAGACATATAAGATTAGTCCCCCAAAGTAGCTGTAAAGTTGATCACAAATTCCACTTTAGTCTAATTCACATACTATCAATGTTTTTTCAGACTGTAAGGCAGACAACTTATTCAGAGCATTGTTTTACTAGCACCTCGATACATCTTTACACTGTGTGATCACATTCCATTAAATGGTACTTCTTCGTGAAGTTGTTGGAATAACGCTCCCCCATTCGGACAAGATCTCAAAATTAAATGAACTGTTTAATTAACCACTGTTGGTATTACATTCTTTCGACAGAGCAGTAACGATTGGGTAAATGTGGCTGAAATCTCCACTCGCTGTCTTTACGAGACCAGGTGAGGGCAGTGAGATTTGGCGTTAGCCCGCACGCAGGCTGCAGGCGCAGCGTGGACCCTGTCATTAGCCTGATGGAGGTTCCTTCTCCCCAGCCGATGGCAGCGTGACAGCGCGGGACATGAGAACTGCTGTGCCCTTCCCGGAGGCACCTTGAGGTTGGGTTGAAATGTTCATGTCCTGTTGGAGCGCTGAGTTTTAACCTGCTTCAGTTGTCCGGCCAGCTAGCATGTTAGGGACCTGGACAGCAGCGTCAGCTCCAAATGCAATCATAGTAAACCATTAAAGGGTTAATTTTAAGTTCTGAATCAGATCTCCTCTTAGTCATAATATGTGCTATAAATATGTGAGCACTGAGTCTAGGATGAAATAGTTTTACAGGGACAAAGTAAGACAAGGAGAAGGAAAGGGAAGGAGAAGGAAAATTATTTTGAAGTGTGCCTGACCAGGCTTCCTTCTTTCTCTCCTTGGAGGCAGAGAGATTTTGAATACAGTGACTGCATTTAAAAAATGTACAATATAGAGACATTATATACATTGCAATATGTTTTACATATATTGTCTGGGTAGGTTTGCTTTTTCACAGATGGAATGAGCTTGCAAATATTCTGGAGTCACAAGAGACAGTTTTATTCAGTCCATTAATGTCTTTTACATTATTTTGCTTAGACCCTTCTTATTCTATCCCAAGTAAGATTAATTAAAGAAATAGCTACAGGCCTTAAAATGAAGTTTTTCAGCATTTTCACCTTGCTGCACACACTCATTTTCATACAGCATTGTGTTTTTCCCTGTGTGTGTCTTTCTTCCCTCTCCGATAAGCTTACACTTCACTCCACCGTGCCCAATATAGGCGTAAGAGCAGGGCAATGTTTCTATTCCTGTCTTTGCCACTGACTCACTGTATAGTTTCTTAAGCATTTGCATCTTGCACTTGAATCCTCTGGTGTCTAAGATGATGAACGTGTCTGTTGATGTTTTCTTTAGGCTAAGAGCATTCATAACGTCTCCCTCTGTCTGGATTCTCTTGTGTTTAATAAGGGCTGAGTCCACATTGCAACCTTCCTATTGCTGAGGACATTAGTAAGGGTTCTGACTTCTACCCAGATGCTTACTTTAATTACAACTGTAGGAAATTAATTTTTCTAGACATTTACCTCTTAGTCAGATTTGACTTCAGCCAACAGCCTCAAAATTTTGAGGTAGGGCACTCGCATAAAACATATGCACACAAACCAGCGTGATCATGTCCGCTTCCCTTTGTAATACAAGCTAAAAAGGAGCTAGAGATCTTTGTAGAGCATAAGGAGATCCTGGAAACTGGAGCTACACAGAGACACTGAAAACAGTTGTTTTTATAAGGATAATGCTAGCTACCTTCCGCTACAGAGCCTTGTAGCGCTACTAACTGCTGCATATGCCAAAGCATTGCTCTTTCCTTTTCAGTGCTATATTGCCCTAATTCCATCTACTGTCCCATTTACAATTCTTCACGAATATATTCTTTTCTTCAGGGCCATTTTACTGGTTGTTAAATAGGAGTAAATGTATTGAGTCAAATTAGCAAGCGTGTAGCTAATTCTTACAAGTTCTTACAAATTTAATCCTTAGTATTGGAATGAAAATCAGAGACCTACTGTGGTTTGCAGATATTGGCAAAATCCATGTACGTGGAACTACAGATGTTTCCAAATAAGGTGTGGAGCTGGCTCTTAGATTACAGCCTGTGTCATTTTAACAGCTACTACTCTTTTAACAAAGTATACATTTTATCAGAGAAGATTCTAGCTAAAATGTTTGAATTATTAGTTAGTCTTACAGACAAATACATTAACAAGAAACGTATTCCAGTTTTCAGTAGGAATAACACAGTGGGCTGCATTATGAAGACTGTGGTCTCCAAGGCACAAAGCAACTAGGATCTTAAAAAACACGACCAAATGTTAACAATCTGTTATGAACTGATAGAATCCAGCTATTTTATCTTAAATATGCTGATTTTTTACAGGCTAAGCTGCCAGCTTGGCTGTTCAAAATTTGTTTAAAAAATTTCCAGTCTCTGTTCTAATTACAAAGACTATCATAACAGTACAATGGAAATCAGATACTGGCTTGAAAATTATTTGTGCTGGCACTAGTGGATGAAGTCATTTTAATTAGGAGGCAAAAAGAAAACATAAAATACCTCATTGAAAAATAAATACCTGTTTGCTACGTTAATTAATTACATGAGTTGATATTTTCTGTTCACATCCCAGTCTCTTTTTTTCTCATGACAGGATTACCATGTAAATCCTTCCAAAATAAAGGATTATACCCTATTTGCATTAGGATACTTTATTGTAAGTAGGCTGTAAATACATGCAAGATGTTTATATGAAAACATGTATAAAATTATAACAGCAAATGAAAGACTATTGAAATACATCAGGAAACACCTCTGGCTGAAAAATACAGAGGCACGTTTCGGGTGCTTGTGTCTGAGGAAACGCATGAACAACCTTCTGCCAAAATGCAACAAATCCAAACTAGAGGTGTCTTAGGTTTCTATGCTTTTGGTGTCTCCACGCAGGATTTCAATTGGAAACCAAACAAAATAAATAGCAAAATGCTGTTTTGGCGAAACCACAGCTTCTAATACCCAGATTGGATAGCCTTAGTGTAAACTGATGCGAAGTGCTGCCTTGAGCTTTAAGAAACCCGAAATTTGACCGTGGTCCCCAAAAGGAGGAGATACTCGGGAAGCGCCCGATGCTCGTCCCTGACACTCAAGCGCAGAGGGAAGCGGGGCTCTGCCCGGGGCGATGCCGCGGGGAAATCTCCCGGTCGCTCGATGCCGGGGACTTCCCACGCCATTCATCCCCCCCGCGGCGGCATCAGGCTCCGTCCGGCGGTGGGCTGTCGCCTGCGCTGCGCCTGGGAACCGGGGCGGCAGCCGCCGCCGTGCGGCACAGCGGGGCCGCCCGAGCCCCCGCTCCGC
>VYZM01020105.1:230823-250103 GCA_013398915.1 Dromas ardeola | reverse complement strand
CGGCGCCGGCTGCCAGCGGTCCCACCGCCCCCTCGGGGGGCGTCCCGCCGGCGGCAGCGGCCGGGAGGGCCCCGGGGAGTGCCCCCGATGGGGAGCGCGGCAGCGGGTGCCAGCCCGCAGGCGCTGCGGGCCCTCACTGGGTGCCTGCTGGGCGCCCTGGTGCTGAGCACGCTGGTGGGCAACGCGCTGGTGTGCCTGGCCGTCCTGCGCTTCCGCCACCTGCGCGCCAAGGTCACCAACTGGTTCGTGCTGTCGCTGGCCGTCTCGGACCTCTGCGTGGCCCTCCTGGTGATGCCCTGGAAGGCGGTCACGGAGGTGGCCGGTGGCTCCTGGCTCTTCGGCAGCCGCTTTTGTGACACCTGGGTGGCCTTCGACATCATGTGCTCCACCGCCTCCATCCTCCACCTCTGCATCATCAGCCTGGACCGGTACTGGGCCATCACCAGCCCCTTTCGCTATGAGCGCAGGATGACACAACGCCTTGCCTGCACCATGATAGCCATGGCCTGGGCCCTCTCCATCCTCATCTCCTTCGTCCCAGTGCAGCTACACTGGCACAAAGCCAAGGATGTGAGATATCCGAGCTCCTGGCTGCCTGGGACACCCCGCTGTGATGTCAGCCTGAACCGCGCCTATGCCATCACCTCCTCGCTTATCAGCTTCTACATCCCTGTGGCCATCATGATCATCACCTATACCAGGATATACCGAATTGCCCAGGCCCAGATCCGCCGCATCTCCACCCTGGAGCGAGCAGGGGGACAGTGGCCAGCTCACGGAAAGGAGCCCAACTCCTCTTTGCGGAGTTCCCTGCGCAAGGAGACCAAGGTGCTGCAGACCCTCTCTATCATAATGGGAGTCTTCGTTTGCTGCTGGCTGCCCTTCTTCCTGCTCAACTGTCTGCTGCCTTTCTGCCGGGAGAGTGACCATGAAGGACAGTCACCCTGCGTTGGCCAAACCACCTTCAACATCTTCGTGTGGTTTGGCTGGGCCAACTCCTCAGTGAATCCAGTGATCTATGCTTTCAACGCAGACTTCAGGCGGGCTTTCAGCAACCTGCTGGGCTGCCGGTGCTTCTGCTGTGGCACACCCAGATCCACCGTGGAGAGGGTCAACTTCAGCAATGAGCTGGTTTCCTATCACCATGACACCACCTGCCAGAAGGAAGGAGCTGTCTCATCGTCAGTGCCCCCCCCTGCCATCACCGCCTGGGTGCAGCCCGTACCCCATGCCATAAGCCTTCAGGGAGAGGACAGCAGTGAGGAGATGTCTATGGAGAAGAGGCCCATGACTTCTCAGACACAGGCTGCCCCTGGCAGCAGCCCCGAGAGTCATCAGGTACCAGCCGTTTTGCAATTTGATTGCGAGGCAGAGCTCTCCCTGGAGACTATTACCCCCTGTACGGGGCTTGGTCGGTGTGAGGGACCCCATCGCCCCGTTCCAGAGGGATAAGCGATTGTGCGGTTCTCACACACAGCCATTCCACAGGGAATGGTCACTCTGCCTGCACATCAGATACGTCCGTCTCCCAGCAAACAAAGTCCCATCCCAGAGGGATGGGGACCTGCTGCTCTTACCCCAGAGGGGTGACGGGTGTATGAAATCCACCCCAAAAGCATATAGCAACCACATACTAACCACTTCCCACGGCCACCTTCACCCCTTACTCTCTTTCACAGTCAGTAGACATTTCCCATGCATTTGTTCACCCCCAAGCTTCAATCAAACCTGTGATATTTATTAAGAATAGTGAGATAATTAGATCAAAATAAAAACAACTCATAGCCTGAGACTCTATAATAGATAAATAATACATAGATAAATTAATCTTAAATTTAGCTTCATTGCTAAAACCCATGTTTTCCCCCTCTGATGGTTTCACATCATACCTGTGCATAGCTCTGGTCTTAAAGGTTTGTGTTTACTTCTGTGTTTATTTCAAAGCTGTCTGTCTGGATTTACGCATCTGAATCTGTGTTTAGGCTCTCAAATAAAAATTTCTCTATTAAAACATCGCTATCTTATGTTGAGTCAAAAGACTGCTCAAAACCTTGGAAAATTAAGTTGCTTTTATGTCAGACTCCAAACACAGGTTCAGGTGCCAAACTTTAGTATCCGGGCGTAATGATACTGAGCTAGGATCTTCCTCACCCTCAAATGTCGGAAAATGTAGGATTGTATTAGGCTGAAGTTACAGCAGGATGGTGTTTGAGAACTAACACTCCAACTCCAGAGCGAGTTACGAGCTGCTATCGGCTGAGGCAGCTGCAATCCTTCTTTCTCCTACTAGTTCAGGCAGCTGATCCTTCCAGAAAGCAAGCTGGTCCACAAAATAAAAGGTCACCAGGTCATCTCTCTGAACCCATTTCGCTACTTGTAGATATGAACAGCAGCAGAAGGCAGAGCAAATGGGTTTTGGAAGGCTTGCAGGAGAGAAAATTCTGGGGCAACTTGACGATCATTTCTGTATGCGTAAAAGGGTTCAGCAGACATTAAGGGAATACAGCAGCACCTCACTGTCCTCCACTTAGGAGTTCTGCTGCTGACCATTTAATACTGTGCTCCACTAACCACCGTCATTACCCCATTTTTCTGTCCTTCACCTCTGATTGAGTTGATTGACCTTGATTCATCTAAGGAAGATGATGAAGATGCAACTGTCCAGAAAGAGACGTCAAGAACGCTTACACTGCAAGAGTTTTCTTGGACATTTGGTCTTATAGATGGCACAGCTGATACCTTTCAGAACAGTGATCCATGCTGAAAAGCCAGCTGCTGAAGAGCCAGACTCTCCTCCCAGTGATCCTGCTCCCTGTGAATTTAAGTCGTGTGTAGTTAAGTCCCTATATGCATTTCCCCCCATCACATTAATACTTATAAGAAACACTGCTTTTGCTATCCTGCTCTTTTCAGGAATGTGTCCTTCATGGATAGCTGGGTGTGACTGTAATCTGTTCTTCATGGCCAAGACTGGCAGGACAAGAGGTAATGGGCTTAACTGTAAGAAAGACCAAGGTAAGACTTTGGAAAGACTTCCTAAGAATAAGGATAATTAAGCACTGGAGCAGATTGCCTAGGGAGGTTATGACATCTCTCTCAATAAAAGTCTTTAAGACGATATTGCTAAACATCTGTCAGAAAGGACATTGGCATTGTTAATCCTGTCTTGGGCAGAGGCACAGTGTAATGGTCTCTTGAGATCTTTTCTAGTCCTGCTTCACTATGACAGCATGACTCCTTAAGCACTGAACGTAAGATGTTTGATTATTTCTTTTTTAATGCAATGATCCTTAGCTATTTTCTTGAAGGCAAAAAAGCATACAGATAAGAACTTTAGCGTATTGGCATATTTCCCTTCTCTTAGTGATTACCCGTTTTTCTTAGCATTTAACAGCTATCATTCAGCATGCCTAGTGCCTCATCTGGAGAGCAACCCTCAAATAAACCCAGTATTTCCTAAGAGAGATACAAGATCTGTGGGTTTTGTTTTGATTCCCTTTGATTATTTTCTAGGTTATCATAAGTGAACTGTATATGTAATCAGATGCTAAAGGGTCAATCAATTTGTGAGAAGATTTTCCTTGCTACATTTCTTCCTTCTTACATAAACCAGAAACATGTATTGTAAGAGTATCAGCATCTTTTATCTTCTCCAAAACCCTCAAATTATATCTTAGAGCTGTGAGAGAGTTCTCCTTACCCCCTCCACACTAAAACCCATCCTGGGGAGATGCGGGCACACCTGATAAGATGCTATCCTGCAGCGTGACTCCCTTGCTGCCTCCCACTTCTGTTTCTGTTGCAAGAGCTTCAGCTGGTTCCATCCCTCAGAGAATCAACTCTCCCTGCCCACACACATCTTCCTTCTCGTGGGCAGGCACTCCTCTGGCAGTCAAGGCCACACATGAAATTATTATGCACAGGAGCTTTTTTTTTTTAAGTGTGTGTACAGTCTCATTATTAGTGATAATATTGGAAGGGAAAGATTTATCTTCTCACAAGGTTTGCCCTGCCTACAGGAGATGTCTCCCCCAGGAAGTAGTCTGGACTTAATACACAGAGTGATGGAAACTTAGTGTATGACACAGTGGGTGGCAGAAATTAAGCAATGAATATATTTGAATAACATTTTCTCCGAAGAAGAATCAGAAATGCATGGTAGCTTTGATTTGTGAAACCATATTTGTGTTAAGAGTGGAAAACGCTATTTGTATCAGTGCTCGTGCCTATAGTTTAAAAAAGGTTCATTAATAGGTCAGATCGTACCTGAAAATGAATGGATATTTACCTGAAGAAAAAAAAAAAGGTCTTTACTGAAGCATTTTAAAGGGACAATTTAAAATTCCTCTTTGTAAGTGATGCTGGAAATAATTGTTTGTACCTAATTGATAATAGTCATTACCGATGTGCAGATGGTAGACGTTACGATAGTTTGCAGCTGCAAGGTCCATTGTAGTAAGTGCAGTGTAATGTTCAAGGCTGCAATAAATTTCAGAAATTGTGTATTATAAACTGTTTATACTCATTTTAAGTGGCATATTACTGAAGGTACTTCATATGAAAGCTACAGTGCATAGCCCTTCAGACTACATCTTCTGCTGTTGCTGGTTTAATAACTCACAAATATTGATCCTGTATGTATTTTTATTTTCCTACACTGGGAAGGCTCCTGAATGTTAAGCATACTACAGACCACACAGTCCTGTGAACAGTAAGTAAGAGGATTTATTTTCCCAAGATACTTTTTTAGTGATTAACTGTTATTTCTAATTGACATTTTTCTAATGACAGGGCAAGTTGCTATGTTAGATTACACAAAATTCAATTAGCATTGTTAGGTTCAAGTCTGATGAGATATATTGAAATTATTACAAAAAGCCAAAGGTTTACTTCAACAGAAATTAAGAGGCAAAATTATTTTCTACCTACACCATTGCGGTCACTCAAAAGAAATATCTTCCAAAGCAAAACCTTGGCAGTACTTTGTTATCCATTTCTGGGTCACAACTTTCTTGGCTTGGCAGGACAAAATGAATCACACATGATGAAGGTATTATTTTAGGGAGATCTACGGCTATACAAAAAACCACACTTTTTGTAACTCAGACCATCAAATCTACATACTACTTTATGCATTCATCACAATATATGTAAGGTATTCCACAGACCAATACCATTAACGTCACAAGGACCTAAAAAATAGCTTTTAAATAGCCTTGGTGTCAAAACGGTCCAACCTCACAGATACGTTATCTAAACAGTCTTATTAGCCAAAGTCTAAACATCCGAATCAAAACACGTTCCAGTTCAGCAAAGTAGGGCTTTACGATGTACGCCAAATGCCTTCTCTGTTCAGGCACGTAATTCCCACTCCCTTTCCTTCCTTCAGTCTACAGAGTTCTCAGCCAGCTACGCTTCCCGAGAGCTCTTCTTTCTTTCTACTACTCAAGTGAAATGAATACAAACTTCTTGCCGTCAATTAAAAGCTTACGTAGCTGCGCTGACACAACAGCCCTTCTCACTATTACATTGCACATGAGAAAGAGGGATAATGTCTCTGTAGCCTCCTTGAGTGGCTGCCACAATGCTGTTAAATTTCTCTGAAATTGTTAATTTGGTTTAAAAGTTAGTCATGGGGGTAAACAGAGACAGATACGTCCGTGCACACATGCATACCTTCCTAGAAAACTGGGCTAAAAAGTAATCAGCATTCTTCAAAGAAAAGGAAACATAGTCTTTGAGACAGAGCTCTCTGGAGCTGGAGACACAGCAGGGTGAGGACAAGAACTCCGTCCTCACCAAAGACCCAGGCTGGTTCCCACACTCCTGTGTGCCAGAGGTGCCAGCAGAGACACCAGGTGACATTTCTGTAACCAGCCATCAGGGTGTTGGTTCTAAGACCAAACGTACCACCACCAGCTACACACGGCGCCTTCCTAGCAGGGGGCAACAGTAGGGCAGCAAAGACGTACTTGAAGACCGCACCGATGCAAAGTGTCTTCTTGCTTTGTAAGCAATACTTTTAAAAGATTAACTACAACACACGTACATCCTTGACATCGTGCTTACATTTTTGTGTTCTGTTGTTTATTGCTTATCTGTTTGCCTGTCATCTTATTTATGTAGGGCTTTATTTTGCATTACACACAGACTTTCAGAGATCACCACTGACTTTCAGAAGCTTGTTACAGCTACAGCGCTGCCTCTGTGCATATCGGTTCCAAGAATGAGAAGGGACTCAAAAAAGCACATGCCACTTGGCATGAGAAGACGTAAAGCCTTGGGACAATTCTACAATTCAAACCATAATAACAGAGAAAGACATTCTCAAAGAAACTCTCCATTAGCAAAATCCTAATGAGCAAAACCTAAAAAGATTAGATTTTCTCCCAGTCTGCCCCTCCCCTCAGATTAGAAGTCTACCCATCTATCCAATCTGCAGGGAAAGTCTTCCACGTTCCCCGCCTTCTCTCTCCTTCACCAATGCACGCAGACACATGGATGTTGCAGAGGGAAAGGGTTTCCAGCTCTAACTCTTCCCCTCCTTCCCACAACCCTCTGCTCCATCTTTAAATAATAAGCAAAGGAGAAAAGAGAAAATCCAAAGGAAACCACCACCAAAACGACAAATGATTCCACTGTTCAAAGTCTAAGCAGCCACTTCTCAGGGTGAAAACCAGTACAGTCAAATGGATATTCAGCCGTATATTTACATAAGATTTTGGATTCCTCCACCTGGATGTTTTTAGGAACAACAATTCATAAAAGGCTGTGAAAGTTATTTCAGCCTTTTTATATTGCAAAATACATTTCCAAGGCACCAGAGGAGGTAATATTTTTCCAAAATTAGTCTTCCCTCCTCCTTGCTTTTTTTTTCCTTGTTAAATTGTTGTAATTTGTTTTGCTAAGTTGAATAAAGACTAAATAACACTGTGTCTGTCCTTAGAAAGTCCATCCAAATATACATGCAACTGGAAAATAAATTGAATAGGTCTGATTTAGTAACTAGTCTGTATAGTTTCTATGATAAAGGTAAAAATATTAAATCTCATCCACAAGTTTATAGTTGGGTGTAACTTTAACAAATGCTGAATTCAGTGGAAATATCAATGTAAAGGAAGTCAAGGTCATACCTCAACTGTATATATTTTTTTCTTGCCCCTCTGATCCTAAGCTGAGGCCTTAAAATCTCAGTAAAGCTTTAATTTCAGTGAGAAACAGCTGACCTAGGTAGCAAAAAGAGAAACCTGTTACAAAACTCAGTTGCCATAAGCATCTGTTGTTTTGCTTTTGCCAAAATCATGCCTCTTGTGTTGGATTCAGATGATGCACCTACGCACACCATATTAAGTATATTTCAATCAGTTGAGTATTTCTCAGTAGAAATTCTTATGTGAAAAATTCTCTGTTCTTCGTAAACTGTTATTTTCCTCACCTGGTGGGGCTGAAGTGCCTTTCTGGATGTTAAGCACTATCAGTCCAGTCCCCCTGGACCCTGATGTACTTAAGTCATTTCATCACCATGGTTACAGTCCCCCACCACATAACTCTTAATTTATCTCATTGTTATAATTTAACTCACTTCCCTGAATCCTCTCCCCTTTCCTACTGCAGAGGGACATACAGCAGGATGCATCCCCTGGGTATGAGCTACTCCTCAATTTTCTGCTTCTCTTAAGAACTGATTTGCATTTACAGCAAAGGCGGGCGCAAAGATGCGCATGAAAACAACTTGTTAGAGTTATGAATTTTTCTAGCATATTTGGCTTGAGAAAAAAACTTATGATAATTCTGATCTGGGCTTGTTAACCCTCACCAGTCCCTACCTGTGTCTAATCATTCAATCATTTTAGAAAATCCAGGGCTTATGCCTGCATTTCACGTTTTCCTAAGTTAACTAGTTACACGATAGGAAAACCGCCTCTCAGGGGGACCGCTGACAGCAATAAAGTGCAGACACGTATCCAGGATCTTTACATGTGCATAGCATGAAATGAATGAAGATGCTGGGGAAAGTCCAGGTTTTATCTTCATCAACCAGAGGAGCAGAATTTAATCTCGAGCCAGTTTTATTTTAGTTTAGGTAGTGAGAAGACATTTCCATTTGTAAAGTCTGCAGAAACCGTTGCTAGGTTCCCCTTTTTCTTCAAAGATCATTTTCATAGAGTTTTCTGCAGTTTAACATTTTAATATATTTTTAAAACTAATTAAATTCATCTTTGCACCCACCCTCAGTGAGAACACATCAGTTCATTTTACTCTCTTCATATGTAGATCTGAAGTGGCTGCGTGGAGTTTATATACACTATTTCATGGGCTCAAATCCTGTGATGACTTTTGCACGAAAGGTAACTACATGTGAGCAAGTTGTCTCAGCTTCTGTTGCAGTCAACGGAGATGTGGAGCAAACAGTCCAGTGTGTCTAGCGGGATTTATTGGAGCAGGTGAAGATACCTACTTTAGGATGAGAGGAAAAACTCCCTAGACCCTGACTAGCTGAAGGGGAAAACAAAAATCCAGTGATGCAGGAAAGCAACAGATGGGAGATAACATGATGAAGTTATGAAGTTAAACTAGTTGCATTTTTTGCTGTTGTTAACAAAGCTCAATCAGTTAGAGTTCATACTAAAAACCTGACAAGAAGTAACGATCTTTACTGTCTACACAGAGCTAGATTTGATCTTTTGTTTGATGGCCAGTCTGAAAAGTTTGATGTCCCATGTCGACCTCAGGAAATAAAAAGATGAAAACCAAAGTGATAGGGAGTATCAGTTTTCCAGAGTATTTTAAATAAATGAATGCATAAAATAACACAGAGTGTGGAGTGTTTACTAATGCCTAAATCAGTAATATAGGCATCAGAGGCAGCATCACGGCAAATGTTCTTGATGCACATTTTTTAACAGAGGGAGGGAAATATATAACAGAGCTGAGTTTCAATGCAGCAAACTGGTAATTAGGCATTTTGTCTCTTATGTTTTGGACTATAGCAGAATATTAGTGCTGCCAAACTTCATTGTGACAATAAATTAATTGATGGTGGTAATTAATAACCAGAATTTTCACTCTAAGCATGCTTATCCTGCAGTACCAGTGCTCCCAAGCCATGAATTACAGTAGCACCAGCCTGATACCTCCTTGGTGTACAGACAGCCTTCAGTCTAAAGCTCTCCAAGAGCTTAAAAAAAAAAATAAAATAAAATAAATCCGCACCATCGTAACCCAGAAAGCCCTCTGCCACAGTCACTCCTGCTGTTAGGCCTTTCACAAGGAAAGACTTTGCCCATATTCTCAAAAGGCTGTCCCTTTCCCAGGGCACTGGCACTTGGGGACAGTTCCACATGAAGAGGACATCCTCGAGGCGCTCTGCTGGTGTCCTTTCAGGCAGCATTATGGCTGTGTTATTTCTGGCACCGTCTGTTCCTGCTGCGGCGGCCGTTCAGGGAACAGCGTGGTGCGGGGAATCAGGGTGCTGGGCCTGCGACTGACCCTTCTTGTTTGTCTTATCTGACAATTCAAATTCTGTGTGGCTGATGGTGCCATCCTGCTGTCTTCTCCACAATGGCCATGAAGCAGCTTGGGAGAGAAGAATCCTTTAGAAACCAAATCATTAGGTAAGTGGCATCAACAACAAAAGCCACGTTTGCTCTTAGGTTTATGCAGATGTTCCTCCAGTGTGATGTTCTCCTTTCAAACAGGTTTTAGAAGGTAATAGTGACTGCGTCTGCTTTTGCTTCCTTTCCCACTTTTCATTTCCAGCTGCATATTGTGAGGCCCCCATTTTGTCTTAGCATTTCGTCAGTGTCCACAGCTATTGCCCACAGGTATTGCCAGCCTGGCCACCTAGGCTACCTTTTAATCCAGCCTAACAGCACTTGGCTTGTAGGAAGACTCTTCTTGAAAACCAAGGCAATTTTTTATTGGTGGAGCTGCAATAAGAGTTCTGCACCACTCATGCATTTCAAGAACCTTTTAAGGTTAGATTTTAATAGGTATTAAGGCAGCTAGCTCTCAAGATAGCTGCCTAAATGACTTCACAAAATGTGAGCGTACAAGGCACAAGAAAGCATAACACATAGAGCAACCATTACTGGGAACAAGAGGGTGTTTTGGGGACACAACAGCTTACTGCAGGCTTCTTTCAACAAGGGGCTAGATTCTCACTATACTGCTGACAGCTTGTGCTACTGAAGGAGCATAAAGTAACTTTAAAGATGTTTGTAGTGGAAGCCATTTCCTTGAGGTGGGGTAAAAAGTTGCTACGATGACCCTCAGAGGCACCATCTCGGCACATCTGGGGGCAGCCCAGGGACAAGGAAGTACAGATAAAGTGTAATGATGCCTTTTGTGCTGCACTGATACCTGACAATTCAAATAAACCGATTTTATTTGAAGCACAGATCACTGTGCTCACTACTACCGTCATGTTTGCTTCCAGATAACACGCAATAGCTGCTTATCTGAATATGCGGGTTTTTTTTTTTTTATAGAAGCAACATTTTATTTTGCTTCTGAATAATCCCCTTTGTGAATTTAAGCCTAACTCTCAGAGACAAGCAAGCTGGACAGGCAAAAAATTTGAATTTTATATGTCTTGTGGAGCTTCAGTTGTTGTTTAATATGTCTGACTTTATAAAGCTGAAATGTGTAAATTTTGGGGTGGCACAAGCTGAGTTCAAACAATGCCTCAAGTCATATGCTTCCAAGTATATTTTTTTTTTCTCCCTAGGTGTTGCTACATCATGCCAGCTCCCCTGCAATTCAGTCAAAAGAGTCATCCCTGGGAAAAACACTGACGGAAGATGAGGGAAATCTACATACAATAAAAAAAAGAACTAACCTTGAAGGCAGAACAGCAACACAGGGGACAATTTTCATGTAGTTTAATATCACTGAGTATTGACACTAATATTTCTGTATTACTGAGAAAAATAATACATTTTTTTAATGCAAGAGTCGTGAATCATATGCTGTGAGAGTATACGTGGGCTTGTATAGCCTGTGTATTCCTGCCCCATAAAAATCACTTTAATTTATAGGGCAGGGCCAACTTCACTGTTTGCTAGTGTCTAATACACCAGTGTTCTCCTCACGACCTCAGATCTTTAGATAAAACCACAGTATAAACAAAAATAACCACACCGTTCCATACAATTATTGAGTTGGGTTTTTTGGGGGAAAACCCATCCACCTTTTAGGTAAGTGACATCTTTCATAACTATTTCTTAACAGTTAACTCTTTCTTGTAACCGTCTACATGCCAGCTCACATCATGGAAAAACAAAATCCAGCCTTCAGTTTGTGAGGAGTTTCGTAAAAGAATTAAGCTCTGAATAAACTGAGCCTCTGAACAAGTTGGATGTCTGAACTTGCTCCAGTTTCAGGTGAGGTACTTTATTGTGATGATATACAGAAAGCCTTATCCATGTTACATTTTTCCTTTGACAAAAATATATTATTTCTATTATGTTTTATTAAATAAAATTAAGCCTACCAGGTAGGTTTGCTGTATGGTTAATACATTTGCCATTTAGGTTTTCTGGAATTTTAACTGTAATGTGGTAGATCGGACTTTTTGTTATAGAAAATATTGTTTTTTAAAACTCGTATTTCAGTATATGGTTTTGAAATTTTCTACTCAAACTACAAGACATTTAATCTATTTTAAAGAGTGCCGTTTTTTGTTTACAACTTGGTTGTCAAGTAATTATAATTTTTGTTTCCCTTTGGAAGACCTCTGCAAGTACATTTTGTTAATAAGCCCTTTAACAACTTCCACTTTCAAAACGCGAAATTTCCTCGCATCTCACGAAAAGAAGAAAAAGAAGCAGCAATCCCACCCCTCCCTCGGTGATCTGTACAACACGTTTCCTCCCACACGTGGCGAATGGGGAGTTCATGCTGCAGCACCAGGTTTTATATCACCAGCCGTCTGCCATCCTCACGCTATGCCTGCTGCTTCTTGACTAAAACGCTCTCTCACACCATCTGATACAAACATTCTCGGGTAACGTTTTAATGGCTGATCTCCTGCATCATTTTAGCTTTTTCCTCCCTTTCTACTCTTCAGCTACTCTTCTCACTTAAGTGATGAAATGAGACTTTCATAGCGTGTTGGTTACCTCCACCACGTTGTGAAAGACAGCAAAGAAACAGACTCAAGATGTATTTGTTGAGTTAATTTTAAAACTGCACATTTTCTGTAAGTGTTCAGATTAAATGTTAGGTTTTCCCCCCTCCTTCTGTCTATGTCTAAAACAAGTGGCCAAGGTCAATTTAAAAGGCAACTAATTTTCATTCTACAACACTTGCATGGTTTTTTAATTACACAGTGTATGTCTGTACGCATGTTGCAACAGAGGAATATATTTTCTGCATCTTTAAACCAGCTGTAGGATGACCAGCTCTAGGTTCTATGAAAGGAAACGGTCTTTTTTTTGGTATTCTAATGAAGTCCTCTGTTTAGTAGTACTTGAAATCAATTCTTTCTGTGATTTCCTTCACGTTTAGAGAGCAGAGTCTGATTTATTTTGACCCAGCTTAAATAATGGGAAAGGCAAAGCTGAAGTTCAGCCTTTCACAAGACTTAAAGTTTTGATCAGCTGATCGAAAAGCCTGGAGCGGTAGGGGTGTTCTAGCAGCTCCCACACCAAGCTCAACAAGGGGCATTGTCAATGCCGAGGTCAGTCCATTAATTATACCGTGAAGAATGAAGGTAGGAAATAGTGGTCATGTGGGGTCTCTGAAGGAGGCAACAATGACTCTTTGACAAACGTTTGAGAAACAGAAATGAAAAAGCTTCGTAAGTTTGCTTATGAAGGTAAAGAAAAAGTATGGTAACCTTCACACAACTAGAAAAGATGCATTCTCACAGAGGAAGGCAGTTTATAGAAGAAAACGCTTAATAGGTGGCATTTTAAACAAGGAAAATTACATGCTTAGAAAAATGAGCATGTAGGTACGTATCTCTAATCAGAAATACAACAATCTGAGTTGAGAATACACAAGTCAAAGTACAAAAGGAATATACACATGGTGCGAGGAACAAAGTGGTTCCTACGGAGCAACGGAACCAGTACCAAAACCTCAAATCACGGAGACTTCCTGAACTCCAGTGTGAAAAGCACAGCACTGGAGAACGCAAGGCAAATGACTCAGACCAGCCTGTGAAAAAGCCCTCAGGGAATGCGAGACGGAAAAGATGGTGGAAACATATGTGGAACAGTTTTTGTTAAAGCAGATGAACTGAGGAAAACCTGTATTCTGGGATGATTCTGAAGCGCCCTGCGATGGCCTGGCTTCCAACAGAGCATTCAGCAGCAGCATGATCTGTTGACTGAAAGACGGGCATATGGCTGACTTTAAACAGACTCTGCAGTGTAAGAAATTGACTTGCAAATCTTCTAATCTCTGGTCAATGCCACACATTTTATTTAACTTTTCTATCGTTTTGCAAAGAGCCATCTTTTGAATGAGAGGTTGGGTCGAACTTCATTGGAACTTTATTGGCAGGGAAGGGAAGAACCAGCACACAAACATGCCCAAAACCCTGACCCTGGAGACACGCTTAGATAGGATCTAGAAGACACTTAAAAGGAAAACGTGAGCAAGGAAATTCTTGTTTCGCTTTGTTCCTTCAATACTCTTATGAACACAACACAAACCCCAGAATTTCAGCTATCTGCAGGTTAAAGGTGCTAATAATATATTAACCGGTAAATAATTTTACAAAACTCTTTTCAGTTGTGATGCTTATTTGCTGTCTTATGATGGAAGGAGGAAAAATACTTCACGACTTTGCCTTGCAGTGCTCTAGCTCAGAGTGAGGGGCCATGTAACTGTCTGCATTCAGAAGATCCTCCAGCATAACTGGACATGAAGCATTAGACACCTCCACCAGTATAGCCAGTAAATACATGATACCCTTTAGGGACTGAACTTCAGAGGCGCCCAGCAGAGATGGATGGGACGGCTGGGCACCTTCCCAGTGTAAGGTAATATTTTACTTCGTTTCATGACCAAATTGAGAAATCTGTCTCTGTCACAGCTCTTTAACTGCCAGTTTTTGTCCTTTCTATGATGTAGAGCTTGGCTTGCCCTGAACAACTGACATGAGAAGGTCAGTCTATCTCCTTGTAGATGATGCTTATTACCACATTAAATATGCTTTAATTCTCTTGAGCCAGTAACAAGAAATCAAATAAACGACAGCTCAAACAAGTAGGTTAAACACAGCTATGCTCATGTTGTGTATTTAGAACAATTAAGGTTTATGAATCATCAATGTTCTTTACACTACCCACTTCTCTGAAAAGGAGCCGATGATGACAGGGCTGAAGACTGTGGGTATTTTCCACTTGTAAAGCAAAAGTATTCTTGCAATCATTAGCAATGGTTGCTGCAATCCTAGGGGCTAAAATAAGAGGAATAAGTTTGATTCTTCATAGTGACTGGAGCTTTCACAAAAATCCGAATGCTTAGCTCAAATGAATTTTCAAAGCTAAAAACCCTGAAGTCAAAGCCCTGACCAGTTCCGTGTACAACATTTTCAACGTGGGTGAAGTGGCCTATAAACAGAATATAGGTTTTTCGGGTCAGAGTTAAAATTTAACAGCATAATTTTTTCATTGGCCAATGAAAAGTGCAATTAAAGCTATGGTCTGAACTTCTGAAATGGAAAGACACATAAGAAGTAGACAGCTTTTAGCAGTGGTTGAATTTTTACTAATGCCGTATTTGCCCTCTTAGTTCTTTTCTTTTTGAGGTTAAGCAGCCCACCGCTTCAACTGTTTCCATCATAAATCAGGTTCTCTAGGTCTGTGATATCCGCATTGCTCTTCTGCAGACTCAATCCAGCTGATCTTGATCTTTCTCGAAAAGCAATGCTTAAAACTGGATACGACGCCCCAGTCAAAGCCTGGCTTCAGCCCATGCATTACTTCTTGTGTCTTATAGGTGATATCCTTGTTTATGTTTATGTGTCTGCCTTTTTTGCAGTTGCATGAAAAATGCTGTCTCGCATCCAGTTTGTGACTCACTGTAGCCTTATATGCATTTCTGCCAACGTGTTATTTAGTCAGCATCCCTCAGCCTGGATTTGTGGAGGTGTTTCAGAGCAGTATCTTGCATTTCTCTCCATTGAGCTGAACCTCATGTTTTAGACCGTTCATGTTCACTCTGAATTTGGGTTAGAATTTGGATTAGAGTCCAAACTGCAATCTAGCCCAGCACAGCTGTAATTCCCTCCAGTTTAGTCTCCTTGCAGGAGCCGCACAGTAAGCACACTCTATTTCATTTGCTTACATGGACGTGCCCATTAACTCCTGTGGGATTTGTTTCAGGGTCTCTGCAGCTCGATCTCCACCACAGTGAACATTTTGATTACATTTTCAAGATAACCCCATAACCAGCTGAATTCTAGAACTATAAAGGTTATATTCTAAGGCAAGGGGGCCAGTGGGGAAAAAGAAGTCGAAACTCAGCTACAGCAGCAACACAGACTGACTGGATTATTTTAACTGCAAACACAGAACAAAAGGATACAGTGATTTTGGTAGTATAAGAATGACCTTTCCCCACTGTCCTGGTTTCAGCTGGGGATAGAGATACTTTTCTTCCTAGTAGCTGCTGTGTTTTGGATTTAGTATGAGAATAATTGAGATCACAGCTGCAGTGGAACGGGGAAGCTGTGCAGTGCAGAGGGGAAGTTGTTGACGAGCACTGCGGCTACCCATGGATAACACATATTGTTTTAGATGTTGCTCAGTAATGCTTATATTAAGTCAAGGACTTTTTCAGCTTCCATAGAAGCTGGGAGGGAGCACAGACAGGACAAGCTGGCCAAAAGAATATTCTGTACCACAGATGTTGTGCTCAGTGTATAAATGGGGGTTGGCCAAGAGGGGCAGGAATCCGTGATCGCTGCTCAGGACGGGCTGGGCAATCGATCACTGGGTGGTGAGCAATTGCATTGCATCACAATTTTGTATATCCATTTGCCATTATTATTATTTTCTCTTCCATTACTGTTCTATTAAACTGCCTTTATCTCAACCCACAAGTTTGGGGTTTTTTTTCACTTTTTCTCCCTCTTCTCCCTACCCTGCAGGGAGTGGGGGGGATGACGGGGGGAAGCAGTGAGTGAACAGCTGCATGGTCCAGGTTGCTGGCTGGGATTAAACCATGACACCCCCCACACATACCCCCATCAAAACCAAGAGATAAAATTGTAGCATGTGCAGGAAAATTAATACTTATATAAGTAAATATAGTAAATATAGAAGTAATGAGTATCAAAGACTAACATCTGCTTTACTGCAAAAGATGAGTCACAATCATGGAGGAAAACGTGTACATAAATATAGGTATGAGGAGAACACGGGGAAGAAGATTAGGGAAGATAAAATTACTACATGGGGAGGCTAGGCAAGTTTCCGTTCTGTTTCCTTTTCTTTCTTCAAGTCCTCAACAGTAATAACTTGTATGAGATTTAAAGTAAACTTGTCCAAATCAAAATTTTACAGCAAAACATTCATTAAAACACAGTAATATTTCCCTCCCAACCTGATATGCTTAAGATAACTTGCTGTAAAAGCAATCCCAAACACATTAGACAACTCCATTTCACATTGCATAAATAATAGCAAGACTGTGGAAAATGGACAAGGATCTCAGTGTAATAATATATAGCGATTACAGGTGGTCAGAACTTAATCTGAAAGCAACTCCAAGGTTTGGTGGGCTAATTAGCTAAGGCACATGATGTGCCTTATGCTCACTGGAGTCACAGAGGGTCTTAAAAGTCACAATGCAGTTCTTTATAATGCCTCACGGTACCCACAGCCCTAAGTTAGATGCCAAGATTCCTCCGACAGACCACAGGAAGTCCTCAACACCCATGAAAGGGATTTACACAGTCCAGCATGCCGAGCAAGGTGCCATGCACAGCTAACAGTCAGCTAAGCCCTGTCCTTCAGAAATAGTTACGTATGTAAGTCCAGGACAGAGGGAGATACTGGCTTCCACTTGAGATTCTTGGTTGTAAACCCTCTCCTATGGTTTGTTGCTTAAGTCATTTTATCTCCTTCTCATGACCCTCTCCCCCTGCTGGTCTCCCCTGCCCAAACAACCAAATAGGGAAAGCAACGTCCCCATGCTCTAAGTATGAAATGCAGCAAGGAAATGGGAGCTCTATCTGAAGATCCTCCCTTCTTACTTAGTTGGAGGAAGGACTCCCAACATCCCACACCTTCTCCAGCAGTTGTTCTCTCAGCCTCTGCAGAAGCCTTTCCTTTTTAGGACTTACTGCACAGAAAGATAAATGAGTCAGTATCAGTCTCTCTCCCCCCATCAAGCCCCACTGAACATTATTTGTTCAAAATAGAACCGCTCCAGGAGGAAAGATTAGAGGGGTATGGTACGCCCAAGTACCCAGGAGTAACTAAAACGCTCTTTTGGGATGTTTTGGAAAGCCACTGCTCCAAATCACGTCCTTGCTCTCACCCATCAGGGCAGCTGCGCAGTGAGCCAGCCTTGGAGGCAAACTAAAATGTTCTTGGATCCAGCTCAGGCTGCAACTAGTCAAGAGCTGGTGCCTCGCAAAGACATGGGCAGCAATGGGTGGCCTAGGGAAGACAGGGAGGGAGCCACACCTAGACTGGCCTCAGGTGTTGATCAAACCACGTTCTCACCCACAGGAAGATTTAGAACAGAAATGCATATGAGAGCCATTGTCTAAATGTCTGGGTGCAGATGACTCCAAAGGCACCTAGGCACACCTCTTCCTTTGTGGCCGTAGTCGCAAACACCTCTCCCACAGATACCCTACTGTAAGGATGGGGGATCTTTAAAGAAGTCACTGTAAAGGAGGGATGACACAAGAATAAATCCTAGAGCAGTTGTCACTGTCCCAGTCAGTCTTCGATACAGCAACATTTATCTCATTGTGCAAAGAGGGCTCGACTTTAGCTTTGCTCTCCCAACACCTCTGTTGCCGTGCCCTGTCCCGGGCGGTGTCTGTCACCAGGTGCCCCCCGCACAGAGGCAGGCGCAGCTCTGCCATCCGCCGCTGGCTCAACCCTGCCCGCCTTGGGGCAGCTGCGACGCCACTACGGCCTTACACCCGCGGTACCACGATCTGGATAGTATCTCCACAGCAATGGAAATACAGGGTATAAATATTCATGGAGGATGTGAGTGTACCTATATATAGAGCTCAGTAATATTCCTTCCAGAAGTTTGTGACAGCTTAGCCTGGAGCTCCCCTGCAAGCGCCTCGGGCGAGGGGAGTCCCTGCCGTGCGGTGCTGGGCTGAGCAGGGACGCGCTCTGCTGCCCTTCTGCTGCTGCGGGGACAGCAGGGACCTGCTGGGGACGCGAGGGCTTGTTTTCCATCTCCGTAAGAGGGTGAGAGTGCTAAGCACTTTGGAACAGATGTGCAAAGTACATCATCACCCATGAAACCGAAGCACATGTGGATTTTCAGAGCCTAATTCCGACCAGAGATTTCCAAAACAGGTCTCTGATCTCTCGTCCCCAAACGTGCAGTAACACGAAGATCACATCCGCGTTCTCTTGAAACTTTGGGCATTTTTTTTTAAAAAAAAAACCCAAGCACATCCTCCCTATACAGAAGGCTGTCTCCGCACTAACAAAAAATAACTATCCCAGAACAACCCACACTGACATTTTACTTCGGAAATGAGATTTTGTGATTCAACTCCATCAACTTCAAAGGAAAATAAATAAATAACCGATTCTCATCCACGGGTGCTCTGCACAGCCGCTGCTGCCCGACTCGGCACCGGGACCCCGCTCCCTCGGCCACCTCCCAGCGGCGCCGCAGCCCCGGGATGGTTTTGCGGTACCGGCGTGCGGTTTCCTCGAACAAAAGGGGAGTGTGTGTGTGTGTGTGTCGCGGAACTCCCCGCAAGTCGGTGCGGTCGCGGCACAGAGCTCCCCGCGTGTCCCCGCGCTGTCCCCCCGCGGGCGGCGGGCCGGGGAGGGGCGTCGGCGGGGGCAGCCCCCGGCCATTGATAACCCCCGTCCCCGCCGCCGGGGAGCGCAGACCGCCGCCCGCCCGGTGCCCGGGCACCTGCACCCACCCCACAGCGCGCCGTGAGTGGCCCCGGGACCGAGCGGAAAATACCGGGGGGAGGGAGGCATCGGGGGTAAAGCGGGTTCGGGGGGAAGCGAGGGGGCTTTAGGGGAGCGGTTTGTCGGGAGCCGGCTCCGGCTGCCGCTCGCTGCTTGGATGCCGCAGCCGGCGGGTGCGGGTCCCGG
>VYZM01020105.1:181412-229984 GCA_013398915.1 Dromas ardeola | reverse complement strand
CAGCTTCCCTCTCCTCCTCCCCAATAAAGTGATAACTATTTTATGACGAGAAGCTCGCGTAACTCTTCTTCTCGTCAAAGCGCTGCAATCCCGTCACGCTGCTGAACGACGCGCGTGGCATCTCTCGGCGAACTGAGGCGACGAGAGCATCTGGGGACAGTTCGTGTATTTGAGCTCATTAAAGTTTTTCAAAGGACACAAACGCCAAGAGACAGCTATTCTCTTCCCCAAATCTATTTCTAGAAGCCTAAAGGTTAAAGTCACACTGAAATTGCCCAACTAGAAAAAACAGACATTTATACCAAAAGAAGGAACAACTGACGCTTCACTAAACAGTAGGTCCTAGCAAAAAAGTCTTTCTTCCTTACAAAGATTTCACAAGCTGAACAAGCCAGCCCAGTTCTGTTTCCACAGAGCAGATGATCACCGACCGACTTAAAACATTAACATGAACAGAGCTGGGTGAGAAACCAGCTGTGAAAAGACTGAGAAACTCAGGAGCTTCTCAGGAGAAGGTACACAAACTGGATTTGGGAGATTAATGGTGTTTCACCTGGCTAATGAGCTAGGGCCAAAGCAACAGTCACACTTAGAGGGACATAGTGTTGAAGTAGTAAAAAGTTGTTTTACCGAGGGGGGAGAGGTGTTTGAGATGTTAAATACTTTTATCCACTTACTGAAGCACAATTCTGGGGTACATTTCGGTAAGAAAAGCTCAGGTTTCCCTCAGTCCTGCTTTCTCTCCTTTAGACGGATCCCACTCAGACTCCAAAAAAAAAAAAAAAAAAAAAAAAAAGAGGGATTGTGATTTCTACAGCCCATACCTGATGCACATCAGCAACTTCCCTGCCCCGCCGCCCAGTAGAGCTGTGCAGAAAGCAGGGCTGCACTCCAGGGGATGTGGGAAGGACCTACCCCCTTCATTCATAAAAGAAGCAGCTCCTGGGGAGTCACTTGTGCGGAAATGGGAATAACACCTGTCTGCAGAGAGGTGTTTGGTTAAGGCTTACATTAATTTAACTGTTCTGCAGAGATATCTTGAAATTACCCCTGCAATCACAGAATGGTTCAGGTTGGAAGGGACCTTAAAGATCATCTAGTTCCACCCCCCTGCCCTGGGCAGGGACACCTCCCGCAAGACCAGGCTGCTCAAAGCCCCATCCAGCCTGGCCTTGAACACCTCCAGGGATGGGGCATCCACAACTTCCCTGGGCAACCTGCTCCACTGCCTCACTACCTTCACAGGGAAGAATTTCTTCCTAATATCTAATCTAAATCTCTCCTCTTTCAGTTTGAGACCATTACCCCTTGTTCTATCATTACACTCCCTGATAAAGAGTCCCTCCCCATCTTTCCTGTAGGCCCCCTTTAGGTACTGGAAGGCTGCCATAAGGTCTCACTCAGAGGGCTGCTTCTCATACATTATTCCTGAACCAGAACACTTCGGCGCATCAACAGACCCAGCACAGAGGGGACAGCAGACCCCTCACACAAGACAGGACCAGTGATTAAACATCAGATCCCCGACAGGTGTAGTAAAACAACCACAGAAGCTGGGGATAAAACAGCCAGGGCAGTGTCAAAAATAAACGCCAGTCCTCCTCAAACAAGAGGGTTCAAAGGAGCACTCGCACCAGGAGGTACCATACATATTTTCTTTGTAACCTGAGGAATCATTTGGGGATGCAGCTGGGTTAGAGGAGGAAGCCAGCACTAGTGTTACAGGGCCAGTGCTCGCTGCCTGACCAGCTCTCGGCCCCAGGAAAACACACCTCTGTCAAAGCTCTAGCATTACAGACGGGTGAGTGTCTAGCCATGTATTCTATTTATGGCAGCGTTATTTACCTTGCTGGATTAAAGAATTTCACCTTTTCAACAGCATGTTGCAAAAGCTTGAATTTCACAGCTCAGCTGGGGCCAGCTTATTAGGACAAAGCGTTATTCAGCCTCACAGGTAGGCACAGCAGCCTACAGACATGATGCGTCTGAGCTAAACCAGAACGTTAACTACTTTAAATTGAACTTAATCCAGACAAGTGAGAAATAGTTTCTGATTTACAGTCCTTGCAACTTGGATGCTCAAAATCTGGCAGGGTAACAAGTAGCGTTCCCTTTCCTTAATGTAAGTTCGTAACATAATGGTTCAATTAGAGTTGTTTGAGACTGATGAAGTACTGCCCAGGGACAAATTCAGCGTTAGTTTTGAAATTACTTTTTTAAAAGCCAAACTACAGAGCGTTCAGAAAGGTTATGCAATGGGAGCTGCTTACTACTAGTCCTAAATGTGGCCCCTTCAGACAACCCCTAAATGCACCCAACCTACGACTCAATGTGCTTGAGAAAAGCCACATGAAAAGGGGAAAAGCCAACAAAAGCACCAAAACAGAACCGCTGCTTACGTAGCTCTGTTAGCGCATGTGTACCTTCGCAATCTGTCCTTTAGCCCTTCCTTTGCGCCATGAATCCCCACGTTTAATAGAGAAGGAGTATTTGACACGAACCCCTAGCTTGCGGTCCCCGGGCCCGGTGTATCGTATCAAGCGCCGCCGACACACCTGGGTGCGGTAGGGGGGCAGCCACCAGCATGTCCCACTCCGCAAACCAGCCCCCCTGGGCTGCCCCAGCCACATGGGGCTGCCTGCGGTCCTACATGGCTCCAGGCGCCTGCCCACGACTGGGAGCACTTGCAGACCCTTTCTGTATAGTTTTAAGGCTGGCTGCGAGGAGGCCACAAGGCTGTGCCCAGTGGCTCTCAAGAGGATCTGCACTGTTGCATACAGCTTAGTGCCAAGGCATTTTCTTTTACTTTCCATTATTCCTTTGGATAATCCTCAGCAGCACTAAGCAAAAGCTTGATCGTCAATGTCTGTGGCTTACACAATTCATTTTTTTAGTGACCGCTCGCTTTTCCCTCATGTGTACGTCATACCCAGAGCCGCACAGCAGGCTGCTGGCCATAGCATTGCACAGTACCTTGCAATAATACGCAGCTTTGTTTTACTTCCATGGCACTGGCACAGCAGCTTTGTGCAGTGCCGTTACAGCTTGCATTTCACACCGTCGGACGCAAAGGTGGAACACCATGGCAACTGATCTGATTACCCACATCGCCCTGCGTTTAAAAATGCAACTAGGAAGTCTGAACAAATTCATTGTTTTACCTAAGAGGAGAAGAAAGAGGATCCCTCACTCCATGTTTCACCACATTATTTCCCTGACGCTCCAAAAGAGCTCAAAGCCTTTCTTATAGCACCGCCAAGTAATGAAACACAACAACCCAAGAGACTGTATTCATTGCATTTCTGTGCTTAATAACACCAGTGCCTGGAGCTGAATTGCAACAAATACTCAGCTTTTGTACTTTGGGTATTGCAGGTCCCAAAGGCTGGAAAACCCCAGTCAGATCCTCACATTTGTTTTTAAGGGGGAAGACCATGGCTTTTCGCTTCCTAACTCAGTATTTTCCCCCTCTCCCATGGTTAGGTAGCAGCTGACACCACCAGCTAAGCCAGCCACAAGAAGGCTTTACAACCAAGATCTTCACCACCAACAGAATCTGTTCCTTTCCAGCCCTATGCCAGCTCCACCACAACACATACTTGTCACTCCCCCTAGATTTAGTTCAGCCACCCAAATCGCTCCACAACACCCCTCCCCCCCCCCCCCCCGGCAGCCAGCCTTACCTCTGCTCTCCCACGGCAGCTGTGGTGGTCCTTCACCACTTCTCTTGGCTTGTCTGACTCCTGTCATCTCACCGTCCCTGCCTCAGCTCCTCATGACCACCCAATGTCCTCAGCAAGAAGAGCCAGCGCACCCAACCTGCCAGGAACAAGCCCTAGCTGCCTGTCCTGCAGGCCTGATAAGCTCTCCCATCCCACGGGCAGGTGGTCCTGGGCATAATTAACGAGAGGGCACCTTCCCCACATGCAGCCGGAGGTTGGGTTGTCAGCACAAGGGTGCTGCCACCTAAATGTATCAGGATACTAGGCCTATCCTTCAAGGAAAAGCATGAGCTACCTTAAAAAAAATAATAAAAAAGAATCAATTGACATTTTAGCTTCTGGTTTTGGAATTCTGGGGCCTCTAACTCTTTGGAATTTTTCAGGGGTAAAAAGAAATCAAATCAGCTTTGTGCCATATTGCACACAGAGCACTGTTCTCCTTCCTTTGGCTGCTCAGTAGAGATGGGAGCCAGTTTGAATTCACAGGTCATCACATATTCATGAGACCATACAAACAGGTATCTCCATGTCTGGAGCTTCCAACAGAACCTCAAGAGCCGGCAATACCGTTTCTTGATTTTCCTTTGGAGAGAAATCAGTGAAGCTGAGTCTGGGTATGTTTCTAGTGCAGCTGGCTTTAATTACTCTTTTTATACATAGGAAACCCTTGATCTTATTAAATAGCAAACTAATAATCCCTCTTTCACCGCTTTCTGATTTTGAAGGGACGATTTACTCTAATTTGCAAGGTCAAAGCCAGCAGTAAGCCGTCTTGCTGTCTGCCACAATCCCGTCCTATCCCGTGTCATCCCAAAGCTGTGCTGTCTCAGTGCAGTAAAGGACAGCGCTCCCATGAGTGGCGCTGGGTGGCTGCCAGCACGGGCGGCTCGGTGCTGTGGGCAGCAGGCTATGGAGGGCGATTTAAAAAAAAAAACCACACCAAACAAACCTTGAAATGGCTAAGCTGCAGAGAGTTGCAGCCAGAAACGTCAGTGGCCATGAAACCTAAAACAAAGCGGGAGAGTGCCGGGGAAGGATGCCGGGAGACGTGGCGCTGGGACCGGCAGCAGCAGAGGCAGCCCCGGCTGGGCTGCCGGCCCCGAGGTGGCAGCTCCCGGGGTGGCTCTGGGGGTTGCAGACCCCAAACTTCGAGGGGTTCAGTCTTTTGCCCCAGCACGCAACAGGAATTACTCTTTCTTGGCTTCTGCACTAGGCAATTCCATGTGGAAAATGCCTGATATTAGGAAAAAAGCAGGAGGGTGGAATAGGGAGAGAGATACCTGAGCGAGATGCCATTCTTTACCTGCGCCGCAGTGCAAAAAATGTACTTATTACTGTCCATTGCAGCGTATTTGGTCCTGGCCGGCTCGTAGACTGCCCCCAGCACCCCAGTGCCCTGGCAAGGGGTGGGTGCTGGTGGGTGCCCAGCTCCCGGCGTCGTCACCCTCATGTTCCCCCATCTCTGTGGGAGCCCTCAGTGCTGCCTCCCAGCACCAGCGCCCGAGGCCCCGTACAACTAGCGAGGACACCTGCGTAAGTCTTGTTTATTCCAAAAGCTGGTTAAACCAAGGCCTCAGCTGGGCTGGAGAAGTCCTTTAGTTATTACAGATATCTGGGAGAAATTGTTTTTTGGAAAAGGGGATGTGACCAGTGTTTTGGTCTACTGGGATTTACACTTAACCTGGGTCCCCACCCTCCTCAAGGCTGAACGACACGCGGGCCGAATGAGAAAGTTCAGTTTCCTATGAGATAACGAAAGCTAAAGAGAGTTCCGGCACAAACTGAGCTTAATTGTCAGGTGTTTGACACAAACTGGGATTTAACCCGCTTTCCCCCAGGGCTGTAGGAAGAGGAGAGCTGAATTCCAGTCTCATTCGTGCCTTACCCATTCCTCTGAACACTTCACAGTTTCAAGAAGTGAAATCCGGCCAGGCAGTCTCCGTTCATCTATCAGCTCTACTGGCTATACACGCCTGTGTTTGCGTACTTAATGTTTCCGCGTCTGATCGGTTGACATTGATGTTTGTTACCTGATTTTAGGACCAACCTGTTCTGGGGGGGCCTGCAAAGGGATGCTCTGGTTTTGGGGACTTGTGCCGCAACTGAAAAGCCATCAGGTTATTAACAAATAAGAAAAAGGTGGAGGCACAAAAAAAAAAAAAAAAGCAACCATTCAGGTGGGATAACGGAACCATTCTGGTTGGATAACAGAACCTGAAATCTTTGAGAATTTCTCTTTAAATGTCTCTGACGTACTCTATTCCCCCTTGTGCTCTGAGCCCTGCCTGGGACTCGCTGTAAAGCCAAGCAACACAAGGGGCGAGCAAACGGCAGGCTTTGTCATTTTGCCAAACACCAAACCCCTTCCTTTGTAATAATTTGGATTTTTACGAATTCCGAGCTCAGTTCGTAAACACAGTTACATGAAAGAGGCTTTTAACCACGCGGTTTTACAGAGTTTAGGTTAACTCTCCCAGCCCTTGCACTCCTTCCTGACGTGGAAGGGATCTGTTAAGTACAAGCACCTATGAAATATCTGTGGCTTTAGAAATAATTCAGCGTTTTAGGGCTTAACCTTGTCCGGTACGTGCCGGGCTCTGTGCAGTGTGTACGGTCTGCGCTGGCCTCTCGGAAGGCAAATACTGTGCCCAACTGATTTCAAGCAGTGGGAAGGTTAATGATGCATGTTCCTCCGAGAGGGGAGAGGGCGTGAGAGGGGGGCTAAGGGGAGCGCAGCCCCCGTTCCTGCTGCCGGAATAGGGGCAGGGCCTGACCGCAGGGCTGGGGGGCTCCAGCCTTCCCATGGGAGAGACCCCTCCCGTGCCCCGAGCGGCCCCAGGCTCCCACGCAGCCCCGGCCGGCGGGGACGAACCCCCAGGGTCATCCCCTGGGGTGTCAACGCACCAGGGAAACACAGGGATGCTTCACCGACAGCAACCCCCCCCCGCCCAGACCATATATATACATATATACATATTTATATATATACCTATGTATATATTTATATATAAATGTTATGTATTTATATATAAAAATTATATATTTCTATATTAATTATATTTTTATAATTATCTATTATATTTTATCTATATTTCAGAGCTCCGTCCTCGGTGCTGGCCCTTGCAGCCCGGGTGGGTACGCGCAGTTAGTAATGCCACGTGTGCCGCGGGCTCTGCTGCCGGCTTGGGTACCCCCCGGGACGCACAGCACCCTCGCCACGCTGGCACCCGCTTTACACCCGCTGTTGGACCAGCTGGAGAAGTTTTACGTGCACCTCTCAGAGGAAATCTAGGAATAATCGCTCCTTGTAAAATAAGGCTTCCTAGGATTAAGTTGTAACTAATTTCAGACTCTAACATGACATTGTTTTCTATTTGAACTGACATAAAATGAGGAAAAGTTTGATGAAAGGGTCATGGTGAACATGGAATGAAATAATTTCTTATTACATGTTCATAAAGTACTGAAGTTAAAATACCTAAAAACAAAGGAAATGCATAGAACAAAACCTGGTCCAATAAAACAGATCCAAATCCTAAAATGTAGAATTGTATGTAACATCTATTTTGGCACACGTTGTTAATTTAACGAAAAAGATCTTAAAGCATTTTATTCTGCAAATTATATCTGGAGCCCCAATTTAGTCTGACTGCTGGATTCAACAGATTTTCTTGCACGAACAAATGAAGGTCCTAGGTCCCAAAATGTCTATAGGGTTTGAATTCTCGGTTGAGAGAGAGCAAAAAATCCTACAGTGACTTATTATTATTTTTCAGACTGCACTTGTAACTAGAAAATACATGAGAAGTATCATCCTCAGAGGTAGTTTAGTAAAAAGCAGGAGAAGGAAACCTAGTGGCTGACATTTTAAAGCTGTGCTGCTTTTCAACTAAAAATAGTGTTGTGTGCTTCCCAAAGTCACCATCCTTAGCAGCAGCACGATTTGCACTAACAGGAATAAATATAGCCTCAACCTCATGTGTTTTTCTTCTTTTTATTTTAAGAGCAAAAACTCATGTGTTTTCTTCTTCTTTTTTAATTTTGAGAGCAAAACCTTTCAAAATTATGAATAAATTTGTCACTAGTATTCTTTTGATGGGAAAAGAGTAACAAGACAGCCACACAAGAGAGTATTATTTTGTGGTAGTCGAGACAAGATGTTGAGGGTTTAGAACTGATCTTTTGTCTCTGCTTGAAGACAAACGATACAAAATTTATATGCATGCTTCTGTCCTGACAGCAAAGGGCCTCCGCATGACTCTCGCTGAGAGCGAACGGCTCGTGGGGATGCTGCTCTCTAAAGTCCCTCACCATGAAATGGCCTCTTGCGATTCATCTCCCATTAATAGCAGCTCCAAGACTGCAGTCTCTCTCTCTCTCTTTTTGTTTTTGTTGGGTTGTTGTTTTCTTTTTTTTTTTTTGAAGTTCTTTTATCCCCAGCTGAAGCTGCCCGGGTTCTCATTGGAGCCCAGAGGGTGTAGTGTGAAGGTTTTTCTCCCCTGGGCTCTATTCTCTCGCTGCCCTCAGCAGACGTCGGGGCAAGCTGGAGGCCCTATGGCAAGCAGGGCCCGATGTCATCCCACCCCAAGCGGGGCCAATGAACGGCCTCCGGCGCCGCCACACACGTACACATCAACAGCATCTTAATAGCTTCTGGGGGCTTTTTAAAGCTTTATTGGTCCACGGTAAATAGCAGCAGTAATGCGACCGTTTGTTTCAACGGACGTCTCCGAGCCAGGAATTTTACGGTGCCGTAGTCCTGTAGGAAAACAGTACCAGGAAAGAAACAAATAGTTTGGTTTGAGAAGTTATTATAGCTCTAAGGGAGATAAAAGCTCCTATTTTCCTTTCTGGGAGACAAGGCAGCCCTGGGGCTGGGGCCAGCCGTGAGCATGGGACACCAGTGGGGACAACACAGCACTGGGCCCCCAAGAGGCTCCAGCTGACCCTTTCTGCCAGCGCCAGGATGGTGAGAGAGCCCGAATCGCCTGGTGCCGGCTGCCACCTTCGTTTTAATGTGCTCACGTGGCAAACGTGGCTTAGGAACCAAATAACATCACAAAATTAGGAGTGCGCACCCAATGCCACCAGAATATAATCTGCCACAGCTTGCTCTGCCGTTTCTGTGGGTCCTCACCTGCTGTGGTCGTGCAGATGTTTCATTGCCTTCTTCGTGCTCTTTGGTGTCCAAGGAAATTAGACTCAGGTCGTTGTGTATGTTTCTGCCTTTAGTTCCTCTGCCCACAACTTGATGGTGTGGTGGGACTCTCAGAGATGCTAAATCCTTTTAAGCTATTTCAACTAAGATGCTGGAGCAGAGTAGACTTGTTGGAAATTCGGACCTAACTCCTGAATGAGGTTAATGAAAATATTTCCATCGTGCATCACTTGCAGCAAAAGTAATTGGTTCCGTAGAGAAGGCACCACCTAACATTAAATCAGAGTGGAAGCGAGTGTAAAAAATTCAGAAGGCTGGAAAAGTTGTCATTTTCTGAAGAAGAATAGCTTATTTATTGTTTGTTATTACATAGTCTACGTAGATTATTAGATAGTCTACAAGGACTAAATACATACAAGTGCTCTTTGTAAAGTCGTGATTTATTGGATACCCTCTCTCTCCTATGCATTTGGAAATCCCGTTCACCGCCCGCCTGTGCAGTGAACCCGCTTATCTCCCAGCAGCTCCCCAGGGCTGGGGAAGGTTGCTTACGCCAGCAGCTGGGGTCAGCAGGAGATGGCCTTGCAGCTGGAAGGGGTGGCCTTGTCCTTCTCCTGTTTTGCTATTGCCCATGCTTTTATGTCAGTGCAAGTGTTTATGGAGCCACATCGCATCAGGGTTGAAGCATTCTGGGGCAGGGGAGGTTTCGGCTGGGTCATTTCCCCCACACGGTCATATCAGCATCAGGGAAGGGACAGCACAGGACCTGAAGCGAGTGTCCAAAGGCAGGTGAGCCTGGCTCCTTCGGTGACAGGGCTGCTGAAATCTCATCTGAAATGTCTGAAAGTCAACAGCATGAGCTGTCTGTTTCTTGCAACTGAATTAGGGGTCCACAAAGATCCATTTATTTATGTTTCCCTATAACTGGTCTGTCGAGAAGGTGATTTCAAATGGCAATGTTTCGCTTAACCTCCTGTACAGGGAATTACAGAGCAGCGTCCAGATGACCTGGTGTAACTCCCAAACTCCCCAGGCACATTCGCCAGAGCACCTACAGGGTGCCAGGCTGCCCCAGCAGCAGCACGGAAAGGACACGGATTTCTGGCTCCGAAGGTCACCAGAAACTTGAAATCTACGTGGTTACACAGAAATAACTGCAGTTCTGCTTGCCTTCTATCTGCAGATGCTCTGACTTGTATTTGCTGTGCTTGGGCCATCTGGTTGCTGTTGTCTCCAATCCCCCGAGCCGTGAGCTGCCTGCGCAGCCCAAACCGCCCTCCCAGCGTCCTGCCACAGCGTCTCACGTACACCCCTTATTTCTATCTGGAAAACAAAGCTGGAGGGCAGAAAAAAATAGCTGTGGGGTTGATCACTCAGAGAAGAAGTTCAAGCAGTTAGACTATTGAAGAGAATGGGATATTTTTTTAATTGATGACAAAAATCCTGTCCTCGCTGACATGAGCTAGTAGCTTCCCTGCTAGTACCTTGACCAGAAACTGAATTAAACACAGTCCTTGGCCTTACATTTAATGGGGCTATAATGGTGCACCGAAGCTGCATTTCACACCCTCCGCTATCGCTCCTACTCACACCTGGAAGTTAAGAGCCACCCTAGGGGCTTGAAGGGACGGTGGCCACCCTCGGTGGCCTGTGCTCTCATACAGCATCTCCCAGGGCTGGCCATGCCCTCACCCCACCTGCCCTCCCACGGGGGCACAGCGGCCCCCTCTGCCAGCCTTGCCCTCCACGTCTCCAGCCCAGACCATTCCCTGTCCCCCGGGGAGAGGCTCCGTCCTGTGCCACCACCCAGGCAGGCCACCGGGGAACTGCCGAGGGGTGCGTGGCCATCGTCCCTCAGTGCAGACGCAGCGAACAGAAGCCATCTCCAATCTAGCGACAAGCACAGGCTCTATTTCAGCAACACCGGATGACCAGCATTGCAAAAATGAAAAAAAATAAAAATAAAAAAGTCACGCAGTCTGTCTTGTGTGTGGAGGGGGTAAAGGGAAAGGAAGAGGCATTTAATGCTAGTAGGGGTTTTAGTTAAGTTTTTATTGATGAAATTAAGCTTTCCAAGACCTTCAAGAACTGCTTGAGGCTGTAGAAAGGCAGGGTGTGCGTGTGTGAGCTCACCCCCGGCGAGGAGCATCCTTCCCCCAGTGACAGAGCTTATTACAACTGCTGCTGCCCTCCATTTGCATTAAGATTGTGAGTGGAAGAAGTCAGAGCAAGAAGTATGATTTCTGCTGTTGGCCTGTTAAACCAACACAGCCCTGTCACTGCCAACAGCGGCTGAAAAACAGTAGGATGTAAAGGGAGAAAGCACCCCACAAAAATCTATTAAGCTGAGCCACGAACACAATACTGATGTGGTAAGTCAGGGCAATATGCAAATGGCTGCCTGTCCCAGAAACCCTAATCCTATCAAGAATGCAGAAGATGTTAATTTGACCATCTTTCACAGCTCATAAATCTACCCGTAGCAAAGCCAGGCTGCCAGATGTCATCCAGCAGCGCTCCTTTGAGGCCGGCAGCCTCCGCGTAGGCGCTGATCATGCCTCAGTAAAGCCCAATAAAGAGCATTGTTTGTGTGGCCTGAGAGCAGCGTCTCGGGTTTTGCTACAATGGGGGAAACCAGTGGGAAATGCCAATGACTGACTGGCAGAACTGGTGGTCTCGCCTGGGCTGCTTTCCCCGTACGGAGCGATAAAGATTTCACAGGAGTTTTACATTGTTAGTATGCAGATTAATTTATCTTGCTCTTAACGATTAGCAGCATAGGCACCTCAACTTAATTTCTTGAATCCTAAACTATAAATACAAGCTCGACACAGTTCCTTTTCTCTCAGGCAGATACTCCTTATTTCTTGACGCTACTTAAAATGGCAAACAGCTCTTTTTATGATGTGGACTTACGATTTAACATTGAGAACAGAAACATCCTACTTCAAAGCAAGCAAAGTTCTCTAAATCAAAGACCTCTAGAAATATATACTCCCTTTAACCGTCTCAAATACAAGGCTTAAAATTACCAGTTGCAATTTAGGTTCTTTAGTATCAACCGGGATTAATCTAACTTGCTTTTACAGGGCAAAGCACCACAGCAGATATTTTTGTGTGAAGTTACCTGGGAGCGAGCTGGATAAACCTCATTTTTGTCTAAACTGAAAATGCCTTTCAGCTTCTCAGTGGACATTGTGACTATCACAGAACTCTCTATCTATAGTACTGATTAATTTTTCTGAGAATGACAGAATTCTAAGGCAAATACATGTGATTTCATAGTGTTTACAGACGCGAGAAAATTCATTATGCTAAAACTAGTAGGTCAGCGAGTCCAAACCCACTATTTTAAAAGTATTTCAAGTAGGTTAAAGAGGCTGAACCACAAACTCCCCAAAATCTGTTCTGTAAAACCAGTCCAGTGAAGGTGACAATATATTAAGCATTATTTTTAAAAGTTTTTTTCTTTTTTTAAAAGGAAAATATGTTATTTATTGATATTGCAATAAAACATCCGTAATACATAACAATCCACCCTATCGCACAATTAATATTTAAGATACTCTTTGTATAACATCGCATCATTACTCTTTCTTCTTTTCAAAAAAATAAACACAACCAAAACTTGATATATGAAATATTTAACTCATACATTTTGTATAAACTCCTTTACTGAAAAGCTGGCATTTTCTGGGAATGGGGAGAGAAGTCTCAGCAGACAGACAGCAGGAATACCTAAATCCACAACCATTTGTTTACAGACCATCTTGTACGAGTCCTTGGCTATTCATAGTTGCCACACGTCCAAGGTTCTCCTATCTCTTGCAAATTATTGTCATGATTTCAGTATTTCTGCTGGACTATTTCCTTACAGCAGACACATGGTACTTATGTATTTAAAACAATCCAAAACTGGTTTTAAAGCGTGTCCCAGAATAAATCTTTCCATTTACATTAAGTGTGAAATAGTCCTTTTAATTGGTCTGAAATTACTATTATTTCTTTCTTGTATTTTACAAACCTCTGTTCTTTTTATTAGGTGTTTCCAAAATTGTAATTGATTAACCACACTTCCAATAGCAGGTGATATTTCACAAGAAGTGCCTTGGAATATGGTCTAATACACAATTACATAAAAAGAGCAAGCTTCCGTATTTTTTTTTTTTGTCCAATCCTATCCATAAGGGGTCATTCCCATTGAAATTCCCCCCGGGACTAGTCAGCTCTGTGCTACTATTGAGGATCGCTTGAAATGTGCCAGCACCAGCTCATGGTTGTGCCGCTCCCTCTCAGATCGAGTCTGATTATACAAATGCTCAGAGGCTTTTAAAGACATTTAAAGTGCTTATGTGGCATACGTAAGTGGGAAGCTGGATAGAAGGTTCACTTTAAAAGTTCTTTATTTCAGAAATTCAGCAATCTGACTTACTTTTCACTGCAGTTAAGAGCGGCACTTCTGTTTTTGTCTCCTTATCAAGACAATTAGTGCCTTTCATTCTAATTTAGTGTAGGCTACTTCAGATCTCCCAGTATCCCACCGACCAGATTTTCTCTATTAACGTATCTGCCACCGCTCTGAGACGCTCAGTCAATCCCCCCACCACTCCTTTTTTAACCCCCTTTTTTTCTTCAAGGTCTGTTCTGCCCCCTTAGAAATCCACCTCACTAGTAACGTGCCAACCTGTTCTCCGTTTCGAGAGCTCTAGTCCCAGTAGGAGAATGTTTTCCTCTCTTAAAACCTATGTTTTTGCAGCTTCTAGGGCATTTTCACATTCCTAATCTTTTGAAATAAGCTTTAGCGTTACTTCCTTTATTTTAAGTCAGATTTATTTATTTGTCTGATTACTGGTTTTAGAATCTTTGCATTAAATAACACCTTCTATACTACGAGCTTCAGGGGTCTTACATTATTACTGGGCCTATGCAATCTGTGAAACTGCCTTTTATTTATATAGTTTTTGATTATTTAAAAATCTTTAGGTTTTAGTAACCTACAGCTAAGTAGGTTCTTTCCCTAAAGTACTTCTTCCCCTAAATCCTGAATTAGACTTTATGAAAACAAGCGCTCTAATGAATATTTATTATTCAAAATGAAGTCCTTTAATACCAACCCAAATCTAATTTATTCTATTGCGTGTTTGCAATGCTTCAGTAAAATACTTCCAAATAGGGAACCACTACCTATCAGGCATTGGTCATCACACACAGGTTTATTTATTTAAAGATGATACTTTTGGACTGCTTGATAATTCATTCTACCATTAATTAAAACAGTACTTGATGTAACTGCTCTTAGCTTCCACTTTGACTACGTCAATAATTAAAAACTATTAGATACAGTATCTTCCACAGTTGGGTCATAAATATTATATACACTAATCCATTTACTTATACTCATTTTTGCAACAAAATCCGTTTTTCCCTTTGTTCATGTAATTTCAGTTCACTTACCTGTCAATCCTATTTACTTGCTTAATTTATTTACCTGCTTATTTACCCGCTTCTTTATCAGGCGAGTAAGAAGCTCTACTTCTATACCCGTCTAGTCATCTATGATGACTCACAAAACCCACTGCCTCACAAAACCGAATACATTTCATGTTGTGAAATAAGCTTCCAAATACATTGCTGGAAAGCGCTACCTTTTTGAAAAGCAGCTAGACCACATAAACCATAAACCAATACACACTGCTAGCTCAGAAACAGGTGACTACTTCCAAGTCTATTTCTCAGGCCATTTCCATTAGCTTCACCATTCAGCATTAATCCTCTCCCGCATGTACCAACCTAGATCTGTAAACGGTATTATCACCTGACATGAAGCTGCTTTCACAACTATAAAAAGTCTCAATCATACGTTCTTAGGCACTGGCGCATTTTCTTCTGCTCCTTAAACAATTCACATCTATTTTAAATATTAAGGTTTGCAAACACTACTATGATCTTTTGAAAACTCTAAATGGTCCTACCTTAGAAACTTTGCCAGTGTGCGTCCCCGTAGCCGTGTCACTGCACATACGTGTACAAGGGCATCACGTACACTGCAGTCGTATCATGTAAGAAACCACCACAATCCCCTTTGCTGCCCCCATGAAGACCCCAGCTGAAACATACCTGAGTTGCTGAATAAATTCAGCGGTTTTTATCAAGATTACAGATGGAGAGATGGAGCTGACCTCCGCTTCCTTCTTTGAATTTTCTGGCTGGATTAAAATCCCCACCCCCACCTGCCCATATACATCCCACCACGAGACACAACCCAGGTAGATGATTTAATGTGACATGCTTTAATTTACTGGTATGCCATCTACTGTGGTTTTTCAGTTTGTCTCTGATAATCAGTGCTTCAAAACCAACATTTTTAAGAACTATTGTATCAGCCATTTACCTTCAGTTTTTAAATTCTGTTTCTTTTTCTCGCACACATTATTTCCTAGGTCTGATGTTAATGTTTTGAATTGGCTGCAACTTTCTCCTAAACATGTAGTCTTCTCAAGAAGAGCTAGATTGAAATCCCTGTAATGCCTACACATCAATGCTGGTTTGCTGGCTTTACTCAAACATAAGCTGGGAAGTTGACGTACCACGATTATCTTGGCCATTCCCAATAATTATACTAATTATTCCTACCATGACATTTCAGTGCTTGTAGAACTTGCCTGCCTTTCTTTGCAGCTTGTTCTTTTATTGTCTCTCCCCTTTGGTCTGTCTTCTCTCAGTTACCAACCTTGTCCCTTTTTGGGGCAGAACACGTTAACTACAAACCAGCTATCTACGTGCTTTTTTCTTTTTATCTTGCATTCTGTTGTGGCTGCCTGCAGCTTTTTCTGATCTAGCGAGCCGCAGGCAGAGGGAAGAAACCCCGTGACACACTCAGAAGTACCACTGCTTATGCTTGCTGGAGAGGGGCAGAAGGCGGCGCACGCTGCCCTCCACACCCTGGCCTATAGCACTGCCCTCGCTGACACCATCTCCATCCACCTCCTACTCCAACTTCGCTGGGTGCGGGAAAAGCACAGCTCCGAGAACCGCAGCGGGGCAGAGCTCAGGCAGCCTGGCTTTTCAGTGCAGCCAAGGTGAGAAAGCAGTCCCTGCTGCGTTGTTGCATTAGACGAGTACAAATCAAGCCTTTACACTTTTTTTTTTTTACAGGAAGGCAGAAGGCAAGCCACCCGTGGAATCCTGTTGTTGTTTCCAAAACCTGTTTTTTTTTTACATTAAGTTCAGGAGATGGGCAGAAGAAGGGGAAATGGCTCCTAGGATGCTCTTCACTGACAATGGTGGTCTGCTGGGAAATTCGCTTTTTTTACCTTTTCTCAGCTTCCTGGTGAATACTGTGAGGGAGAGTGAGCAAGTGTGTGTGTGTACACTCATATATACACACATACGTATACACACGCAGCATGGTGTTTAATGAGCAAGTTCAGGGTTGAAAAGACGGGGCAACTCCTTTTATACACAGTCATTTCTATTCAAAATTAGTGCCAACATCCCTCTTCAACATGCATTGCACGGATAACCTTTTCAGTTATGTATGACAGAAGAATCTGGCTAAATTACTTCTTAATTTCTAAGAACTAAGTTATGAGGAAAGTTTTTAAGAAAAAACCCAAACATTTTCAATTTGCTTAGTTGCAGCAGTTTTTATACTAATAACTTAGTGTTTAAAAAACTAACGTGGAAGGGAAAGATAATTTTAAATTTCTACAACCTACATTGCTTCTGAAAATTCCACCCATTTTATTAGAAGTTGTACTTCCAAGACACTTTAAAGATTTTCATCACCCTCGATCTTACTAAACATTTGCTTTTTCTGCCCTCTAGCGCTCATATCTATTTAAATCTTCTATACAAGTCTGGTTTTGGAAACCTCCTACCATGTAAGTGCTTCTACTGAAATAAAATTATTTACTTATTGCGCTACTACAAGTGATCTAAGCGGTACTTTTGTTGTTGCTCATGTATGTATCATACTGCTACCTATGCAGTTACCAGCAAGGTAAGGATTTTCCGGTTACTTTTCATTTTATAAAACGAACTTAAGGCAGTTTTCTTTTTCAGTTTTGGACCATATAATGGAGTTTTAAATGCATAAATTAAAGTTTACTTCTAGATGTATTGCTAAAACGTTTTGACTGGTAGATAAAGCTGTTAGCGGTATACCAAACTACAGGTTTCCACATTATTTACAGTTTTTCATCCACATTAAAAGCTTTTCTATTTAATGCAATTAATTTCCCCTCTAATGATGTAGTTTGCTACAGTATTGTGCATGCTTACATTTAAAACAATGGGTTGACATACTACGTCTGTAATTACTCCCATGCTACCAGAAAACCAGTGAATTAAATTTATTTAGTGTTAAATGGATATGGAATGTTATACAGTACATGTAAAGACACTTCAAGATGAGTAAAGCAGAACTAATTGCACAAGAGATTAATGGTTCACCTCAATAGTCAGTATTATCAAATCATTACAGCTTCCATCTTCAGAGTGCAAGGTATGTCATGCAAAAAAAATAGCTCAAAAAATCCCCAAACAGACAAAACCAACATTGTGGTACCACTTAAAATGCTATCATACCACAATATTTTACAAGACATTAAGTGATCATTCATAGAGAATGACGCATTTTAGCAATAACAAAAGAGTTTTAAACATACTTAACAGATTTTGCATGAACACCAATTCCAGCATTACTATACCTAAGGAACAGGCAACATGCTGGGAGAAAGTACCTAAAAATCAAAGCCTTTTTTTATTCATAGCCAATATTACTTTCTGCAAGAGTTATGCAATCTTATTATTCAGATTCCCCACATAACTGGGTAAGGTTCAATACATTTTTTACATAGAGCATAATCACATAACCACCACATCAGCAAGACGATTTCATTATCTTGACCAGTTACGACAGTTAAAACCATGGTATGATAACATGCCCTGCAAACAAATTGTCTTCTGGGACAGTGTCCTGCATGTAGAAATATAAAACAACTAAAATATACTCCTAACCACTTTAACCCCAAATGAACTATAATTTGTATTTACATATTTTTGAAATATGTAGGTAAAAACTGCAGATGGAAGAGAAGCAGAATACACAAGAGCGCTACAGCAGGGCTGACTGAACTGATGGGTGCATTCAGTAACCCTGAACGAGACTTGAGCAGGGGGCTGTACCATTTGTACCCTTCCTCCACCCAAGGGGTCTTACCAGGGCTACCAAAGGCAGCTGCTGCCGCGAAGGAGCTGCTCATCCCGCTCACGCACTCCTCGCCCAGCCGGCCGGGCACAGGGAGCAGATCCTCACACCTGACCAGTTCCACTCAGCCAAAAGCACTGCAAAACACACTTCTACGCACCTGCTTCAGCTACAGCTTGAATGTTAACATGGAAGAAACACAGGTGATGACAGGATGGTTTTTAACATTTCCACCTCGCAATACTCATACCCTGAGGGCACCAACAGGTAGATTAATTTACCAAAATAAGCATACAAAAAAGGCCAAGTTGTATGCCCTCATATTAGGAATAAACTATTTAACTTTCCGGCTTAAATGTAAGCAAGAGGAACTCAAGAAAGACCTCCTTGAGGTTAATTTTCCAACTACATTCAAAGAAAATAATTTACTGAAACTGTAGCTTGCAAGGTTTACTAGCCTTGAAGTGAGGATACAGGTTTAACTATACCTATAGTTAAATAAAAAACTTCAGAAGACATTTTACAGAAATAAAATGCAACTCTAGGAAGTAGGTGGAAAAACACTTCAGTATTCAGCTGGAACACTCTATTTTCATATCCCATCATTCTCAGGGATGTATATTTCATAAATAAAGACACAGAAAAAAAATTTGCGTATTCAATCTAAAATTGGATATTTCTAAACCTCTTCAGATAAAATTTGCTTTCTCCCTCACAAATAAGTGATAAACCCTGAAAAAAAATGGGCTTTTCAAATCTATCGTGCATGAGAAAACACAGATGAACAAACCAACATCTGGGAAAAAACATTTTGTACAAGGTTGCAGTTCTAAAACACTTATATTACAAAGCAATGTAAATAAATACCAGGCTAGTACAAAAGCTCTTATTTACAGTTTTACAAATGAAAACGTTTTCAGTGTAAATGCAGTGTTTTAAAGAACACAATATTAGTAAAATGAGTTCCTGTATAGAGCATTACAATTTCTGCTAAATTTCAATGCAGTATTGTATAAAACCATTTTTTTCAAGTTAGTTTTTGTTTGTAATTTAGTACAGCCAAACCCCAGTTTATTCCTGGAATGGTATCTGTTAAAGTGCTGAAAAAGAGGACATTTCTGAAATTTTAGAAAAACTTACTGTACATTATTAAAGCTTTATCAAGTCAAAAATGGTGTATTTTGTTCACATTTGTTACCACACCACCTGTGGAGGAAAGTTTTACAACAACTCGTTGCAATTATCAGGATGGCAGCCATTGGTATCTTCGCATCAGAAGTCTGACGGATTCCCACAAGTAATTTGTCTTAAGCTTCAGTGGTGGCTTCAGGTTTCATAATCTGGTAAGTAATCAAGTATTCTGGATAAGCCTGAAAGAGCGACACACACATTCTTTAACAGGATTTTGTTTTCTGGATAAATCCTGAATGTTTGCTAAAGAGGGTAAAAAATGCCAAAGAAAGGCAGGCAAAAGGTCAAAGGTAAAATGCCTGGAGCATTCAGGAAACGTGGATCCTTTCACCTGCAACCACAGCTGGAGTTTGTTTTATGACAAAAGCAAGTCCTAGTACCTCGAAAGTAAGAAAAAAGACCAACTCCAACACACTGCATGCTTTTAAAACAAAACAAGTCTGAAAAACCAAACCAAAAAGCTGTTTACCTGCTCCCCTCTGTAAATGACATATTCTGCCAATGCTAATCCATTTACACTGGGTCGCCCAGTAACCGAGTGATGTCCCGGGGGAGAATGAGCCATTTTCATAGCACTGAACTGCAGGAAAGACTTGCCCAGTGTTACACGGCAAAACAGCAATTGCCTGCGTTAAAAGGAGAAAAGGAACATGAACACGAAATGCTTGTGAAGAAAGCCAGAAAGACTATCTTTATAATTTGAAACATTTACTTGCGGAGAACAGTGGAACTTTAAAGCCACTTTAGTCACTCTTTATAGTTCAGAAAATCCAGAGGTTCTGTTTTGAAGGACAAAAGTTATGCTCCCTTTGGAAAAGCTTCTTAGCCTGAGGAAAGGGTTGGTAGCAACAACGAAAATTTTTTATCTTCATTACTGGAAACTGTAATTTGGAAAGTATGCTGAACAATGGACTCAAAGACTGTCACTACCTTTTCATCTTTTTTTTTGTGTTTTGTTTTTTTAAAAGTTTTCTGACCGTGGCCCCCATCATTCATATCAACAACATAACTAACTTGTGTTCTAACACTAGATTGGTATCTAACAAACAAATGAACATCAAGGCCAAATGCAAACTCTAGGTCAACACAAAACACCTCATACTAGCATCTGTCAGTATGTTATATTGTTTTCATTATAAAAAGACAGAACAAGGGTACTTATTTCTTCACATATGTACTACTGCAATTGCAATGGAATCTCAGCATTTTTGTAGATCAATGTTACGTACCATTTTGCTCAGCCAGAACTTTTGCTTTTCTAACTCTTCACACAAGACAAATTAAAAAAACCTTCTTACTCAAAACTTCAGAAAGCATGAAAAGACTGACATCCTCTATAACTCTAGAAGATTATTCTCTTTATTTGACAGTGCCAGAAAAGAGTAAGCAATATGAAAAGGGGCAGAGACTGGAAGGAAGGAAACTGGAAAAACAACCTTATCCCTGTGATACCAATGCAAAACAGTGTGCACACAAAATATTCTCCTGGTTGAAATGATGGCCACTACCACAATTAACTCTGCGAAGTAAGAGTGACTTTATTTTGAACTGATCGTGTCAATAAGATATACCAGGTATTCTGCAGAAAAATGGATTTAAGAACTCAATTAGTGGCAGAGCCTCCACAAATCCACATCTGTATTTTAATGTGTGAAGCAGGAGTAACATGGGGGCTGACTGTTATCAAGTACATCCTCCTCAAAGAAATACAGCAACTGAGTATCACTGATATTCTCCTTCCTCTGTAAAAGGCAATGGACTAAATGCTCATATTGCTGCATCTTTCACACAGGCATCTAGCAGATCCTCTTCACTCTCTACCTACCTCTCCGATTTTAAAAATAAGTTAAGGGCAAAGGTTTGGTTAAATGCACCGAAGATGGTTAAAGAAGGTTCTTTAACACTTAAATATCAAAGTTTTCTGAAAGTCTCTATTAGGCCCAGCATATAGAGAGTGCCGAGAAGGTTTGGTTACCAAGCAAACCTTTCTTCAGAGAGAAAGAGAGACTCTGCTGACTTGATGGTCTACGACACAATACCCAAAGGAAAAATCAGAGCTTTTGAATGACTTACCTGTGGCAAACATAACAAGATCTATCTTTGTGAATGGGACATCCAGTGCCACCTCCAATTCCATATACATACTGATTGCTTTTTGAAGAATTTTCAGCAAAATAAATCCCAGCTCCAAACATACCGCCTATATAGGCATGTCTCTCATCAAAGCCCTTGTGAATGATTGCATTCACGAACGGGGAGCCTAAGAGAAAGGAAGTAAAATACTGAAAATACAGCATACAGAGTTTTTTATTTGTCACAATTCAATCATCCATTCCCAACATTGCGGGTTTTTTTTGTACAGTTTCTCCTACACATACACGGAAATCAATCTCCAGAAATTCTGACCTGATTTACACAGCCAACTTGCTAGAGGTATTCTACAAATGACCATAGCTGGTAAGTATACATTTTTAACAGACTTACAAAGGATAATATCTGAGACAACTCCTGTTCATAGAAGGCTCTATGAATCTACACTTCCTTTGGCACAACTTCATTCTAACCAAGATTCATTGAATGCATTGCTACACAAATCTTGTCTTCTTCCTAACACTAAGTAGAATGCATTTACAAAGCAATAAATGTAAACCAATATTTACATAAAATTTAGCCTTAAAGAATAATCTGTTAAAAATGGTTGTATTCTGCATCTCAAGACACTTGACACCTATTAATTTTCTCAAGAAGTGCAGGGTTTCTTAGTAAGGATTTTTATAACAGTATATATAAATATGAAAGCACTGTTAGAGAAAAGCTGTTCAAAGAGAACATGGCATTTCAGAGTTATGTTAGGAATCATAGTGAAAATAATCCAAAGCTTTACCCTCCAGCCTAAAGATGATAAAACCACGTATGAAGCAGAAGAACATTCCAGATGAGAACGAGAAAAACCTATGACAATTACTTATCATCTTCCGCAAGTGGATAAAGATATACGTTAATGCTTTAAAAAAATTATATAAATACTTTTAAAAAAATACAATAGAACACTCACAAAGCATTAAATTGCTTTGTTCCAGGAATAATTTTGTTATTATCTAACTAACCTAAAAGACTTTCCTTTAAAGACAGCTCATTCAATTAAGAGGCCATTTCCTCTCACAGGGGTACAGACCACAGTCAAAAGAAAGGATTTAGATATCTAAAAGTTTAGGCAAGCAGTTCATTATTGCGTTATTGCTGCTTCCAACAGTAATGCATTATGTTGGGAACTACATAGCTTTCATTGTAAGGATACATCGTGAACTTGCTTAATTTGCTTGTCAGGACAAACTACGTATTTGTGCACAGGAGAGCTTTCAATTGGCTTTAATTTGCTAATTATAAGCTATCTTTTCTGGAATAATAAACAAGAACTAACTTACCAAATTAGAAAAACAAGGAAAAAAAAAATCCTACCCTAAACCTCAAAACAACCCACAGTACAATAAAGTTTAAACCTTAATAATTTTGGTCATACAGCCAGTAAAACAGAATTAGTAACTTAACCAAGGAGGAGGCACACCCCTTAGTCTCCATTCATAACTGCTAAAATGTTTTCACTTAGAACTTTGAAAGTCTCCTTTAGGGAGAAACAAGCAGATGTAAATTTCAGAAGAAAGATGCAGTGTGTTACATGTTCTCATTGTGACACATACAAACACTTTTTCGTATAAAAACTCATGCAAAACCTAGAACCTATTTCCATTGAGAAAATTTACTTTGTCTGAGCTAGTAGAAACCCTCCAATAAAAAATGTTGATGGTGAAATGAGTTCATAAGGTGCATTTCAGTATCTCACCATGAAACAGCATCCTTTCATTAGCGTGGTTATGATTCTCTTCAGAAACCTCTTTCCTCCTGTGAGTATATCTTTCCCATAGTTTTTTGTTGCACACTTTCTGAATCTGAAACAGTCAAAAATGTAAGTTCTGCCCTCAACCGGAAAACTTCTATTTGCTTTAGTTGACAGATGTTTAACCTATAGCAGCTATAGCACAGTACACTTATGTTGCCACTTATCCCGCAGAAGTTGATTGTTGTAGCGTAACTTAAGTAAATCATAATTATATGCTTAATTAAGTATCAATTAATTTTAAACATCTGTTGAGCAATACTACTTAATCTAAATTTAGCAGGCTTAGTCACAATTCTACTTGAGTATCACTCCAAACATAGTGTGATGCCAAACCACTAGTAAAAAGATCATCTAGTAAATGAGGAAGTGTCTTCCATGAAGACTTCTACAACACTTTTAAAAGAAAGTAAATTACGTATCCTCTGCAGAGGTATGCTGGACATTGGTGAAGCCTTATGTGGGTAGATAACAGTATATCAATTCTACTGTGGAAACTGTAACATCAGTTCAGAATAAAACCTAGTTTTATTTCAAATACTTACTTGAAAATCAAAATCTCTACCATTTTAATGAAAATGACCGTTTCTTCAGGGGAAAAAAAAAAAAAAAAAAAAAACGGAAACAAAAACNAAAAAAAAAAAAAAGAACGGAAACCAAAATTCCACTAAATTATTTAAAGCAAGGTTGTCTACTGCCTAGTGTTTTAAGCTTCTTTGGCGTTAAATCAAGACAAAATAAGTACTCTTACTTTCAGGCTTCAAGAGTTTTCCTTTCATTTCTTGCTGTTTTTCCCTGACGTTCCCTTAACAGAAACCCTTCTTTTGTTTCCTATAAAACCTTCTGTCTTTTTCTTCAAACATTTGGCAGTTTTCTGTGAGGTCCTTCTATGTCAGTTTCTCATAAAATTTCTTAATGACTCTTAACCCATAAGCAGTGTTTCCCTATAATCTTACTCTTTGAATTTCCCTGGAAGATGATCTTTTTCCTATGCATGTCTCAGAACGGCGTGTCTTATCACACTATGGAACTCAACAAACAAACGTAGAACATTTTATGGACATTTTCTTTTCAGTGAAAACTCTTGTAAGGTGTAATCACTGACCATAAAAATGCAACAGCTACCTTTAAGATGTTGTATCTATTGAATACTCCGCCAGCATGTCCTCCATCTCTGTGCTCTCGGACAGTACTCTGCATCTGAAGATTGAGAATTTTAAGGAGGATCAGTTTGTTTCAGAACACATTCAAAACACATATCCTTCACGCAGACAAATAATCAAAAGAACTAATTCTGTCTAAAAAAAAAAAAATCATGCAAGGATTTTTTAGGCAATGATTGTATGCCAGATTTTGTGGATGCACATGAACATGTTTAATGAATTTAAAAAAAAAAAAAAAAAACAAAAAACCAAAACCCTATCTTGAATAGTCCATGGTCTAGTTTTCAAATTGAAAAAGACTGTCACTAATCTATTTAGAATATTGCTTCTTCAGAATTTTGCTCTGCGTGGTTATGACACTTTGGAAGGAAGTGACTTCAAGCTGTGTAAAACAGACAGGCCATTGGCAGTATAGAATTTATATATTATATCAAAGAGGTTTTCTATAGTAGAGGTTTTAAAAATACTACAAGCAGTAATAACATGGGTAAGAAAAAAAATTACGGACATTATGAGCACAGATTATAAGTGGTGCAGTCAAAGTTGGAAACATGAACTACACTTATGCAAGTTTTTCTTAGGCTTAGAGATGTTTATTGCACTGTTAAATTGCCTAGCAATACTACTTCATCTAATTCTTTCGTAGTATCTGAGTATTATTATTTCTACTAAAGAAAGGCATACCTCTTCTTCTACTGATTGAAACTCCTTATCTTCAGTGGAAAGATCTATGAGAATAGTTCCGCTACCGGAAGTATTTAGAGTCAGGTATGGGTTAAGTCCTGTGAATATAACAAAAGACAACAACAGTTTCAGAAACTGCTTTAAGACTGCTGATTTGGAATGATAACCAGTAAGATTTTTCTTTTTAAAGGGACTATTTTCTCAAAACTCAATTTACAACATGAAGCGATTAGCTGCTAAGGAAGGCAGAGATTATCAATGACTTTAATTGCCTTCCATCAGCCACATACATTTTTGCATATGTCACAGTGCGATCCCCCCAGTCATTTCGTTAGTTTCAAACAAACTTTTTCAGCATCTCGGTTTATAACCTCTACCTGTATGTTACCATGCACACATTATAAATGCAACGAGAAACACAGCTGCTGGGTCTGAATGCAGACCAACAGCAATCATTTCCATTGATGTGTGGTTACTGATCAATCACTCAACAAGAATAAACATTTCAGACACACAAACAGATCTGTCTGTGTTTAGCTCAGCACGTTAATGTACATGGCAGGGAAACTGTATGTAAGCAGTTGCTTAAGAGTTCATTTCAACTCTAGGCAGTGAAACAGCGAGCAACCCGTCCCTGTACAGAGTCCATGACTACTGATGGTAGTGGCATCATGAAAAAGGGAATTGACTTGAAGTGCTAATTCAGTAGGAATAATTTTCCCATGGATCACGCAGAAAGAACAGACAGAAGAACTAAGATTGTGAACCTAAACGGCCTCAGCCCAGTATCATAACAAATACGCCCCCCAAAATTTGGAATTTTACACACAATCCATTGTCAATTTAAATATAGACAGATTTCAATCACAACTGGCAAGTAATGGGAATGTAACTACCAGACATAAGAATACAAAGACAGTGTATATCAGGTGTCTCTTTGCCCGTGGCCTTCCCAGACAACTAGCAGAGTTAGATACTGGGTCCTAACCAGAGTAGCTGGTACATAACCACAGTTAGATACTGGGTCTGTCACAATCTCTCTAGAAAGGAATGTGGGGAAAAGGGAAATTACAGATTCATACACAGTCAGGAGCCTCATGTTAGCAGTGTGCAACTGGAATAGAGTGTTCAGGAGCAAGAAACTCTGGCAAGAAAGCACCAAAATAAGGCTCTTCCACAAAAGCCCTACTAACCTCGAAATAATGGCTATACTGTGTTCATAAGGAAATGCCAAAACATGAATGCAAACATACTTGAGTACAAGAGCACAACAGCAAGATATAGAAAATTGACAAAACAACTGAAGGACAACAATCCTCCACACCCCCAAAAAAATAAAAAAATTAAGAGTTGTTGAAATATTCAGTTTAAGTACTTAGGCCTGTGGTTAATGTTACAAATGAAAATGTCAGGCCTTTTATGGCAAGACAGCAAGAGCCTAGAAAGAATGGGGGTAGGAGTGGCGAAGGAATGTTTGACATTTTGTCTATATACAGGTATGAAAATATGTACAGATATACATATGCTCAAAAATATATCAGTACTACTTGGAAGGGAAAACCGGTATATGATTACTGGTTGTGTAAACTTCGAACTCAAACAGGACATGAGGCTGAAATGACACCTTAAAAGTAATTGAGTATTTTGGATAGAAGTTAATCTGTCAAATGGCATCTGACAATTATGAGAAAATTACGAAGATTTGTTTAAATACTGCATCACTAGGAAAAGGCTTACCTTAAGGGTTGGTTAATACTGTTTTAAGGAGGAAAAAAAATAATTTAGAGCTTGGGATAGTGACTCTCATTACTACGGAGTGCAGATTTTAGAATGAAAATTCACAGATGGTGTCTCAAGAGGGAAAAAAATCCTACCAATTCTAACTAATTTATTCAATTTCTATGAAACACGGCAAAACAATAGCAAGTGATGTTTCAGTGAGACAAGGAGGAAACAAAGGTTTGGGCTCTTTTTTGTCTCTTATGCAGCCATATTTAAATGAAGCACATTATTCCCAGGATTATGCTATCAACAGTGCTGCACAAATAAAGAGGCTTTAGCATAAACTTCAATACAAGCTGAAGCTGTTAAACAAACCAATTATGTTAATTTTGGTTCACTGGAAGCACGCCAACTGTATTTTTATAGAAAAGTATATATAAGAATTTCAGCTGGCTTTCTGAGAGACCAAACGCGGTATTCTTTTGCAGAACTCAATGGAACAGTATGAACAGGCCCTAATCCATCATTTGAAAATGTGCTCTGCTCTCCAAAGTGCTCCAATGAAGATAAATACTCCCTACCTCAAAAAGCTTACAATCATTTTGCACTAGATCGTAGTACCTAAGTAAACACAAAATAGCGATTACAAAGAAAAAAAAATAAATTAGAGAACTGAAAGGCAAGATTCACAGTAATTCACAGCACAAATAAGTGCTTATGTTTCAAGCCAGAAGACATTCTTATCATTTAAAGTGCCGTTTTCTAGGACAAGTTTTATTATCAATTCTTTTTAATGAGATGCAACCTGGAATAATCCAAAGCATTTATAAAAATGGGTTCTATAAAGGCACTGTTACATAATAATTAGAAACCAATACATACCTTGCTGTCCAGAAATGAGTCTTTCAACTCCTTTAATGATTTTATGCCTATGACCATAAGCATTAATTCCAATTTCCTTCAATTCTTTGTGTCCCATTTCAACCAATACATCCAGTGTTATCTATAATGAAAACAAGAGCATAAACAGACTAGAACAGCTGCCAATGACAGTGAAAATATACCTCATAATGGTTGAGATAAAAAGCAAGTGTGAAAAGAACATGGAGACTTTAGTGTATTATTCTCATACTTTACTTTTAGTCAACTGTTTTCTCCAAACTTTTTTCTTCAAATAAATATGCTACAAACTACAATTGTGTAACTTTTATTGCTTCAAGGGTCATGTTTCTGATTGAGAAATACATTTTTCTAGAGGTATTCAAGTCAACAGAAACAAAACCCCAGAAATTACTAATCAACACTGACTACTTACTTACTCCACCATTTATACTACTGAAAGTAAACATGCCAACACTCTCAAACTGATACAGACATTATTGCCCCCAGCTTTTAATGTATACATATATTTTAATATACATTTATAGTATATATCAATGTAAAAAAATCCAGTGACGCTCCTTTCTTTCATTCCACTCCTTTTGACATCCACTCATTTTAAATCTGTCTCATTATGTTATTCTGAACAGTCAGTATTTACTCCCTGGCTTTCTAGATGAGTATCTGGAAATAAATATAGCTACTCACCTGTTCTCTCTCAAATATCTCAATTAGATGTTCAAGGCCAAGGTTCCGCACAAACTGATTTATGCTAAAATCTACACCTGAAACTGGGTAAGAAGAAAAAATTCAAAATGAACATTCATACGTGTATTGTAAATTAAAGTACACACATCTCACGCTGTCTGCGGCAATAACGAGACAGAAATTCCTGGTCTTCTGAAGATGGGGAATAAACATCTCTATCACTAACCAGTGGTAACTATTACTTAATCTACCCTAGTACTGTAAGATTTCTACCCCTCCCAAAGCAGTGTTTGTGCTTCCACAAGCTAAGCAACTAACTAGCTACCACAAACGCATGTTCAAACAGAAAATATTTTAGTAACTAAAACATTACAGAAGTAACCTTTTCAAGATATCTGATCTAAGGACAGCCTCTTAGAAACTAGATAAAGTTTGTAATAAAATACTGCTTGGTATGGAGCCAAGTTTCATTTGACTTCGTTTTTTAAAAACACAATTCACCATTTTGGTTCCATACAGCAAAAAAGGAACATTTTAAAGATTCTGTAAGATGAAAGTACTAAAATTTTATACTACCAGACTTTTAGACTTCTGTTCCTCGTTAACAACATCATAAGGAATGCTGTATCGCTGTATAGCTGTGTGCATGTGTGGGAAACCCTACACTTGTGTATTGTTTTTACCATATGGTAGAAAATGTTACTCATTCCTAACTGAGAAAGTCTCACCTTCTTTTTTCTCCAGAACAGTGGCTCCCTCTGCACTGTTTGTACCAACAACAGAAGGAAGTTCAGAAAAACTACCCGACAAGTTGTCAAGACTACTTGCAGCCGACAGACTGGATGGACTGGATGGAACAGAAGACAGGGAATCGCTTGCAGAACCTGTAGTCTGAGACACACTTATAACCTGAGGTTTGTAGCAAGTCGGTAAGGCGGAAGGAGGCATTGCTGCTGTCAATAATGCGCTGACATCATCTGCCTAAATTGCAGAAAACAATTTATTAAAACAGACGAACGCCTTTATACAACTTTTTTTTTTCACTACAATGCATTATCATTATTCCAGAATTCTTACATATACTGCAAAATAAATGAACGCGTAGTGGAAAAATATGCATTTTACAACAGAGTTTACATATGGCCTTTCGTGCCAACAGCGTACATGAAACTGTAGATGGTTTATGATTAAAAACTGCAATAACATAAAAAAGTAAAGACTTCAATATTTCTAAAAAACTTTCCTCACCAGGCACGTATGAACACCAGAGAAACCACAGTATTTTAGATTTTGCAGAAGTTGCTGTATTACATTATTTTTTTAAAAGGATAGTTTCTAAATGAGCTGCCACAAATGGCAGGTAAGTACAGATTTCCCAGGAAGAGCCTCATCACTTACAGTGACCAGGTCCAGTGGTGTTTGTCCTTCCTGGTTTTTCAGAGTAGGATCAGCCCCATGTGCCAGTAACAAGGCACAAAGCTGTGTCCTTCCTTTCTGGGCTGCTTCATGCAGAGGTGTGAAAGCCCATTTGTCCGTAGCATTCACACATGCGTTATACTTTATAAGTAAAGCTGCTACATCAACATGCTGGAAAAATAAAAACACCTGTTAAATTCCAAGGTACCATAGTGTATTAAACTAACTCAGAACTATAACTAACACTTCTCTGTAATCCTCATTCTGAATTTTCTTAGAATACATTTACTTTTTAATTACGATTAAAAAAGGTTATTAAAACAAGGTGTTTTCTTCCTCACCTATCACATAAGAGTAAAAAGTTAGTATTTGCTCTTGTGAAAAAGGACAGACTACAACAGAATCCCAAATCCAGGGGAATCTGAAGGAAAAAAACCCCTGAATTTGAACTTCCAGTTCGGAAAGTACTCCCAACTGTTTTAAAAACCTGATATAAGCACAAAGATCCAGGAAGAACACAAAACCAACTACTGTCTCAATACCAGCCCAGTAAGTGAAAATGAGATCTTGCTGATAACATTTGATTGGCACAAATAAGGAAATGGATTTTATGGAACACCTTTGAGGCTGTTGGCTTTCTAAGTGTTCATGTTCAGAAAACTCAATCCTGTAAATTCCAACCATGACTTTACAAATTCAAGAGAGCCTTCACCTATACAATGAGCTAACTACGAATTTTTTTTTGTATTTTAGAAATAAGATTACAGTACAACTCAATGGCAAAAGCTTTCTAGCGAGTACTGGCTCACAATCCTGCCAATGAAATACATTATTATTTTTTTTAAATAAATAAAGCCTCAGAAAGTTTGAGGTATTTACCCCATAAGATGCTGCATTATGCAGAGGAATCAAACCTCCTTTATCCTGTGCATTCACATCTGCTCCATGCTGCAACAGGTATTCTGCAACCTCCAGGTTGTTGTAACCAGCTGGAAGGTTGCAAAAGGATATAATAAATAGCACATATTAAAAAAAAAAAAAATCCTCAACAGACTGTAGAGAAGTAATAATACACAAATTATGATGTCAATCCCAGTGAAGACAGCATATTATCTATTACAAGAGTATTTGGTTTTAAAACCTCTGTCACTAAACAATAAAAGATCCTCTTTGGCTAGAGAGAATAGGAAATTAAAGTCACTAAACAGTTTAGAAGAGAAACATAAGATTAATATGCATAAAATACTTTTATTGTTTTTAAAGAGAAAATAGAGAATCCTCTAGCTTGAGGCTACACTTTAAACTTGCTTAGACAGAAAAAGTTCAGTCAAAAGTGTTAGGTAACTAACAACTCTGATCAAACCAGTCAATTAAAACACTGACCTGCTAAATGTAGTGGTGTTGAATGCCGTCCTTGCGTGTCCCGACAGTTGACATTGTCAGGTGAACACAGCTTTTTCACTCGGGCCAAACAGCCTTTCTTTGCAGCATCTAGTAGAGCTGCATCTCCTCTAAGTAAGTCTTGAATATCAGTATCACCATCTTTAACAAGGTCAAGAGGAGTATTTCCATCTCTGTTTTTCTTTGTAGGGTCAGCTCCATGCTGTGTACATCAAAAAAGGTGGTAAGTATGTAAGTACAATAAATGCATTGTGCCTTAGGCATCTTATGCCTTATTGAGCAAATATTTTGCACATATTTGAATCCTTCAGAGAGAGCCTTCCATTAACTGTGTGAGAAAGGACAACATAATTGCTAATATTACCCCTTTTACTGAAAACATAGTTAACTATGATCATTTAGAAACCACAGAACACAAATCAAACTCTCAAAGAAGTCCACTTACATTTCAGACTGAACAGGAAAAGAAAGGAAAGGAAAAGTAACCTCTCTCCAGCATATGTGTTACCTGTAACATGAGTTTGCAAATCTCGTATTTTCCTTTTGCTGCAGCTTCATGCAAGGGAGTGAATTTCCATAAGTCAGCTACATTGACAACTGCACCATGTTTAACCAGCAGTTCTGCAACTTCATAGTGACCATAGGAGCAAGCATTATGTAAAGGGACGAGTCCTCTGCAAACAATCAAAGAAAGAGAAAAATTCTATTTAAAAATTGGGTCTTTTTTCACAAAGTGATATAAACTTAAAACACAATGCACCTTCAACAATCGAACCACAGCAAAACCTTTTTTTTTTTTTTAAATTTCCACAATAGTCTAATATAGTAGGAATACCTACTGCCAAAGTGGTAAAAATGCAATCAGCAGTGGCACTGAAGACAAGTAAAAACACAGGGCCAGAGAAACTCTTGACAGTCTAGTCTCTAGTACTGCAAAATACTTTTGTGGATATTCTGAACATCTTCATTCTAACAGAATCTTCCACGAAAAAAGAACTGAATGTCTGAAGAAAGATGGGATGTTTACCAGCTAACAATATTGAAGAAGTGACAGATGCCAGCAATTACAGTTGCCAAGAAAATACACATTTAAGTATTTACCCCTTATCTTTTGCATGCACATCAGCTCCATGCTGAAGAAGATATTCGACAACGGATACCCTATTATATCCAGCTGCAAAATGAAGTGGTGTAGACTGACGTCCTTCAATATCTCTGCAGTTCACACTTTGAATTGTACATAGTTTCTGTGAAATCCCCAAAACAAAACATACATCATTATATATAGTGTTGGCACACTTTTAATTTAGTCATATTAGTTATTACAGACATCTAGTCTTGAAAAATTGTTTTCATTAAAAAGAAAGGGGTTTTTTATTAATTTATTTTTACATAAAACCTTTGCTTTTCACAGATTGTGTCCCAAGAAAAAAAATAATTAAATACTCCCTCGTCCCAGATCCACACCTGTGGCTTGTTATTTAAGCTTTTTATATAAGACAAACTTCTGGAAGTGGTGAACATTACATTTTGTCATCTGTAATATTTGTGCAAAAGTCTTAGGACAGGGATCACAACTCTAAAGCAGTCAGTAAAGGGCTGTTCGGTTGCTTGTTTTGAGAAATTATAGTTTGGTATACAATTCTCTCTTATTTTTAGGACAGGTTTAAGCTTACTTTTACAGTATCCACATCTCCAGCCTTTGCAGCCTCCAGCAATTGTCGATCTGCATCGGAATTACCTAATGGGATACCTTCTGCAAAATAAATGAGGTTGCATGACAGGTAAGTGTAAGTAGTTGAAGGAACATGTTAAGACAGTAAATCATTTGAGTATTTCAAGGATTTCCCTTAAAACAAAAGTTAACCAGTTATAGACAAGTTTTGTCTTTTCTTATTATCTGCAACTGTAGCTATTAGCTCTAACAGTGTTTGCAAAGTTGCCTTTAGCAACATACTGCTTATCCATTTTGAAGTACTGTGGAACCAACTAAAGATTATTTCAGTTTCACAATTAGACTATATTAAGAAGCTTACCTATGTGTATAGTATCCGAACTTTACTCTTGAAAATCCATGTACACTGTTGCCTCTGCTCACAATTGCAAAGCAGAGAACAGTAATTTTTTGCTTTTGAAACTAATTTTCTACAAGATCCTCAACTCCCTACATCAGGATTTTTCCAAAACTATTCCAGGTGGCTATACCATTGAATATTCTGAGCATCTCTGACAATCTGTATTATCAGAGAGTAAATGATACTGTTAACTACACCTAGAGCAGGCACTCTCCCTGTGCACGTGGTTATGGAATAAGAACTACACAACCCAGTACTCAGTACCGTCTTTTGTAGAAAGTACTTTTTTTGGAATTGTGTTCACTATTATTTCTTGACAGCACTTGAAATGTCAAGTAAAATGAAGCGCCACATAACTTCAGAAGTGGATCTTGAGTAAATCAATTGTACCTTGCAGTAGCTGTTGCACGCTTTCAGTGCCCATTTGTAAGGCTGTGAAGCCCTGCAGAGACACAATGGAAGGATCACATCCAGAACTCAGCAGCAACCTGCATGTCTGAAGATGACCACAATGTGCTGCTCTATGAAGAGAGGTCTGGCCAAGATTGTCTAATGCATTAACCTAAAAATAAACACAGACAAGAAATACCACCATCAAAACTTAATATTAAAGCTGTTTTCATTGCTGACTGGGAGAGTATCACAAGTATTCTTCTTAGTTTAATTAAAATAACATATTCAGCATATTTCTAAAGGTCATGACATTTCAAATAAAAAAAATTAAACAAAAGTAGTTCATAAAGTTGTAACTACATTTACTGAGGAAGAATAGCACCCTTTTAGAGGCATGTGATTAATCCAGTGTAAACAAACAGTTACAGCAATTTTACCACATACAGAAATAGGCACTTATTTTGCTCGTGGCAGCACAAATCCTCAGTGCCAGCATGTAAAACAGCTTCTATTTGCATTGGTTTATTGTAATTTTTCCAGAGTGAGGACTTCCTATGTGTTTCAGCCAAGGTGTATTTAACAATTTAAAACTCCGCACCCAAAAGTTACTTGTATTCCCTACTGTTCCTCTGGTTTTGATCATTGCTTTGGAAAATTCACAGCAGTCAGGCCGTAATCAAATTTCCATGAGAGAGAGATTCAGCTCCCAGTTTTGGAGGATTCAAGCATTACAGAGAGTATCTCCTTCCCACTTTCTCTTTTTGGGGAAATTTGAACTGAACACTGTGCTACGATTTAACATTTTGCCTTCACTGTAATTTTTACTGCACACATCCAAAGTCTACCTGCTATACAGTTCAGTCTAGCTTCTTGTTGTTTGTACGTATCCCCTACTTTTTTTTTTTCCTTAGGTATTTCATTACCACTGCTGGACAATGAAGCACTGAGTAAGATACTCCACAAGCTTTCAGTTATCAGTATGAAGAACTACACCCGCATTTTTTATAAAATAAGACCAAAACAACAATGATGCCTCAGTGTATAGGGCTGTACTGATGGACTGATACAGCCTATGTCTTAAGTGTGTAAATCTACAACCTTCCAAAATGACCTATTTTAGAAAAGTCTGTCTATTCAGCTGTCCATTCTCATGGTATGAAAACCTACGTAGTAGGCAAACAACAACAACAAAGTATGAATTGTAACTCATACCTTAGCTTCATGTTTCACAACTACTTCAACAACATCATTATGAGCCTTTTCTGAGGCCACATGCAGAGGAGTCAAGAAGCTTTAAAAAAAAAAAAAAAAGAAAGAGTAATTCAAAAATGTATTTTGCAAAATCTTTTAAACAAACACTTAGGAGTATTCATTTTTAACCACTCACTCTTTTGTTTTTTCATTGATGTTGGCTCCTTTCCTCAGCAGCAATTCACATACTTGTTTTCTCTTAGGATATGGAGATGCGGCAGCACAGTGCTGAGAACATTAAAAATTGTAGCATTAACAACTAGCTAGCAGTATACAGGTTTTACTGCTTGCTGATCAGCTGGCAGTTAAGAGCTGGTTGTGTGCAAAGTCAACAGGAAAAAAACCCAAAACATGTAGAAGCTTATTAATTTGGGAGATTCCACATGGGCTTTTGGATTTACTATGGTATTTTCCAGAGCTCCCCCTGCAATAATTGCTGGAAACCTTCAGGCTTTACAAACAAAGCTAACATATGTAGCTTACTGTTGCCTAAAACTAGACCATTCTACAGAAAAACACTCATTTAGACAACCTAAATTAAACAGGCAATTTAGATTAGTCTTAACATTAACCTTAAGAACAAAACATTAATCAATGGTATTTGTTTAACTAGACAATTGATATTCCAGGCTTGTCTGAATTACACTGTTTGACACTAAAATTTTTACTTCTAAACTATTACCTAGTATGTTTAGGTCAGCCACAATATATGCAAAATAATTAATAAATCCTGAGATATTACCAATGCTGTCTCATGTGTTTGAGGATGCTTGAAGTTCACCGTCTCCAAAGAAAGATGTTTCTTTATACGAGCCACATCTGATTCTCTTGCAGCCTGTAGCAGTGAGTGACCTTTGAATTCATCTTTAAAAAGAAACAGATACATACCAGAAGGTTACACTCCTTAACTCGAGAAGGATCAAGAGGATTGTTTCAGTTAGATAAAAATATTCATTTTAATCAGCACACCACAGTGCAGACATTTCCAACGCAAACTGAAGTTTTTACATCACTTGACAGAACTTGTTAGCTAAGTCAAAGTGCTACAGGAATGTGCTTTGTTTCTAAACCAAAGCCAGAGACGCCTGAACTGGACGAACAAGATCTATTTCACTCACCACTGTTCTAGGTCCCACTCTTTGCATATGTACCAATTCAGGCATATATAAATCTCTATTTCTAACCTGCCTTTTGAAAACCATTTCTAGATGCTAACATGAAGCCTAATGTAGTATTTACTGGTAATTTTTGTACATATCACAGAAAGTTGCTGTCTGACCATGGAAGGACAGAATCTGAAGGCATTCTTTTCAACTCCTTAAGTCTGCTGGACAAAAATCAACACCTTTCATCAATTTCTTTTAGCGATTGTTGGTGTAAAGTACCAAGCTGTATACTCATATTCAGCATTCTAAACAGTTATGCTTTTTCTTTTCTTCAAAAAAACCACAGTGGAATAAAAAGAAGTATTTCAACAGTCTTGATGCAATGACAAGAGCAAGTATGGAAAATGAAATTGTACTGGCAAGGTCGTGAGTTAAAGCACGTATTCAGGGAAGAAAAGCTACAAACCCCATCAGAACCACATGACTATATAACTGACAATAAAATTATTTTAAATGCCTACGTTCAGAAAATCTAGCAATCTCAAATTATAAACCTTGAGATGTACTGTCCAACATTGCACAATTGCTTGAAAGCGTAAGCATCTTCCACATCTGATTTCTGGCACTGTTTAGGGAACCTAAGCAGACATTACAATCTATAACTTTAGAACTGATCTCACTTTATACTCACATGCTAATCGTTCTTTTAATTGGGGTGTTGGAGCCAAATCAATGGTGCTTTTGTTGTGACAGTTCAACAGTGTTGGGTCAGCACCATAACTTAACAAAAGAGAACATACTTCCACCCTGTTCTTAGAAGCTGCTTCATGCAGAGGGGTGAATTGCCACAGATCCATTGCATTCACACATGCTCCATGCTTGAAAGGGAAAGGGGTAAAAAAGATGCAACATCAAAACCAGATCATTAGAAAAAGACTTCTGTCATTAGTTTCAATGCAGTAGACTGTTAAAATAAAAATCAGTGTTTGTATGCAAACTGTATCCAACACATTCCTGAGACATTCATTCTCAATATAACACAACATTTCAGCACACTGCAGTTTTTAATCCTTTAGTGTCTCACAGGTACACTCAAAAAAGCCAAAGGCAGGCTAGTCTCTTCAGGCTTTGTCCAGCATCTCTAAAAGGACAATAGCTCTACTACAGGTCAAATCAGAGAAAGAGCCTAATTTATATACTCCAAATCACCTTTGAACAAACTCCTGTTTCTTGTTGCTCTAGAAAAAGTCTGGAGTGAACAGTTGTACTAAGATAATTAAGTGTTCTGTGAATTCCCCCCAAGATATGAATGCCAAGATATCTAGAAGGAGACAGGCACTCAAAGTTGACTTCAAAACATTTAAATACAAGGTTCTGCAAGAAATACTCTTGGGTGATTAATATCTGTCTAATTTTTCTCCAGTAACATCATGTATACATCTTAAGTTCTGTAAGCAAGCCTGATAGGACATGCTCTTTCTCTTTGCTCCTGTTAAAGCTGTAGTGCTTTGCAAAAAGTAATTCAAGATTCACTGGAACAGAAATCCCAACAGGGAATACAACTTGACCTTAACAGTTAAGACATGCAGTAGTGTCTAGGCAAGAGGGTTTTTTTTTGTCTAGTACCAGAATTGTAAAGATTCACTTTACAATGGGCCTCTGATGTAAAAAAAAAAAGCCAAACTTGACTATTTATATTTACTACAATATATGCTTACTTTGGTTTTTTTTTTTTTTTTCTTTTCTTAATTTTTGCTGAACAAATAGAAAGAGACATGGAATTAGTGGGGACTGAGACCTACAGGATAGAACAGCAACAGCTATTCCCTGAGCACCCAAACATCTAGAGTTATCTAAGAGAACACCCCAAGCTGTTATAATGATTGTGATTTGCTGTAAGAGCTGAGAATGGGCACAGTTCAAAAGTCCACTAGTGGACAACACAGATTTTTGCAGGCCACATCTTCAAGCCACTAGTTTAATGTGCATCATACCTTTTCTTCAATGTTAACATAATCCAGATAAGCCACTTCAGTTGTGAGAGTTCAGTTACCATTAGGAAAACTGACATATTTTTCTTTCTTTGGGGTGAAGACTACAATTCAGGGCCAGAACTAATGTTCTAAAGTTCATTCCCTCAGAAGACCCATTACTCTTTAATTTTAAAACATTTACGATCTTTACCAGTATTCTTCTCAAAAACCTCCTAATACTCTGTCTTCTGAAATATTTTTCTATTGTCAAACTCAGTATTGCTCAGTTTTGGTGTTTTTTTTGAGTGGGTTTTTTTGTTTGGTTTTTTTTTTGGGTGAAGGTAGGAAGGCTGAGGTAAGAAGTACTTACTTGGTGGTACAAAAACATTCAACTTTGGAGCAGAGAAAGTTAAAACCAGAAAGCATGTTTATAAGGAAAAAACTTCCTTGCAAGCAGAAGATTCTGTAGCTCCAGCTTAACAATCACTAACTAACATGTAAAGCATAAGCAATCTATCATTCTTTAAGCTTTGTATATCTAAATAAAAAAAAAAAATGCAACTTGCATTAGTCTATTATAAATTGTTCTTATTTAATAATATGCAATTTAACCTCTTCGAAGACCAACCTTTACTAGAAGCTCTGTGACTTCATAATGGCCATAGGAACAGGCGTTGTGAAGGGGCACCAAATCTCTGTATAGGAGAGAAAGTGGGAGGGTGATTTTCTTAGTGTGCATATTTCAATTCCAAATGCATCTATATTGCACTATGTTGCACCTTGAACATTTTACAAAAATAGTATCAAAGATGTTCAAATGAAATTGAGGGGAAACAAGAAGGTGGAGAAGAACACAGAAAATCCCGTCAGCATTTTTCAGAACAATAAACGTTCAAAATAATCAGAAGATAATAAATTAATTGTACTGTCTTACTGCAAATGAAATGGTTCCGCTCAGACTTGGAACTCTAAGCAGGAAGAACTATCTGCAGGGAATTTTCAGGAGTGGTGCTAATTATTTCCTTTTTCACAAGAACATTGCTGTAAGACTATTTTCTCCCTTGGAAACTAAAAAAGTCTTACTGGCTAATGTTTAAGTAACTGCACAGTATTGTACAGTAACAGCAGAGCTACAGAGGTTTTAAAGCCAGCTTCACACTCTCTCAAACCCAGTGGTCTTCAGAGCAAGTGAGAAATTGCCCAAAGTGAATTCTTTCACTCTGGGCTAGTAAGGGAGAAATGACAAGCTTTAATTCCAACCCCAATGGGACAATTAAAGCTGTCTGATCAGGCAGCTATTTATGTAGCTGGGAAGTGATCCTAGGAAAAAGAAGGAATAAGAGCTGGCTTTACATAATCTTTAATGTACATAAATACATATTTGAAAAATAGGGTTATCATTATATTTTATGTAACTAAATAAACTTAGCATGTCTGTATTTCACTACATTTCCTGACATGACAAACAAATGCTTGAAAATGTAGCCTAAATAAAAATGCTGGGAAACAAATCTTCAATTTTTATCACATTCTTTGCAAAAAGAAGGGCAGAAACTTACAAGTAGGAAAAAAAACTAAGATTGATTCAATCATCGAAATATTTGGTGACTTCACAGTGGTGTATGAATGTATTTTATTAAACAAGAGATAATAATTTCGCTAGTGATACCTAAAAGGCAACATGTTCTATGGTCAGCTCAATTTGCATTCTACTGAATCACAAGTCTTAAGTCTGTACACTTTGCATTTTTGTCACAACAGAAAGTTTAAAGACAGCACAATGGTCTCAAGTTAGAAATTCTTCATGGTTAAAATAGTACTACTATTCTTTACTTCACCTCAATTTTTAACAAATTCTGTTTATTCTGAACAAAGGAAAAATGAACCTACCCTTTATCCTTAGCATGTACATCAGCCCCATGTTGCAGTAAGAGCTGTACTATTTTTACACGGTTATACCCAGCTGCTAAATGTAAAGGAGTAGACTGAAATGACAGAACACAAAAATAATCAGTAACACAAAACCGAGGGTTGATTTTGTATTTATTTTTTCAAAACTTATTAACAGTACTAATTACTGAAGTCTTTAAAATACTTGCAACATTAAAAAAAACAGAGTGCTTGAATCAGACGTTTGATAACTATGTTCGTTGTTTACTGACTACTCTCACAGTCATCATAAACACAAATCCTGGATTTACTCCATCAATAATACATTCTGGCAATGAAGACCCTTTTTAAGGATTTTTGAGTCCTGCAGTCCATTTTTGTCTTTTAGCCTACCATAACTATAAATACTTTGCTGGGACAAACTATGTCCCTTGTGAAAGGGGAAATAAGATGGCAATTAGAACCAATGACTGCTAAATTATAAAGAGGTCTCCCTGCCAATCAATAGATTAAGTTTAGAAATAATCAGAGACTGTTATCCACATCTTTGAGCATAGTAAGTTAGTAAGGTGTGGGGGAAGTTTAAACTTCTCTTCCAAAAATTCTCACCATCCACAGAGCACTCGGGTAACTGCTCTATGATCTTTTCTAGCAGCCCCACTCAAGCATACCCATCAGCAGCACCAAGGGAAGGGCTACATATTAGCAAAGAGAAATCTTATCCTCTTCCTTTACAAACCAGTAGCTGAACTGGGTTTGTATAGTTCCTAGAGGATGAGTCTCCTAACTAGAAGATTAGAAAATAGACATGCATAGGCATTTTGGAGATCTCAGTATCTCACCATGAAGCCTTAAACAGGGAAACTCATTCGAACAAAACTCAAGTGAATGAGCACACATATTTAATGAGAATAAGGATGCTAAAAATTGATACTCAATAATCTGAACTTTCAGTAGGCTAGGGGCAGAAGACTATCAGGATTTTTTAGAATGGAGATTTTGAACACTTTTCATGTAGCTCTCTATCAATGCTTATAGCAATGAATAGCTTGCTCCTGAAACAGCAGCAATACGTTGCCTAGGGTATATGGCAAACAAGGGGCCTGTGTGTATCTCTTTGGGATAGCGAGAAGAATCTATGAAAAGGCCTCCCATCTTTGTCACCTTTGAAGGTCAAGCAGAAGTTCCAATTGAAGAAGTGTTTGCTTATTGCTCCTAGATAGAAATACCTACATAGTCCTTTTAAGGTTTAAAAAAACCTAAAGAATTAGCTAGCTGCTAGAGAGGTACAATCTTATTTTCCCACATATATTAAAGAAAATAGACACATTCTATGTTTAACGTTCTTAAAATCTGGTCAAACAATAACTGTAAAACATGTAAGAGTGAACTAATTTTAAATCAGGTTTTAAACAAAAATACCTTTCTGCCATCACTTGCATGACAGTTAACATTTAATGGTGTAAGAAGAGACATCATCTTTTCTTCATTTCCACTCCTGAAAAACAAGACATGAAATGGGAGAAATATTTTTATTCCTGTTTTTAGAGCCTTATTATGTTTTTATATTTTTCCTTGCTACAATGTTCAGTAAATCTGTTCTGCAGTAATACATTCACTTCTGTATTATCAGCATTAAAGGGAAAGCAAAATTACATTTATATAACTATTTTTGTAGCTTTATTCACAGATAGCAGTCAAAGCTTAGCACCTAGGTGAAATGCCAGCTCAAAAGACAACACGTATATTCACTACATACAATTCTGAAAATATAACTAAATTTCAAATAACTTCCACATATGCATACCTGGCACTTTCTAAGAGTTCATCTTTCTTGTATTCACCTGGAAGACAAAAGGGAGTTTCTTTAGTTGTTAAATAAAAATCTATGTATGTGAAGTTCACAACTTATCCTCCTCTTCCAAAATTTTAGAGAACATAAGTGCTAAAAATCTGACAGCCCATTACTGACCTAGGACAATAAACTATTTATGCAGAATACATCCCATGACTGAGATGAAGGCTATATGGGATTTTCTATTTAGAATTATAAAACAGAGTGAAGCTAAAGTAGTATCAGGAGGGCAAAACCCAAAATACTGTCTTACATTCGTTTGACTGTTATTAGTCAAAACGTAATCTAAAGATCATCACTTACCAGTCAGCACTGCTTTTGCAGATGGGTCTGCTAAATCCAAAGCTGTTCTTCCGTCTGTGTTCCGGATGGTTGGTTCAGCACCATGCTGCAGCAGTACTACAAAATGCCAAAGTTTTCCATGAGAAAACAATTCTACAAGACAAGGCTTCTGTGACGTATCATTACTGTAAGCCACAAGCAACACAAGAAACATCCAGTTACCAATCCTAACTTCCGCTCTCAAATTTTTAATGTCAGAATTCCTTAATGTCAGAATTCCTTAATGTCATCTGTGAACAGTTTAACTAGTGAGACAGGCCCAGACACGTTTTATGAGAAAAAAGCACAGCAGAAATGGAACAATTACAGACGGGCAGGAGGCGATCTCAGTTGAAAGACTGTGACTGACACACCACAAAAACGAGTGGCTACTTCACATCAGCTCCAGAGCATGCTGCCTCAAATCCACAAGTGACTATGCCCTATGTATGCATCAGTAGCAGGCCATGCATCTTGCACTCAGTAATACTGAGGCCAAACACGCGATGTTATATATAAAACTCTCCAGATGTGCTCCTTAATAAAGTAAATGAGAGCAAACCACACAATCAAAAAATTAGTTTCTTGACCACATATCTAATTTTCTACCTCTTCCTAACTCTTAAGAACTGTGTAGGCAAAACAAGTAGTCAATATAATTGAAGTTTTGCTGCTATCCTTAACAAATTTAACATGGCTGCTACACAGAGAGACAGAACGGATTCATTATTACAACCAGTTTTGTTCTTTCCACTCCCCTGTGCATAGCAGCAGAAGGCAGCATAAGAGTCTAGGCTGAAGCAGATAAGAACCTAGCTCTATCATGTCACTCTAAACCTCTTTCCTCATGATGTCAATGTAAAATTGGCAATTATCAAAAACAGATCTAAAAACTTGTTTCTTATAAAACTGGCATATGAATTTGAGTTTATGAAAGACTTTTAGTTTTAATCCTTGTACCAGCCATAGCTTCATAGAGTAAAAATGGTCTTTAAAAGGTTCTTGATTTTTCATAGTGAAAAGAAATGAGTCAGCCACAGGAAGAGTGGGAGAAAATTACCAATGCAGACATCTGTCTTGCCCTTAATGGCAGCTTCATGAAGGGGAGTGTAATTCCAATTATCCCGAGCATTAGGATCTGCACCATGTCGCAAGAGAAGATTGACAACTTCAGCGTGACCAAAGGAGCAAGCATTGTGAAGTGGAATAAGGCCTCCATCATCTCGCGCGTGGACATTGGCACCACTTTGAAGTAAATATTCAACTACATCCTTCCGACCAAAACCTGCAAGAGATAAAGGGAGGAAAGGTGTCAGGGTGGGGTAGGAGAATGCCCTGTCCCACATACACAGAGTAAAACAACAAACTTAACAGTAACCACTCTAAGTAACAATCACAACTGGCATTCTTTACTAAAGGAGCATTTACACACTACGGCTATTTTTGAAACCCCTAAAATTACATTAAAATCAGTAGAAAAATAATATTCAAGATTATTGGAAAAATTAATATCTTAATAGTGCTCCCATGAGTCAACAGCTTCTTGAAAACATAACAAAAAGAAGAAAACACTGATAACAAAACCTCTTTTTAGTCATTTTGTATGGCTATTAAATCAAACAATATTTTGTATGATGCTCTGCCAACCCACAGCCAGTTTGTGGATGGACCAATAGATGAGACCTGGGAGCAGTAAGGATGAGACTGGCTACAAGCCAATGCATGTACAATTCACATTCTAAGCTTTTAAAAAAAAAGATTCATATAACATGAAAAGTATTTTATGGAAACACGCCGCTTGTTTTTAAAAAAAAAAAAAAAAAGGCAAGCAAGCAGCTCAGCTCTCAGGTTAAAATTAGAAGTATGGCTATTTGCTTTCTAAGGAATAATTAACACAATATGCACACGGTTTCCATCTTTGAAGTGATCACTTAAGAAAACCCTTAGGGACATAAGAAGGTTATCTGAGATCATTCTCTATTGAAGAAATTTATTACGAGAGTATGAACAACCATAATTTAAAGATATTCAAAATGTCTACTTTCAATGATGCTTAAAATGATTATAAAAATTTGATCATGACTGAAGCACAAAAATGTTCTTATACATTCTGAGGCACTTTTTTTATAAACCTGTCATTGAAGTTAGTAGACAGCAAAAAAATATGCCCACTCGTACATTTGGAGCTAGAAACATGTAATAAATAAGGTAATTGTTCTTATAAGCCAATTCTATAGCTACTATCGTTTAATTTCAGCTGTATCTTGCACATTTGTATAACAGCAAATAAACCAGGACATCAAACTGTATATATGTTGTCACTAATAGTTTCACAAGAGGACAGAATGACTTAGGACTTCTGCTGGTAGCCATCATGCCCATCTGGTTACATTCCAAAGGCCACTGCCTACAGAAGTTTCTCAAAAGTGTCATGAAGGTCTCTTTGGGTTTCAGGGATTATTAGGACAGGTAAGAGCCATATTTTGGTATTTATCAGACTTGTGCCAAGTACCTTCTGGGAGACAACCCATGTGTGCAGGACTTGGCCTTCCTTGTTTTAAATATCTGAGTTGCAAACCATTTTCCTGAAGAGATCAAGAACTGGGTGGGGATGAAGTTTTGAACTTTTCCCTCAGACTGAATCATCACACAGTTGCCAACACCAGCAATACTCGGATTGTAGCAAATTTAATCCATGGAACGCAGGCAAGTGTAAGTCCCTGCAACCATAACCTGTAAATGATGTTCATTCCTGATAACCACAGAGCATTCCACAACAAAGTCACAGAAGCATACAAGAAGTGTCAGCATTGTAGTTACAACTGAACGTTTTAGTTTAGTTGCAACTCAACTTTTTCATAGCATGTTCTTCACTAAACCTGATTATTCAGTAAATCCTTCTCCCAGACTGACAGCAACTGAAATCCTCGAGCAAGAAGCACTTTTGCCTTCACTATTCAGAGCTCAAAATACTAAACATTGACATTATTAAGCAATTTCGGGATCCGACTTGCTGAGAGGAGATCTTGTATACAAGCTGTATAAGTCAAAGCCAGGAAATGTATTCAGAAAAGCCTTTGTTAAATTCTGTCTTTCCTCCCACATTCCCCACAGATTTCTGATTATTGTAAAAATAATTTTATGTGAAATTTTTTAATCCCAGAATGGACTCCAAGGTATTTTCAAGTAACAGGCACAAGATTATACTGGTGATGTGCTTCAATTCTCCAAAATACATTACCAATAATACAAATCTTAGCTTGCTAGCACCTTGACTTCAATAGAACCACATACCATACAGTAAATTTGCCTTCAAGTCTCCACATTACAGTTACCCACCTTATAACTAACAGAAGGCACCCTGCCTGCCTTAACAGAGAACTGGAGCTCAGCACACTTGAGGTGAGAACTGGATCAGACCCATGGTCCACGCAAAACCAATTTATCTGCACAGGCACAGCAAGCCATATTCACTGCACATGCATGCATATTTCTGCTGCCAAAAATGTCAGTACCTATACAGCACATAGCCATGCAGCCATATTGTCTATATAGTAAATTATATGCAGCATATTTCTCATTCTTAAATAAATTCCACTTTCATAACTAGATATTATAAATATTGTTATTTTTCTTAAATATGCCCTCCTGAGTTTTTCTTACATCGTCAAAATTTCAAAAAATTCTGTTTCTAGTTTGAATGTATACTCGAAATTTACTGAATTCTTCGAGGATTTACTCAGATGAGACTTTTTACAAGTGACAGAGTCCTGCAAGCACATCATCAAAACTGTTATTTGATGACAGACTGCTTGGTGTCATCTTCTTTCAGTACCAAAAAAATGTTTTCCAGAACTGCTTTAATTACATTAGAAAAGCATCAGATCAAATTCTCTGTCCAGAAGTTACGTGTCTGGCAGCTAAATATCACTCATTCTTGTACAGAAGGTATTCCTGTCCCTCAAAGCTTTGATGTATAGCCATGTTTTTGAATGTAAACTGCCAACCTTAGCAGGAATCAATACCGTAACTGAAAATCAGCTGTGGTAAACCTCATTATAGGCATAAAGAATTCACCTGGATACCCTCTATTTAGTATGTAGGTTCAATCAGACACAGTTCATGACCAACCCATGCTTCTCTCTGCACAAAGCCTGCATCCATTCAGAAAACACCCTAAGTATAGGAACACCCCTAAACTACCTGTAGTTATTTTGATGTTGAGACAGGCTCGTTTGCATCACACCAATTTTTGTAACTTCTCTTCAGCACTGAGTGCCCAGCAGGGATTCCTTACTTCCTTGTGGAAGCATCTGTACAAGAGGGCACCATATATGGAAAGAGGAAGTATTTTCTCATTATTTTCTAAAGAATGTATGTGTACAGAGGAGATAGACAAACTATGATGGTCTCTCCCTCCTCTCTCATTTTCACTGACAGTGGAAAGAGGGGACAGCCTTTGCTGACACGGGGGAGGGAGACACTACCTACTGTTAACAGTTCCTCTTCGCTGTTAGTCCACTGCTGCAAAAACAATTCCCAGGTGTTCATTTTTCTTGACGAATTTTAGTTTGCAGAAAGGGCATTTTGTTTCCTGCCAAGTCCCTAAAACCTTGTGATACTTTTGAGTTTGACATACGCCGTGATGGAAAGGCCTGAGTTAAGGAAATATATGCAGCTTAGGACTGAGCCCATTATGTTGAGAAGGGTGGTGAGCTCTTGACTTAAGCATCAACACAACTTGTCTGTCACACACACAATTGTGTACTACAAAATCCAAAGAGCAACCTTCACCAAGATCCCAATATGTATTACTTCTAATAGTGACACACGCCCAGGAAGAGCTTGCAGTATTTTTTAAAATATATTTTAAAATCCACCTTCACAAAATGACACATGGAAAAAGAGGAATTTGTTTTATTTCTTTAAAATGCTAGGTAAGATCTGGAAAAAGACTTACAAGGTAGAACCCAAGTTCAGACCCCAGAATGCCACTAAAAAAAGCAAAAAGGGCAATACAAAACCTATCTTCATATTTCAGCTCCACCTCTTCCATAAAGCAAGTCTTGAAACGGAATGAAACTAGTCAGAGAAGTTTTGTAATGTATTTTCTAAGAATACACACCTAGGCTAAACAAAGCAAGAATACAGTGGACTTTTGCTTTTACTTCCTGGAATGTAACTCCTTTAGAGACAGAAGACAAAAGAAGCTAGTGTTACTCCAACTGTGAATAATGGAGGAAAAGCAAAACAAAACAAAAACAATAACCCCAAAATCCAGGAGTTACTTATGTCCATGTTTCACACTGAGTCTACTGCAGGTAGGCTGACAAAAGCAGAGTTCTACCTGAAGCAGTGGCAGAGTGTTAAATCAAGAAATTACACAAGTATTCTAATGTCACATGTTAACCAGAAACTTTCGGCACCTCCTGGTGAGAGGAGCAATTAATTTCTATCAAGTGTGAAGTAGACATAAGCATGGCTATGGCCTCTCCCATTTACACACCAACCTGTTTAACATTAGAAGTTTAACAACTACATGAATTAATTGCTATGCACTTTTGAAAGAAAAAGCTTTCTATACATCAGGAGTTCCATTTTTTAAAGTCAAGACAGATCGATCCTGTCTAGAAAGACAAACTACATCACTGTATTCCACGAGGAGCTCCTCAGGCACAAAAAGAAAACAAAGAAAACCCAAAACCCCCTCACTTCTCCAAAATGCTGTAATATATACTCATTTGTTTAGAAGTCCAGAGATTATTAGTGAATGTGCAGGACTGCTGCACATAAAAAGATAGCTGCAAAATTGTTTTCCTCTGACAGGAAACAGAAAGTCTCCTGGGCTCCCTTGTTGATCAAGTTTCTTAAAACTGTGAAATGCAGCTGTCCTGAAGAGGCTTTCAGGAACTCAGAGCAGGTAAGTCTACTGAATGGGAGGAAAGGACACCTTCAATAGAAACCTTTTCAAAAACAATTCAGTGAAGAAACAAACATTTTTATTACTATCCATGTTTTTCAGCTGAAAAGATACTACTGTCTTCTGCAGCTTGCCAGCCCTGGGGTCCTACATCTAATGCTGTAATGAAATCAAAAAACATGAAAACAACAGTCACAATCAGGTCTTTGTCTGAAAAGGTGGGATAGAATCTTCTGGCCTGTTGCCAATGACAGCAGTTGTGCTGTGATGTCAGTTGTTTGCATATTTAAGTCCAGAATAAACAAAGTCTATTTGTTAACGGTAAGAATGCAAAAAGCTTAGAAACGGTGCTATCTGACAGCCACCCTTCGTGGGTAGAATTCTGAAAACGAGCAGGCCTGCTGAAATCAATGGAAACGGTACTTGGGACGTATGTCACCTGTCAGAGCGCACATGCCACAACACGAACAGTCTAAACCTCAGCCCAGATGTCCTCAACACCAGCTAAGGTTTATTTTATAAATTAACAAGACGCCACCCGTACCACTCGGGACAGCTGATCAGCCACGCCAGGGCGGGCGCCGCGCCTGGGGCCGGCCGCAGCCCGGGGCCGCCTGCCGGCCGCACACCGGGGCCGG
>VYZM01020105.1:165611-178186 GCA_013398915.1 Dromas ardeola | reverse complement strand
AGTGTAATTTGTGATATACCAATAGCCTCTACCTTGGCAGCACATTTATGTTAGTGGCATGACCCGGCCTAATAGTTACATGAAAGATATTTTTGAAGCGTGCTTAAAGAGTTTCTTTAGAAACATAATTGGTTGGCCGCTAGAGGGCAGAAAAGAAAAAAAAAGAAAAAAAAAAGAAAAAAGGAAAAAAAAGAAAAAGAGAAAAATAAATAAAAATAAAAAGAGGGACTGTTGGGTATGGACAGACTAAGGAAGCATTAAAAATAAACCCTTTTCCTTTCTGCATAGGAGATTAAAGTTTGCTTATGGGCAGAGACATGGTCCATGCTGATCTGCAAGGCAGTCCATCAGGTTTAGGATTTTCAGCTGTCCACCCTTCATTTTGTGAGGATTTCTCAGCTCTGTCTAATTGGTCCCTGCAGTGGTTTGCCTTGCTCTTGAAAGCAAAGTAAAATGCTAGAATTAATAGTCCATCTCAGGTGTTCAGAAATTTAGCTTATTCCAAAAGAAGAATTATTTAAAATTTATTCCATTTGAGGTATTTTCGGATGAGATTTGGGAAGAAACCTCCAACCAACCAACAATAATTAATGCTTTACACCAGGAAATAATAAAACATGCCTATAAAGAAAACGGGTAATTTTGGAGGGAAACAGAAGTGGTCTATTGTTTTGTCACTAGATTTTTAAAAACTAAAAATAGAAATTTTCTCAGTGCAAGCAACTTTCTAAATGAAAAGAGAGGCTGATCAGTTTAAAAAATAAGAGCTCACTGCAAAATCAAAGCAGTACAGGTTGTACAACGGTGAACGTTTGTACAACCAGATCTTTAAAAGAACTTACTTTCTCCCTTCCCCTTCTCATCACGTCCACCAAGTACTTTGGCTACTCATTTTAAGCGGGAGCTAGTTAGTTCTTTTTCTCTGCCAGTCACTCATCTGTAGTTAGTGGCATGGTAGGTGTGCCAGCTTTGTTTTACCAGCAGATGGGGGTAAAGTGGAATAAATATAAAATGTTCTGGAATAATGAAGGGATTAAATAAAAAAAAAAGATAGGTGAAAGGAGATTTGGAGATAGTGAAACACTGAGAGACTGAGCATTGCAGAGAGAGCAAACGCAGAGCCAAGCCATCCTTCTGGGAGATGTGGATACGCTGTGAGTTGCTGACAAGCTGTAATGGTTCGCGATGTAGTTATCGAAATAATGTATCCATGTATGCAGCAACCAAGAGAACTCTTCAGCAGATGTGGAGATGACAGTTCACATGATACATTTAGAGAAGATTCTTTTTAGTGGTAGGGAGAAGCTTGTGATCCTGACACCAGAAGCACGGATAAGTGCATGAGAGTTCATGGAAACTAGATTACACAGAAAGCAAGCCTTTTGTCCTGGACCCTTGTGATTTCACAGAATCACATAATGGTAGGGGTTGGAAGGGACCTCTGGAGATCATCTAGTCCAACCCCCCTGCCAGAGCAGGGTCACCTAGAGCAGGTTACACAGGAACGCGTCCAGGCAGGTTTTGAGTGTCTCCAGAGACGGAGACTCCACCACCTCTCTGGGCAGCCTGTTCCAGTGCTCTGTCACCCTCAAAGTAAAGAAGTTCCTTCTCATGTTTGGGCGGAACTTCCTATGTTCAAGTTTCAAGATTTCTTTAGAATGATTCCAGTTTTGCTGTCAAAGATGACTAGACAGACACACGTCTAGAGGGCTTAAAGGGAGCTTTTGTTTGTTTTCCTCTAGTGCCTGGAGCATGGCTGCGAGGAGAGAGGGCTTTTTTAAAAGCATGGACTCCACACACGCAAAACAGAATTACGTGGGCTGCCAGCATGGGAACATGGCAGAGGCCTGGCAGGAAATTGTTATTTGTTATTAGGAAGAAAGCCACAAGAAGCAGAGGGGCAGTAGTGCCAAAGATCAGCATTGACTAGGAATGTTAGCAAAACAGACTAATTTATGTCTCGGATAGGTACAATAATATGTAAAAGCTAAAAATAAATAAAGGCAAACTAGAATGTCTGTCCAACCATGACATATTCAGCTTTTCTGAAGCTGACTGAAAGAAAAAAAGAAGTGGGCTACTTAGCGGGCTATGTGTCTAGAACTGACTGAGATGGGAAGTAGTAATTCTCGTGGAAAAATCATCTTAGAGGGAGAAAATGTCAGAGGAGCAAGAACTAGTGAAAGAATCTCTGTGCATTTAAATTGCAGTTCAAGTGACATCATTTTAACAGATTTCAATATTAGTTTCCTGTTCCAATTGGAAAAAAAAAAAAGGCTTTTGTGAGGTTCACGCATCTTCACAATCTATCCCGGGCATTTAACAGAAATGTCCAGGTCCTCCGAGTAATTAAGAAAGCAGGCAGGTTTCTCACTGATGTACTCTTAATTGCCCTCTGAAGCCCTGCCTCTTTCTATTGATGGTTTAAGAAGCCTATACTTTAAATTTGGATACCTAAATAGGTTGCCTATAGTATATAATGTAAATATCATACAGAACGTGAAGGAAAGCAAAAAAGCAACTAAGTGTAATGGCTTTTTAAAAAGTGTTAGTGTACTGCTCCAACTACTTGCATGTAGATTGGCAAAATGTTATTTCAGGACAAATCTTTGAGAGGCAATTTCTCAACAATTCACGCGATGGCTTCTTGGAATGGCTAGTTCCACAGTCTGGGGAAAAAAAAAAAAAAGAAGAGGCTATTCTTGACTTAAGCCTAAGCAGCACAGTTACTTGGTTCAAGAAGTAACTATAGTTTCACCATGAAGTAATAATGATCAAATCCAAAGAATTTCAACATTTCTAATGGAAAACTCCCACTGAAAAGTAGTCCGTGGCACTGATTCAGAAGAGGAATTGTGATGAAAAGAAGGAATGTCATTACAGTGGTATTAAAATCAGATATGAAAACATTAAAATCCTAAGACTTACAGTGAAGAATATATCTATGTGGATTTTTAACCAAGTGACAGAAAAGAAGAAACTGATACATTACCAAAGTTCAAACGTTTTAACTGTTGTAATTTTTGTATTTTCACCTTTTACATGCAGGTTCACAGAATTATCAAGTAGAAAAGTGAATTACTTCCCTTTCAACTGCCTATTAGAAATAGCTGTTGAAACATTTTAAAAGTAAAACGTCTTGGGCATCAGTGCCACACACATAAAACCCATGTGTAAAGCAATTTTAAAAATGATTTGTTTTAATTGAAAGCAGAGTTAGTATATGGGTAGGCTTTGTTTATTGCCAATATTATGCATTTAAAGGATGGGAAAATATTAGCAAATTAAGTATTGTTGCTTTCTGTCACAGTTGAGTGATGTAAATGAATGGCAATGTACCATTCATTTATGTACAGAGAAAATCTTTTTCTGGATTTTGTATTTTATAGCAAGGCAAGGAAAATTCTGAGTGAAATTCAAACAGTTTATTCTAGGATTATTTCTGTGATCTACTTCTTTCTGTAATTCTTTACAAGCAACTGAGATGTTTTTTCTGCATAGTTTTTAGAAAGCCTTATAACAGTAACTTATGCCTTTATTGATCCACGGAAAATAATTTTTTCCATCCATTCCAGAAAATTTCTGTTTTTTTTTTCTTGGATTGAACATACCTTGATCGTGGAAATGTTGCCTTATGGTTGCTCTCAAGATCACAGTTACATGGTGCCTAAAAATAGAAAATAGTAGTGCTTGTATTTCACCTGTGACTGATTATTTTGTGTAGCATGTACCCACTGTGTACTTGGCCAGTACAGCCGGTGCCTAACGCCTGATAAATTCCTCTTTAGATGGCAACATTTTAGAGTGTATAGGGTAGTCCTTAATGTCATGGGGCTTTTAGCTATCCGTGAAATAGATTTAAAAGTTACCCTTTTCGTATTTTAGAGGTGACTGAATACATTTCTATAAAAACAAACAAACAAAAAAGGTCTTTTTTACACTACAGAGTTACATAAATGCTAAATATTGCTGTTAAGATGAAGTTACACAGGATGTCATTTCAACAGCAAGGTTACTTGGGGTTAAAACTATATATATCTCAGGTTCTATCACTCTGGGTCCCTCCAGGAGAGTGAGTGGTCATCATGCTCTCTTTCCTTTTCACTTCTTTTCCTCATCTGGCCAGGCTGTTTCGTCCTCAAGATGGGATCTCAAAGTACTTAGCTGAAGGAGTCTCCGACCTCATTTCACCGGTATGTGCCCAGTAGGAGCCTATTTCAGTTTCCAGATCTACCTCATAATTCAATTCAATTGAACTGGATTGAATGATCAATTGAACACAATTTCAAAACTAGAAACAGAACAGGTACATGGAAAATTAGGTTGGTGTGGAGGTAGTGGGCATGATTAAGGTCTTAAAACCTTAAAGATACCTGAAATGCTATCACTGCACACAATATACATGCACACAAAATAAATGTCCCGTAGGCATGTAACAGTGAAACAACTTTCTCCCAGCAGGTTAGTAACTGTTTTTCTTCAGAAATAATTTCACTGATGGTTCTTTCTTTGTTGTCTGGACAGCTCATGCAGCAGAACTACTGCTGTCTTTCTTGATACTGTCCATGTACGGGAACTCGTCAGTGCGGACCGGAATAGCCCTTGCAGTGTAGCTGAGGACACAGCACCCAGCCGTTTTTGCGGCCCTCTTAGCTTGTAAACAAAAATCCTGTGCAGCAGATAAGACCCGGACAGAAGCTGGCCTCATTTGTATTTGTTCCAAGATAAATGATATTCCTTTAAAAAAAAAAAAGTAAAATGGAATGCATGCTAGTTACGAGGGATCTTTAATTGTAGGCAAACAAATAATTTTTATAATTTGAGTTAGTTTGACGCAACCAGCAAGGTCCCTAGTGTCAGCCATGTATTCAGAGTGGTGCAAAGCACTGTAGAGCTTATGACAGCACACGCAGGAGAGTACACAAATGGCTCAGGGACTTTCTTCTCTATTCAGACACTTTAGACTATAACAGTATCTAATAATTTTATTAGGAATATCAGTTTCCCATTTTATAGTTAGATTGAGTGGTCTGAAAGAAGTCTGCTTGCTTTAGCAAAGATTTGAGCGACCAAAGTGCAGACGTTCATATCAGAACAACTGATACGTGCCTGCCCTCATGCTACCGGCATTTTATCCAAAACAGAATGATGACAGTACAGAAACATCCGAAGGTCTTGGGAGTCCTCCAATTTAGCCAAAATAGCTTTTAGTAAAATGAACTTGGAACCAAATAAAATCAAACTTTTTTTCTGAGCTATTCTCATTTGACAGCTAATCAGGTAACAGAGAGGGCAGCTCTGGAGAGGTGGATTCACCTGATAGAGGGTCAGACCTGTCCCTTGCGTCTGACAGCACAGCAGGACCAGCTGCTGGGGGGGAATTGCTTTGCTTTGCTTTTAGTAGAGATCTTAGGGAATCCTGTAGATGTAGCCCACCCTGGCTAAGAGCTGAATCAGTGAGTTTTTTTTCCCAGGTGGCCAACCTCTGGCTAGCAAAGTATTACCGTATTTTGAATAGTCATGTTGACTTACATAGAGGTACCCGCACAGGGGAAGTTCAGAAACATACCTGAATGCTTTCCTAAATAAGCCAGCCAACTGCCAGTCTCTTTAGGACAAGAAAGGAAATCAAAGGCTTTGCTTCTGGGCCAGGCAATTCTGCTGGGGGTGGCCTGAGGTTCTGCACTGGCAGAAGGGATAGAGAAATAAATAAATCTTACTATAGATTCCCTTAGCTAACATTCCTTGGTCCTGTTTTATTTATCTATGGGCAGATTTATAATGTACTTTGATGCTGAGCTCATAACATTCTTAAATTATTTAATAAGCCGCTGAAGAGAAGAACCAGTTCTTATATGAAATCAGAGACATTATGCTTCAGTATAGTAGGAAATTAAACAAGTATTCATGCTACGTACATTGCTGACAAAAGCTATGGGAAACCATACGGGCTAAACCTCAGTTATGCATTAACGGCTTCCCTGAGACCACTCCGTAAAGCAACAATCTTGTCAGTCAGATGCCAGCTTGGAAGCACAGGCTGAGAGATGGTGTGAGCTGGTCCCTCACAGTGCTGGGAGTCCAATACCCCAGGCCACAAAGGCTGCAAGTGACTTGTGAGGCAGCAAGATGGACTGAAGATGGCCATGGAGTACGGCACTGATGTGTGGACTCTCTCAAAGCAGCATACATAAAGCTGGTTTGTCTTTTTTTTATGGAGGTAATTCACCTGTGGAGGTGGTAGAAGAGTTCACTGTAGATATGGTAAAAGAGTTAACTCAAGAACGACAGAGGAGTTAAGTAAAAGCAGACGTGCTGCCAAGTGATATTAGAACCACCCAAGTCGTTATATCGGCAGAATGGAGTAGTCATAACCTTGCTATTATTATTGATCTGAGCATCAGAAATGCATGACCTCCAAGCTGTGCTCCCACACAGGCCAAACTCACAGTGTTACTCAAGCTGGAGATCTGTGTGTATGGACAGAAGTCAGCATGGGACAACACTGAAACTCATCCTTTAGGAAAGAGCAGCCTAAGGAACCAGATGTGACCTTTAGTTACTGAACTACTTCAGTAATATATTGCTTCTTTACACAGAAACAAGGAATCCAAGATTGTCTATGTTTGTATTTTGAAATTGCCCGGTTACAGATTTTTTTAATTTCTCAGTTACACTTTGTACAAATACTTTAGACAGAGGATTTATTGGGAGTTATTTTTTCTTAGGCAAAGTGCCAGCGTCCTCTTTTAAATCCCTGCTTCTGCTCCAGCTGATCCCAGCACAAATGTGAAGGCTTAGGTGACTTCATACGCCCCAGCCAGAGCTTCCAAACTTACATTGTGTAAAAGCTTGACATAGCCCCTCTGTACCTATATTGGGAGGAGTTGTGTAAAGCAGCTAGATGTGTGGTTATTTTGAGTACTGGCAAATTCTGCCGCTTTTTTTACTTCTGATGCCAAGCACTCTGATATATCTTGGAACACAGTCTGTGCCAGTTGGAAACCCTGCCTTCTGCCCACTCTTCAGGGAAAAAGAAGTTGAGTGAAGAGAAACCAACACAAGCATGATGTGTCAAAGAGTTTGAACCCAAAAAATTAATATCAGTGAAAGACCTTGATTTTTCAGGCCTTTCAGGCTTTCGTTTTCATAGAATCATAGAATCATAGGGTTGGAAGGGACCTCTGGAGATCATCTAGTCCAACCCCCCTGCCAGAGCAGGGTCACGTTAGAGCAGGTTGCACAGGAACGCGTCCAGGCGGGTTTTGAATGTCTCCAGAGATGGAGACTCAACCACCTCTCTGGGCAGCTTGTTCCAGTGCTCTGCCACCCTCAAAGTAAAGAAGTTCCTCCTCATGTTGAGATGGAACTTCCTACACTCAAGTTTGTACCCATTACTTCTTGTCCTATTGCCGGGCACCATTGAAAAGAGCCTGGCCCCATCCTCCTGACACCCACCCTTTAAGTATTTGTACACATTAATTAGGTCACCCCTCAGCCGTCTCTTTTCCAGAATAAACAGACCCAATTCCCTCAGCCTTTCCTCATAAGAGAGGTGTTCCAGCCCCCTAATCATCTTGGTAGCCCTTTGCTGCACCCTCTCCAGCAGTTCCCTGTCCTTCTTGAGCTGGGGAGCCCAGAACTGGACACAGTACTCGAGGTGTGGCCTCACCAAGGCAGAGTAGAGGGGGAGGATGACCTCCCTCGACCTGCTGGCCACACTCTTCTTGATGCACCCCAGGATGCCATTGGCCTTCTTGGCCACAAGGGCACATTGCTGGCTCATGGTCATCCTGTTGTCCACCAGGACTCCCAGGTCTCTTTCCACCGAGCTGCTCTCCAGCAGGTCAGCCCCCAACCTGTCCTGGTGCACGGGGTTATTCCTCCCCAGGTGCAGCACCCTACGCTTGCCCTTATTGAATTTCATAAGGTTTCTCTCCGCCCAACTCTCCAGCTGTCCAGGTCTCTCTGTATGGCGGCACAGCCTTCCGGTGTGCCAGCCACCCCCCCTGGCTTTGTGTCATCAAAGCATGTGTTTTGATAACAGCTGCTTTAGAATTATGGCTAAGAAATTACCTTGTAATATTGCATGCAGGCTATTCTGTACCTCAGTCTTTTGTAAAACACTGGGGCACTTCAAATTAATGGATGGAAACATAGCATAAATGTTAACTAAGAATCCCAAACAACAAAAAACGGTGAATATATAAAAAATGTCAGAATTTCAAGGGCAGGGGGGAGAGAATATTTTTACGAGTGTGTGACAATTATCTGCACTTTGTGGCTGCTTGGTAGGAAAATTTAGATTGCTTCTCTTATAGGAAAAAGTATGTTTGTGAAAAGACAAACAATAACACCTTTTCTTGAGCTTGGTCCCAGAAGAGGGAAAGACCTTCCATAATTTTGGAAGGCTTTAAATCATCAAGCGATTAACAAGGAAAAATATGACAGAGAGAGGGGAACTGGTTTTTGTGTTTGCAGCTTAGCTTGGGCGGGTGTTCAAACAGCCACTTGACATGGGCATTGACATTCCAGGCTAAATTCAGAAGGAATTCAAAGCCAGGCCACAGTGACCTGCAGGGGCTGATTCGTATGTTCTTTTCCTTTGCTGTGTGCCTTTTACCACCTTATATCACTCTCCCACGTTTATCTATATGAAACTAACACGCTCCTATTTTTAAATCGCTCTGAATTTGCTCTAGACCCTTTCCTTTAAACGGTACGTTCGCGGTTGTGCATTTGAGCTGCCGCACTGGAGCTGGTTCACAGCAGACCCACTGACATGCAAACCCTGTTTTTGCATCTGACACGTTAGCATATGGTAAGTCTAATCGCAGACTTACAGGGAGGCACCGCTTGGGAGCTGACAGGCTGCTAACGTTCTAAGCTGCCTCTCAGCTGTAACGGAGAACATGACTGCTCCGAGTCGTTTTACAGGGCAAAGAAGTTCATCTGAAGTCCTGCTGTGGCTTCAGCTAGCCTCTTTGACATGACCCAAAATGAATGAAAAAGACTCGCTGAATCAATTCTTGGCTGTCTTCTGTTGGGTGAGAGGAGGCAAGGACGGATCTGACCCCTTCCCCTCATGTCCTCAGGGCAAGAATGGCAGGTGAGTCCCCTGTTACGTTCCCTCCAGCAGCCTGCCTTGCCTCAGTGCAGGGCTGAGTTTTCACTGGGGAGTGTTTGTTGTGCGGATGCGTGATCCCAGCCCCGAGGCTGGCACACACACAGTCGCTAGACATGCTCGGGACTGGCACGGCTCCTCTAGCTGCAGGGACAAAAAAAGAGCAGGAGGAGGAGGAATGGGATGGCAGGAAAATGTGCCTCTCAAAATGTCAAACACCATTTTAGCTCTCGCTTTTTCCTAACGTGTGTTGCATCACTGGAGGCACAAGGGGAGGGGAACAGAGCAAAGGAAGAGCAGTGGCCAACATCGCCTCTGAATTACGGCCCTTATGCTTAGCACAGCTCAAGGACACTGAAAATTTTTTTAAAATAAAACCCAAGAGAGAATTTCTGACGGAGTAGTGACGTTTGGATAAAATCAAATGTGCCTACAAAACACTTAACTGCAGTGAAAATACTGAATTTACGAAGACATAAAATTTCCCTTCATATTTAGAAAATGTATCTAAATAAAAAGATTTTTGCTTAGTTCTTCCTTGGCACATGTTACATTTAAATTGTGACATGTGCGATGGGAGAAAATGACCAATGTGAACGGGCAGTCCTCTCTGCTCTCTTCTGGTTCCCCTCTGAGGAATGTGTACGAAACCATAGCAAAGTGCCACATCAGTACCCATCCTGGGACACTGCTCAGAACCAGAACAAAGCCTCTGAGATACGGAGCCTCTAACTCAACTTATTTCCTAGCCTGGCATCTATTTTTTCCATCACCGTTTCCTCCTGGTCTCTGCCTCCTGCTCCAAGTTAGACCAAATTTAATAGATAATTCCAGAGATTCCTGTTCAAAAGTGTCCCCTGGAAGGAAATCAGTGCCCCATTTTTCAGATTAAAAAAAATAAAGCAGCAGCAAACTAAGCATTTTCTTGGAATGTATGCTCATATCTCTCTTACCCACTCTAAATCCATGCATACACTTTTTGCATGAGCCATCCTATCACCTGCCTTCTGAGTCAGGCTACCAAAGACAAATTTAAGGTGGATGAGTAGTCAATTATCTGCAAGAATGAAGTGTCAGTGGGTAATTGAACTCATCTACTCATAAAACTTAAAAAGGAAGAAAACTGGTTTTAGATATGATGCTATGTGTCAGCAATGGAGTCATAATCCGTTTCGGTAGTCTTAGCCTGCTAAAAGTATGCTGACTCAACAGTTAAAATATTGCACGACATAATAGTGGCTCAAAGGATTCTACAGTAGTTTGGCTATAGGTTATTGGAGTTCATATAGTATGGTGTATCTGTAAGTCTCCTTTCCCTCCTGCTAGAAAGTCTTGCTCTAGTTCCTTGTTTCAGATCTTTGACCATATGACTCTTGTGATAAGGCACGAAAACGTCATCATTCAGCTGTGAAACTTACACCAACATTAATCTGCTGGGAAAGTAACAGATTTGCTCAGCTGGTCTGCTGAACTACCTCTTCTTCTATAAACAATACAGGCAGATGAAATAAATATTAGGCAACAATTCTTGAAACTATCATAGGGTTTTTATGGTGTTTCTTTTCAGCATTGCAGCAGATTGGTGTTGGTTATCGCCATTCAAGCTGATTGAATTATACTGGCACTGAAGTACGGAAACCCACGTACTCAAAGGAACCTCATGCTTTGTTAAATTTGTGCAAACTATTGTGGCTGTGGGGATGATGCACGGTGCAAGTATAATTGTCTCAAAACTCGGACCACATCCCACTGAATGGCTTTCTAAGCATGTCCTTACCCCATCAAGAAAAGACTGGTAGTAGGAGTTTCAAGTGGGAGTTTCCACCCTTGTTATTACTTGCATTGTAAGGGTTACACACTGAGTACGGTAACATTGTTCAGGGAAAGATCTTCAGGAGTATAATTACTCTTTCAAATTCATATGGATAAAGAAAGGAAATGATCCTAAGAACAGAGGACCTCAGAGACCCACAAAAGCAAGAGGAATATCTCTGTTGACTTAGCTGAGAACCTATCATTAGAAATGTCAACCACCGAATCATGGCAGGGACCTTCTGTATTTATATGGTAACAAGTTATTCATCACTTCACACTAGTTTGATGTGCTTACACTGGAGTAGGTCTCATGTTTTTCAGAAAATCTGCAGTTTCATTAGGCACAGTTGGTTTTAATCAACATTGCATCCAACTCTAATAGGTTTATACATTTTAAACAAAATAGAGATTAATGCCTTACTTTGATAAAAATGGTAGAAAGAAGGTTTTGCTAATTTCAACAAACTAATGTAAAAAAAAAAAAAAAAGATGTCTGAGTCCAGGAAGCTCCCTGTCTTGGACAGAATGACCTTTACCTGCAAGGGGGATTGATTTGCCTTCATTTTTGTATATGGCTATCATAAAAAAACTGGGCACAAGCATGAGCCTAGAATGCAATTTACAAAAGCCACAGTGTGCTATAGACTATATTATGTATTTTTAAATTTCTACATGCCATTTAAAAACACAGAGGGCAAAACTAATGCTATATTACTTGTAAAGCTTATAACAAGGGATGCTAGAAGTAGGGCATATTAGAAGAGACATTACAGACCTGTAAGTCTAAGGCTGATCTGGACCTTTTGATTTAGAACAAGATCAGTGACAGAAACGATGGGCACGCTCCGGAGCACAGCATCTTTTTACAGAGATTTGACAATAGTCAAGAATACGTTTAGACTTGTGAAGCTTTAAGACGTAGCATATGAATCAGCAATCTTGTTTTTTGGATGAACAGATAATGAATCATCACTTCTCTTCCTCCATCTGTACTTACGTTGTGTTACATAAGAGGAACAGGTATACTATTTTATTTTCTGGTATTATATCTGCAGGGCATCCATAACCTGATTTTGGAGCCAGCAGCCCTGATAATAAGGTGTCATTTCTAAAACAGAGACATTCCATTGACCAACACCCCATCCCACTTTCAACGTTGCTGTGCTATGACTAGCAGAGAAGTTTCTCCTTAAATACCTTTATTGTTATTGGAAGTGGTCAGCATGGATTTACCAAGGGTAAATCATGCCTGACCAATCTCATAGCCTTCTATGATGTTATAACTGGTTGTCTGGATGAGGGCAGAGCAGCAGATGTCATCTACCTTGACTTCAGCAAGGCTTTTGACACTGTCTCTCATAACATCCTCCTTAGGAAACTGAGGAATCGGGGACTAGCCGAGGGGACAGTGAGGTGGATTGAGAGCTGGCTGTGTGACAGGACTCAGAGGGTTATGATTAATGGAGCAGGGTCGAGTTGGAGGCCTGTAACCAGTGGTGTCCCCCAGGGGTCAATACTTGGACCAGTATTGTTTAACATAGTCATCAATGACCTGGACGGGGGCGGGCAGAGTGCATCCTCAGCAAGTTTGCTGATGATACCAAACTGGGTGGGGTGGGTGACACCCCAGAGGGCC
>VYZM01020105.1:76428-154277 GCA_013398915.1 Dromas ardeola | reverse complement strand
CCACCTTCCCAAAAACAAAAAAAAAAAAAAAAAAAAAAAAAAAAAATCAACGTTTTCAGCAAGGACTGCACCCTTCCTATAAGAGATGTGCTGCACTTGAAGCCCCTTTTTGCAAGTATTCAAACTAACTGGCTTTGAATGGGCCGTGTTCTTGCACAGTAATTGTGATTTTCATCATCCAAGAGGGAGGGTTACAAATTAAGTCTTTACAAATAAAGCTGTAGCATTCTTACTGAATACTTGCAGTAGGCTTTTGGCATGGACTTTGGAGATTATAAAGATGTTTTTAAGGCAGTTCTTGAAGCTTCCCCCTCTTCCCCCCCCCCTCCACGTTATTCACTCAGCAGCCAACATTATCAGTGCAGAAGAGCTCTGCTTACCTAGACCAGGGTTAATAGCGCATCCAAAATATTTCCAAAGGTGCTATAGCATTTTTATTCACCTGAATTAAACAAAACCAGAGGGCCAAACAAATGCAGTTACGGTTGTTCAGAGCCACAGCGTGAGGGTTCTACATCAAGGTACGTAGCCTCCCGTTGGATGCTCCGATGGGATGGGCAACTTGCTTAATATAGTGCTGTCTCTGCTCAGAGATGAAGCAGCTGATCCAACTTGCTGGAATTTTAAGAACCGGCTCAGAGTCTCTAAAAGGAAAGCTAAAGTGGACGAGTGCTTCCACTGTAACTGGATCCATTTTACTGGTTACTAGAATGTTCTTTTCTGTATTTTCAAGGAAACGTGTTTAATTAGCTATCACTAAAATCTATTTTTCAGAGGTGCTGAAAAAGCAAATGAGACTACGTTTGAATTGAGAGAGTTCAGAATTAGCACGAAATGACTGAGTGCTCTCACCCTGGTTCCTTAGCTTGAACTGTCAATTTTAATTTAGGCTGCATTATTGAAAGCCGTGCAAAGACGAGGCCATGAATAATTAAGAGGGCGGATGAAGCAAATATGCATTCTTAAGAAGCTTCTTACCTGATGTAGCAAATAATAATGGCCTGTCTTTCTGCTCCTTTCAGAATGATACAGATCTTGGACCCGAGACCCTTGCCAAGCTCCATCATGCCCGTGGACGTGGCCATGAGGATTTGCTTAGCCCACTCTCCACCGCTGAAGAGTTTTCTCAGCCCCCTTGAGGACTGTCAAAGAAACAACTTTGTGAACAGATTCAAACCTCTCAGACCGTGTCTTCACGTGAAACGTGACTCCGAAGCTCAGAAGAGCGACTGGAACCACTCGGCGGCCCGAGCCAAGAAGCGAGTTGTGTTTGCAGATTCGAAGGGGCTGTCCCTGACGGCGATACACACCTTCTCCGAGTTCCAGGAGCAACCTGGGTGGGATCTTCAGTTTGACCTCTTGGGCCTTGAAAACATAACGTCTGGCTTAAAGCTACATGAGGAGAAAAACTTGATTCTGGGTTTCCCTCGGCCCTCAGCTGACTACCTGGACTTCAGGAACCGCCTGCAGAAGAACTTGGTGTGCCTGGAGAACTGCACCCTGCAAGAGAAGGTGCTGTCGGGCACTGTGAAAGTAAAAAACGTGAGCTTCGAAAAAAAGGTTCAGGTTCGAATCACCTTTGACACGTGGAAGACCTACACAGACGTTGAATGTGTGTACATGAACAATGTTTACAACGATTCTGAAAATGACACCTTCTCATTTTCCATTGACTTGCCTCCTGCCACTTCTTCTGAAGAGAAGATAGAGTTTTGCATTTCTTACCAAAGCAGAGAACATACCTTTTGGGACAATAACGAGGGTCAGAATTACAAGATTCTCCACGCAGAGTGGAAGCCTGATGGTGTTCAGATACCATCTGCCAAGAAAGACTGTGGAGATCTTCAGACTCCAAGGAGAGGACAAGAGAGAGAGCCTGATCAGCTAGGCAGTCCGAGGCTGTCCAGCGGTCTCTTTCCCCAGTGGCAGAGCTTGGGTCGGATTGAAAATTCATCACCATATTGGTGATCCGTACTAGTGAGGAAGCATTCTTCCATTTGGCAACAGAACAGTGTTAGTTTCCTGGTTCACATACTACATGACGAAACCACCCGACAGGTTTTTGTTGGCTGGCTGAACAAATCCAAATTCACTGGTCTGTGGGACTTTTTAAACCCTATTATGCTACTGAAGTTCTTAGCCAAAACTTATCCTTGGAAAGAAAGAAAACCAAGATAAAACCCATGCGTATGCCACCTACTATAGAAATAGCATGCCCCTATCTTAAGTAAATGCTGCTTTCTTTCTGCTGTAGGCTCTTGCTGAGTCAGTAGGTGAGAGACTCTGGTGAGGAGGCATGGAGGGCGATGGTGTCTTAGCAAGCTGTAGTAACTGCATGTGTGAGAGTGTGTGTGCCTGCACAGGGACGTTACGTGAACAGGGCATCACAATGCATTTCGCACCTCTTAGGAGTGCTTTGGAGATGAGGTGACGCTGTCAGGACGGAGGCGTGCTATGACCCTCTATGTGCTTGTAGCAGAGGCAGGTAGGAATGCATGGCTAGGGTTTGTGGCGTCAATACGGGTTAAGAAACTTAGAGAGGATAATGGAAAAGTGGGAGACGGGGAAGAGGTAGGACGTGCTGTATAACCTGGAGATTCTAATTTCTTCTTTCCCAAGCTGGTCTTCTAAATCCCAGACTTTAGAAATCTAAATTCTGTGGGTTAAAAAGGAGAATGCAGAAAAGGATCCAGAGGATCGTGGAAGTGATCGCTGCTTTGGGAAGATGTGTCTGCCCTCGTTGTCTTTGTGGATAATAAATGTCTTGCATTTGGGAACACATCTAACCTTGACTTCATCATCCATACTCACTTAGCAGGCAGATGGTTACCTTTTAACATTAAAAGAAAAACGTGCCTTTAAAAAAAAAAACCAACCACCCTACATGCCAAAAAATAGGGTTAGGTGACAAAACAGACCGAGTGATTTGTAAACTTCCCAGTCTGTAGCAGCATTAGATGATTTGACTCATCACCTGAGCTAATCTTACAGCATCTGATGGTGAAGTATCCTGCTCCCTATTGCAGAGTTAGTGATGACTTTTCACAAGTGTGTAACATAGGTAAGGTCCTTCATATTGAAGACAGTGAATTAGCTGCACGTTGTGAAAGCTTATTTCTTTAAAAGAGCAGGGTTGCTACTAGTTTTTTCTAGACTGCATATCGGCTTGCACATAAATAGAAAAAACACTGCTCTGTTTTATTGTACCTCATTTTTTGAAGATTTTTTTTTTTTTTAGACTGCAGTAAACATGCGTCTTTTTTATCTGTATGCTTATAATTTTGCTTTCTGAGCTTTCAAACTGTGTTTCGTGCAAGAATTGTGAGAAATTGTCTAATGCATACTCAGCAGGTGTGAATACCGGCACATCTTTTAGCTTTACAGAAATGGTGTTAACATCAAAATATAAATCACATTTTTGTCCGTTGCTAAGAAGTATAATATCCTGAGTCTGAAGCTACTTGCAATGCAGTGAGACAATAAATTCTAAGGTGAAATAAGCCTCCTCCACTAATTGCACTTTTTCCCTATGTAACCCTTGCTGTTATGTGTAAACTAGCCGTTTTAAGAATAAATTGTGTTTTGATACACCTGGTTCTTACTGTGTCAGCTCAATCGCTCTATTTTCTCAATTTCTTTAAACAACTTCAGTTGTGATACAAGGTACAGCCAGTTTATTCTGTGCCACGGGATGTTCCTAAAGCTGGCTGCGGTATGGTGTCTCAGATCAGCAGCTGGCATGACCCTGAAGATGAAATCTAAGGTCTTCACTAAATGAGTGATCCTTACAAGTATTCACCTTATGAGTTGTATCATTTAAAAAACCCAACCCTGTACCTCAGCAAATTTAACTGGACTATTTTGGTTTGACAGATTTTGCCAGGAATCCTGCCGTGCTGTGGGCGAGCCTGTCTGGCAGGACTGTCTTAATCTGATGGCTGGACATAACCTGCCGAGCTACAGCATATGTGATGCTTGCATGGGTGCATCTAGACAGAAGCACTTAATGTCTTTTGGCTTGTTTTCACCTGGTGCTTAGCTCATTGTGCTGCCTCCTGCAGTGATGCTGCTGTTCGGGCACTGGGAGGCTGGGTTTTCTCCTCTTAGACCCAGGAAGCCAGCTGAACCGCTGTCAGTACCAGACAACTCCCTAAAAAAATCAAGTGTCTGTCTCTGAGCCAGCCCTTCACTTTTGGCACTGCAGCGTGGACCTACCCTTGCACGCACTTAGAGTGGAAAACATGGTGTGTTGTTTCCCAAGGGCCCTAGTTCCTTGGGGAGAGAAGGTTTTGGTAAACCCCCGCTTCTAGATGGCAATTTAGACCAACACAGAGCAAGAACAGGCTAGCCAGCACCAGTTGCACACCAGATACTTTATATGGGATTTCATAATACATTAACTCGGTGACAAGGTGCGGTTTCGTTCAATCTGTTGCACATGACGTCAAGGGTTTACCAGCAAGAAATGTGGTTTAATTATGAAAAAGCAATTCCCAAAAGGCAAAAGACAGCATGTCATTAACAGCAGGTTTCTGACCTGGGGAAAGAATTTAGAGCTTCCACATTGCAAAGCCTGCACTGGACACAGATCCCTCCTTTCCCCAACGCCATCCACCAGTCTCAAACTCTACCAAGTACCACACTGTCTTGCTGGGCAGGAGCTCTCATGAAACACGCTGCACCACCAGCTCCCTGCTCGAGAAAAAAAATAGTGAACCGAAGAGAGGTTTGTAACTTAAGTGGCTTGAAGGCTCCTCTGCCTCTTTGTGGGACTTTGCTTCAGCAAACCAGATGCAAGGCTACTGGGTAGAGCAGAAGCCTTCCAGCGTGAGGAAAAGTAGCATTTCTTATCCTCCAGCCAAGTTTTGTGACCAGCCATCACAACTGAAAAGGCTTACTTGTCCTTCTCCTGGCTGAGACATAAATCACTTGAAAATACCAGAAGACAGGTCCCTTTGACCAAGCTTTGGCTTTCAGCCAGCTTCTTTGCAAAGATGCCTTGCAAGATTTTGTTTGCCCAGCGGAGAGGCAGTGCAGTGCTGCCGCGTCGCTCAGCGGCTCCAAAGCCCTCCCTCAGTCCAGAGGGCAAAGGATTTCTCCTGTCTCTGATCCCTACCAAAGCAGTGCAGTTTCACTCCTTCCTCTTTTAAAACAGAGCTTGTGTTTAACACTAAAGCTCGCATCCATCAAAAAGGCAACAGGCTCCTAAAGGAAGGTATTAGCAACACTAAGGTATGTTAACTGAAAAAAATAATAATAGTCTTACAGTATTTATCAGAAACTGAGAAAAACCATATCGCCCTTGGAAAACTGTCTTAGCCGAGGGGATTCAAACATGCATCTTAGATGCTACTCTTTCAGACACATCCTATTCAAAATCTGTAGTTATAAAGCAGATGCAGTCCTTGAAACGGAGCTTGCAAACCTGTGGCATCATCTCATTCCCTTAGGAAGACACTTTTCCAGCTGCATTGTAGATCTGTATTTCCACCACTAAGGTGACCAGAGCAGGCAACTGGATTCACTCCTAGAGCTCTGTAGGTCTATGGTGTCTAGCTTTCAGTGATAGCCTACAGCACTTACTTTATTCTTCAAACATAAGTGTTTCAAGTTGGGTTCTTAATAACCATACTCACTTCTGTGAGGCTAAGCCTAGCCTTACCATGGAAAATTAAATTGAAATTTGCTAGTGCTTCATATTAGCAAAGATCCGTCACCCTGGAAGATCAGCATCTGAACATTTCCTGAGAACATAATTGGAATTTTCACAGGCAATCAGTGAATGTCTTTTTCTGTAATTACACATATATCTAAACAAATTGCCCCAATTTGTATGGTAAATTTGGTAAATTAGTGGTAACATGGCGAATGTTATGGTATTTATATATACATAAAGCAACAACTCCCACCCCTCTCAGACACTTCTGAGCTTTAAAATGAAGTGTAATCAGGAATGAAACGTTTTGGTGAGGGTGAAATAGAAGAAGGTAAGGCTGCGCTAAATCCTCCCTTGAGAGGCCTCTCCTCCTGTTTCAAGAGCCACCTGTACTTCAGCCATTCCCGACTGGCATTGGATTAACCTGTTCTTACAGCCCTCCTGTGATGGAGGCTCCACAAGCTTTCCAATTATTATTTCCTCTTCTTACCTTAAAAGAGGCTCCTGAGGTTTTAGCCTAATTAAAATTAGGCTCCTAATTACTTGTTTTATTCTGCACAGACAGAAGAGGAAACTATTGCTTTCTTTTTGCAATTGCCCGTAAGTGCTTGACAGCAAAGAACAGCTTTTTCTCCTCTCCCAAATCCCTCCTCTAGGCCATGTAATACTTCATTGCATGAAAAATGGATATTTTGGCTTTTCATCCTTGTTGGGAAAGGGACCTATTAGACCTTTGGATTATCCTTAAGGCAAGAATATCACTCTCAGTTAGCTCTGGTAGAAGCCCTGCAGCGTGGTCCTCAACTTCACCAGTGAAAACATAGCACAGCTCAGTAGCCATCTTTCCTTGCTCAACTGGCTTCATCTGTCTCATACGATAAGGCCTGGGGACGGTAGGTATTGTTTGTGTAGTGCTTGATAGACTGTCTGTGAAGCTTATGACAGCCGGGCGGATTGAATCACTGAATGATTTATTCTGAGGATGGCATTTCCGCCACTAAAACATTCATCTTTTTCCTGCTCCTCCTCCCTCTGTTGCACGCTGCTTCTAACACTCCAGCCTTTGTCTATCTCTTTTCTGGACTAGTCATTAAGTTGGTCAGCTTTCATTTTTTCCGTGTGAAGAACAGTGTTTTCTGCTTCAGTGACAAAATTCATGCGAGCTTGATAAGATTCACACAGAAAAGGCAGACTGACTTCTGTTTTTGCAGCGTTCTCTGCAGGTGGCCCAGCGTTGATCTCGGTAAGTGCATCTTTCAAACAGTGAGGTAGAAAATACCAGGGTTAATTCTGGTGAGGCAGAGCGCGACCGCAGCACTGGGGCTCCGCTCAGTTGCTGATAATTTTGTAAGGCGCTCTAGGCACTGAGCGTACAGCAGTCATGTTACATGCGTTACGTCCTCAGCTTCCTTTGAGCACAGGGGGAAAAAATGAGGTTGCTCAACAGCTAGACTGGGCTTTCTGGCAGGAGTGACTGTCAGTAAGATTATGGTTACAGTAAGTTAGCAACCAGAACCGATTCAGGGGGAAGGAGTAAGTATCAAACAAGCAAGCAAACATAGTATACCAGAAACTAGAAGTCTGCAAGAGAAGAAATTGGTCTACAGTTTACTATACTGTAAAATAAGTAAGTGGGGAAGAATCAAATAAAAATTCTTTGCTTCAAAAGGTGTTATTGGGGAAATACCTCTGCTATTTCTTTGTATTTCAGGTAATCGTAGTATTTTATATGCTTTTGGACTTTCAGTGTCTTGCACCTTGCTTTGTAGTATTTTATATGCTTTTGGACTTTCAGTGTCTTGCACCTTGCTTTTAGGAGCAACATGAAAATGGCAGCTGCTACACACTTGACCAGGTGGCAATGGGACCAATGCGGCAATTCCCCTCTTTTGCAGAAATAGTAAAAAAACCAAAAAGCTTCACACGGCGCAACTCCTGCTGTAAGTCGTCCCCTCTTCCCCCAGTCACACACACAACTGTACTTAACCATGAAGTCAAATCTGTCAAAAGCAAGTATCTGATTTTTTTTTTTTTTAAAAGAATGTCTCTTACTGATATTCCTTAGAGAAAATATCATTTTAAACAGACCAATTCATAGTATGCAGGAAGCATCATTAACTGAAATCAGGGAAAGCTCAGGGTGAGGTGGTTTTCTATGCGTGCTTTTGTATCTTGGGGTTTTTTAAAAGGCTTTTCTTTGCAAGGCTTTGCTTTTGTCTCCTGCCTTCCCACTCACAATCTCCCTCCAGTTTCCCATGCCTGAAGCTAATTCAACATCTAGCCAGGAGACAGATAGGTTCTGAAAGCATCCAGCTGCCTTGCTTTAACCCAACAGTTACAGTAGAATTTATAAAGGTTTACAAAAAAACCCCTCAAACACAAAACCACAGCACACCAAACAAACCAAACAAGCAAAAACCCCAGTCCTATTCCTCAGCTAATTACAAAAGCTAAATTACATACTGCAGGTCAATCGGGTTAGGTCAAGAATATTATGGTCCAGCACAGACTCCTGACTCGGCAAATCCACTCACCCCAGGAAAACAGATCCATCCGTAACCTCAGAGCACGGACACAGCCATTACTGTTCTCCCCTCCTCTACCCGTAAAAAGCTGAGGCCACAGACCGATACAGTGCAGAAACACGCAGGAGCTGCAGAGTTGGATGGGTGCAATTACAGATGACTTTGTGTTCAGGTGACAATTGCACGTCAAATATTGATAACCTTCAAACTCTCCATCTAGCAACGGTGAGTGATGGAAGATCTCCTGACATTTTCTGCTCCACTTTATTGTTCCCTTGGGAGACTCCCACCCTCCCTTTTGCCTTCAAAGGCGCACAGTCAAGACCAGCACATGGTCTCTGTGTCTGCAATTATCACCTCAGCAGCTGCACCAGCAACAGCATTTACCCTTTGCTCAGCATTGGGAAGTCAGGAAACGTTAACTTCCAAGCCATTCTCCCCAGCCCTAGCGCTTCTTTTTCTATCAGACTATAAGAGCATCGTTTTCTTACCTGGCATAATCTTCTGAAAGGCTGTGGGTGTCTGACTTGCTGGACAATATCACTTTCAGAGGTCTGTCAACATCTTTGTTGAGGAAGGATGCCAGGGCAGTATATAATCCCAGTACACAGGAACAACCTGCTGGTGGAAAGGAGACCCCAGCAATTGAGATGAGAAGAGTAAGGACGACTCATAGTCCTCTCAACAAGAGCTGAGAACCATCCCCACCAGTAGGAGATGGAAAGGATGCCTTAGGGATAGGTGTTATTGCTGAAGTAAATCTTCTGCAGGCCTGATGTCAGCCTGGGAGTGGTGGGTTCGTGCTGAGTGCTGCATCAACAGCAGCTGAGAAAATGGGAGTAACAGATGCTAATTGTATGGCACACATGATAGTTATTTGCTAAATAACTGAATAACATTCATTCCCCTCCAAATCAAACCTTTACCATGCTGGAGAAAAACAAAAGGGGTGTTTCACAGGCCCCTCTCGCAGCATCCTAGTTGAGCTGGGACCAGTTGCCCAACTTTTTACACTGGCTCATGCGAAAGCATAAGGTCAAGGCACCACTGAAGAACTACCTAAACCTGTGCCGAATGTGGTGTGGACCTTGTCAGAGCAACAGGAGTGGGTACAAGATGTTTCCTCTCAGCTGGAAGAAAGCGATGGGGTGATGCACTCTGTGATGAGCATGAGTGAAGGCTCTGCCCCTCTATTCCAAAATCCATGAGCAGAGGAATACTGAGGAACTCGACTCTGATATTAGTAATAGCTAGCTAGTAATTAGAGAAAACACAGTATTTTGATATTTTCAGTGGACTGCAAATGTCAAATATTATCCTTTTATTCTCAAGATCAGTTACAAAAATAACAATCCACTTTATTCGGTGAAAAATATGCTACTTCTTAAGTATAAAATGTCATACAATTGCTACAAGTGTACATTCTGGGCAAGTGCAGATTGAGGTGCCATGTAGTCATAGCCCCAAGCAGCTGACAGTCATTACTTAGAGAGGGGAAAAAAGAGAGATGAAGTCTGTTTCTGAGACCACATCTTGCTAGCTCGTTATTACAGCTCACGTGTTACTGCTGCCGGCTCCAGGAGGTTGCCCAGGGCATACACCTGAGCTGAGGTCAGGGTCACGGTGGCTGTGAAGCCGTCCGCCCTGGCAGATGTAGTCTGTCTTGTCTCATGTGATAATATGGGAAAAGAATTACTTTTTGCCAGTGTGGCAATGATGCAGAAAGAGCGGTCTGTGCAGTCATTTTAAATAATCGGTCAGCTTCCCTGGGCTTAAAAGATCCTCAGGGAAGGCAAAATTTTACCCTTGCAGACCTACGGATCACAAGTTTGTACTAATGCCTTCCTCAGCCACTGGTGAATGAATGTACGGCAGCAATGCCATTTCGAGGAACAATTAGGCAGAGACATACATTTATAGTTAATTGTCATGTTAGGGCAGCAAGAGCAGAGAAGAGTGAATTCCAAATAGAAAATATTGCCCCCTCTTCCTTTTCCGTATGGATTATATTAGTCCCTCTGGTGCTTGCTTATCCCTCTCGGGAGCCTTTTCAAAGGCTTCTCAGCTCTGGGATTTAATGCCTGGCATCACTGACGTGCGGAATTAAAAATGTAAGGCATATTTGACACCTTCTGTTTTTAGATCAGCAACAGAGAAGGTAGTGCTCGGCCCACACGTAAAGCCAGGAGGGTCCAAGGGATGCAGCTGGAGCAGAAGAGGAGAACCCATCGCAGGGCAGCCCGGAGGGAGGGAGGCAAAAAGTCCCTCTGGAGCTACAGGAGCAACCGGAGGAGAGGGAAGCTGCAGAGGAAAGCTCTGTCAAATGCTCATTGCTGTATGTTATCTGGCAGGGAAACCTGTTGACGTGTTATTTCAGGAGACAAGATGTTTCTGTCTATAGCCCTTTGGCCAGGAAAAGGACTGGGTAATAGCTTAATTGCTATCTGCGGTTGTTAGCAATCAGACAGGTTTGACAAAAGATAGTAAAAAACCCCTGATTTTCACTGGATGGTCCTGATGTACAAAATGAAAAATCTTTTATTAAAAACAATAAAGAGAATGGGAAGCGCGTTTTCTCCACCTTTAATGCAGCATTATTAACAGCTCTAGTATTTGCTTCCTGAAGTGGCCTACGGACATTTTCCAGACACCATTCTATCTGTTTTCCAATTTGTCTTGTTTACTGAGTATTTTTTAAACCCTCAAGGCATAGGTATTAAAGCAGTGCTTACAAAAATGGTCTCTCGTAACACTTCAGAAGGATCTTCTCAGACAGATGGGTTACTACCGCTCCGGCAAAACTAGAAACCAGAATAAATTTCTAATAATTTACCTTTATTTTTATACTGTTCCTTTGGTAAATAGAGCAGTGTAATTCATAGGCACATAACCTGTGGTTTAGGTGCCACAGGGACATTTGCCACAGGTTTAAAATAATCCTGAGACTGCGGTGGGCTTTTTTTTCCATCCATAGCTTCAATTTTTGTAGAGCAGCTTCTTGCCTTTCCTGCTCTGAGTCACCAGGTTGTGCGGAACAGCATGGGAGCCCCTGCAGTACTTTATGTAAGGGCTTATTGGTGGGCCTTTATAGAGACAAATCTGCACAGTGGTTTCTAATGTATTTTTTTCCAATTGATTTTAAATTCTGGCCTCTGCAACTAATCGTTGATGTTACTAGGAGCTTGCTGGTTTTGTGACTACACGACAGAGCTCGGTCTGAGATCGCTTGTGAGGGAGAAGTGTCTGTAGGGCAATTCCTCTTGAACTAATGCCAGTCCTGCCGGAGTGACTTTGGCCCATTATGTTCAAGCATCTTTTTGTTCCCCAAAGGGCATTGCTTTTCAACACCCCGAGCCCGCATGGTTTCCCGGACAGCGTGGATTTCCCTTCACATAATGGTGCAAATTAAGCGTCTCCGTCCTTCAGTAAATGTGGGACGTGTGTGACTGCCTCTCAAACTGGCAAGCGGCACAGAAGCGAAAAAGGACAGAACGTGGACTGGCGTCCCTGGATATGTTCCACCATCCGCTAGCTCCTCGCTTCCCATGCCGGCTGCCAAGCAGAGCCCAGCCAGCTCCAGGCACAGGGCTGAGGGGCCGGCGAGGGCTGGGCTGCGACTCAGTGCTGCTGTAGGAAATATTCCTCTGCTCTAAGGAGACGCTGAGATAGTTGTACCGCCAGCATCTGCTTCCTCTTAAACATCTATTTTACTCCTACATTTGACAGATGGGCCACTGATGGGAGATGAGTGCTGAGCGCCTCGGCTAATTTCACTGATTTGGAAACATAACTGAGAAATACATGTATTTTTATCCCTTGCTATTTTCACAGGGGTTTTACTCCTTTCATTCAGCGCAGGCCAGAGCTACAAATCAAATTCGAATTTAATTTAGCAAGGAGTAGGAGATGGAGGTGCGAAGGTCTGGCTGATCTGTACCAAAGGTTTGGCTGATCTAAACCATTTCACCCATTTTCATGTTTTTGCAGGCCTGCTGAATATTTCAAACACAATTAACAAACTTATTCTTAGTTCAAAGACTGTGTCTGGAGTAGAAGGAGCAATTTTTGACTTCCGGATGGATTTCCCACTCTCCCCCAAACAGGCTGCAAAGAGTTAAGATTTCTCTGGGGTAGCCCCTCCGTTTTGTTGGCCAGGGGACACAGTAATTCTGCCATCGTGCTTGCCTCCCTTCTTGGGCTCCATGCAATTTTTCCTCTCATGCATCCCCAATTCCCAAAGCTGCAGCAAAGCTATTCTCACCTTATGTCCTGCCTGAAATTCACAGGCTGTATGTGCTAGTGTGAGTCAGCAGTAATTACACTTCAGCTTTAGGAAAGGCAGCGGTGAAGGAGTTGAAGGTGATTCAGCAGAACACTTTATTAGCAATATCACACTGGCAGTCATCACACCTGAGTCATCAGGTCCAAGCTTCACAATCACAGTGATCGTGTAATAGAGAGTTATCCTAACGGTTTTCTGTAGTAGCCTGAAATATGCCATCCCTTTATACTTACAGACTGCAAATTAAAACACTGTGGAAGGGCAGGGATGGCGCCTAAGCGCTATGAGCAATTTCACATTTGTCTACCCTGTCAAACGTTCTTCTCTCATTTCTCAAAAACCACAGCACTGGAGTTAGAAATCAAGTTTATTGTGATGAGTCAGTGCTCATAGTATTAAGCTGGCACAATTGAGGCACTAGCAATTAAACCTTATTCTCCAGTTGTTCTGCCTTTTTAATCACTGCCAGTTCTCGTGTGTTTCTGGCTTATTACTTGCTCTGAAGGAGCTGGAGGCAGATGGGCGATCAGGTATCACAGAGTCGTGCCATGCTGATGTCAGTCTAACTGCAGAGTTAAAATCTCGTCTGAACCAAAAAGATTGGATTTATATAATGAATTCACCATGGGGTTACGTTGCAGCATCCACTAAAACAAGGGCAAAACAGCACTGGATACCAATATCATAAAAGGAACCAGCAGTTAACTGTGTGATTGGCCTGATATGTTTGTTAGCAATTACAGTAATTAGCAACGTAAACTAAAGTCAAAGGAATTTCTTCCAAACTTTAACTATTTCTAATTTCTTCTGTAAAATGGCTGGGGGTAGCTATTTCTGAGGCTGAGGGTGAACCACCCCTGGACTGAGCTGCGCAGCAGAGACCCTTCTATGGGACGTGTGAGTCTGCAGGCTCCTTCTCCAGCCCTGCCAGCACACTGACCCCAGCTGTCAAGATCTTCTCCATCTGGTCCACCTTTTCAAACAAAGCCTACTAATGACGTGATATTTTGTACGAGACGAATCAGTAAAGTGTCGGCACGAGACCAAGAAACTCCTAGTTTGTGGCTTAAGGAATGCAATGCTTAACATATTTTGCCTAAGAAGTATTTTACAGCAATGACATGCCGTCCTCTCAGTGCTTTATAAGGCCAAGTGGATAATCTTTCCTTATCTCCTAAATATGTTTTGTGTAATACCCTGAACAGCCTTTGCAGCCACTAAATAAAGACAGTATTTTTTATGGACGTTCCAATTTTACAGAATCACATTTCATTATTTGTTTACTTAGCATAAAGATGTTATGTTCTGCAAATATTTTCTCTAAGGCTGACAGTATTTTGAAGGGATGTCAGAAGGAAAGTGCCGGGTTTTTAATGTAAGCAGAAGAGACCATTGGAACGCCAAGTAGGGAAAGATGGGATGGAACGCGAGTGCTGTGGCCGTGCAGGGGGAGTCACATCCAAGAGCAGGCGTGACGGCTCCTAAGCCTGTAGCTGGGTCTTGATCAAACAACAACTTTTCCCTAAGTTCAGAATTGAGACTAATTGTGCTCTTCCTTAGGGGAAACAAGGCTTTTCAAAAATATATCTGACAAAGTTACATGGTTATGGAAACCACTCAAGTTAGCCAACATGAAAGGGTGTGTCAAGCCTTGCTCCTCTCAATAACTTATTTTATATTTTACTTAATTGTACTTTAAAAGTTTCACTTAATTCAGCACTTCCAAATGCCTTCATGCTTTTGGTTTTTCTCCTTTTGATTCCTTTCTTAAAAGACTCAATTGAAACCCACCTATCTCCTTTCAAGGTTCCCATTTCTGTTAAACAAAAGAATCAGAAAGAGGCATATAAAGGCAGCAGAGAGAGACTAAGATTAAAGGGAAATGGGATTTTGTTAGCCTGGCTGTGACAGCCCTTACCATTTCCTCCGTCTTTGTCTCCCAAGGGCTGAACTGCAAACGGTGAAGACATCAAGGTGTTCTTTTCCAAGCATGCGGAGTTACTGGGTTTTCTGCTCAGCACATTTCCTTCCTCCAAGGCTGACAAAACCACAGACATCACATACTGTAAGAAGCACCCATGGGGCACAAACCTAATCAGTGTCCTCATCACCAGTTCAGTGTCAGCCCTTCGCTGAGACCACACAGAACGGTGAATAATTCAGCTGACAAATGTGCCAGGTGGAGCACAGGCTGCAGGAGCTCTTGCAGCCACTGGTGCCTTGGCACCCTCATTTCTGTGCTAGCACATTGCTAGCTACCTCAGCCCCAGTGGGGGACATCCAATTTGATTCCCTTTCACATCAGAAAAAGAAAAAGAATTTATTGTAGGAGAGGGTCCTGCCTACGAGTTCCCTCCAGGTCTGAGAGGAGAGGCTTGGAAGAACCTTTTTCAAGCTGTTCCACTGTGCACCAGAGACAAAAAGCTTCCTTGCATATAATAAAAAAATGGATCTATCTTAACAGCCTCATGTTTGAAGTATTCGCCTGTCTTGCCTTGTCCTGTGAACACTTACGTATTTCTGTATTAAACTGCCATTGGATAAAGCGCACAAGCAATTCCTGAAGCCGTCCAGGGGCAGAGTATTCCTCCTCTTATCTGCAATAGAAGTGAGTTGGAAGTAGGTGCTCAGTTACTGGGGCTTCTCACAACTGAGGCACCTTTGGGGCACACAGCCCCAGAATTCGGCAATTGGGAAACACTAACAACGGAAGCTGAGGCTGCTATGGACTGCATCTGTCTGCGGGCTTAACCAGCAGCTAAGTGGAGTTAGGGGAGGAGAAGGATTTAGATGCCAAAGTTTCCTCTGGATCTGGACCTCGGTGCAATGAAGCTTCCACTGGATTTCAAAAAAGGGTCTGTCATTTGACCTCTGGTCCTCCCTTCACTTTCAAGAGAAAGGTAGATGCATAATAAGATTAGTGTATGCCCCTGATAATACTTCAAGTAGACGCTAAAGAGATAAGGGGATTCGGGGATAACTTGTCTGTACTCAGATGGAACTGATTTTCATGGAGAAAATGGCAGAATCCCTCTCTCAAATGTATACAGTATTTGCCTTTTCCAGAAAAAATACTGCTAATTTCTTTCCATGGTTTTACAGAGCTCTTAAACAGTTCTTCAGTGTGAAAAGTTTTGTTTTTTTCCAAGTATGTACAGATTTATTGAGCATTTAACAATGGCTAGAAACACAGTCTACACTGAAACATTTATCCAAACTCTATTGGTAAATATCTTGTTATAAACACAGTTGAGATGCCACAAAATATTTTCCCTGATAAGAAATAAAGCAGAGTCATGTGTCATTCTGATTTCAGCAATGATGATATCGCAAAATAAATTCACTTTACCAGACAGTACCATAAGGACACAACTACCTTGTTTCCAAGGAGATCCCACAACAGATCCCATATTAAATAATGTTCCAACTTCATTTTCAATGAACAGGGTTTTCTTTTTAATTTAAAAATGGGACATCGTCTGAAAGGCACACACACTTACCCAAGCTGTGGATTAATCAGGCCCTGCCTTCAGCTGATGCCTCTATTATGGAGCTTATAACAGAAAATGTTTTATGCTCACCTCAGACGCAGCTTCGCCTACTTTTAGTTAAAGCTCTTCCTCTTCTCCTTAGAGAGCTGATGGCAAAGGTGAACACACTCAGTATGTTCTTATAGCATCATTTGCATATGTTTTATATCATGAGTCTTTTGCTTTATCTAGGTTATTCCACCCCATCCTTATCCTGGATAATTGAGCAGTGAGCATACGGCAGAATCGGGTAATGAGGGAGGAATTATCTCTTAGGCGAAGGGCTGTACTCCAGGTAGCTTCCCAGGGATTTCAGGGCGGCTGAAGGGAGCTAAAAGTGTGTTAGCTTCTGGATCTGGCCCCAGCTTAAGGACTCCTCCGGGAGGCGAGGAGCTGCTCTAGTTTAACCACGGCTTTGAGCAGCAGAGTGGGCTGCCCCGAAGTTATGGGGCAAGTTGGTGCGCAGAGCACTTTGGCCATATTTCTGACTGTCCAGCTTGTCCTCCAGACCTTTCCTGAGGTCGGCCCGAGTCACAGCCTTACAGCGCCCACAGGGGCAACGCGGACGGGCAGACTCCTGGCACTGTGGCTACGTGAGCTGCCCGGAGACTTCACAAACTGAGGAGGGAAGGAGTGTGTGGATCTTCTGCCAGGGCCCTTTATAGCACAAAGACTACTGAGTCCCCAAAATACACAGGGTCAGGTTGTGGGTTTAAAAGCCCGGATATGAAGAGCATGAGAAGGAGCCACAATTTTAACTTCTTGCAGGCTCAGAAGACACATGTGTTTCCAACTTTAAATCTCAGAAAAATGAAGAGTGGGAGGCCTCTCAGTCTGCCCTTTACACTCAGGGTGCTTCTGGGATCTAGTGGTCATATCATATCTCTCAGAACTGCTAAATGAACTTTTGAAAAAAAAAAATTTAAGCAATTTAAGAGCTGAGCAGAAATGTCAGAAGTGTCAGTGGTAGGCATCCTTCCCTACCCCCAGCCGTGCTCAGTGGGAGGTTTGCCTTGCTGGAGCTGCATTAAAAACACTGTTCTGGGCTGGATTTCCATGAGGAGAAGGATTCCACATGCCCGTGTCAGAGCTTGACCCCAAGCTCACGTTCCGACTGCCAAAAGGTATTCTTTGATGCTTAATAAAACAACTTGATTTCAACCTGCAACCCACAGACAGGCCAGGATCCTCTCAGAAAAAAAAAAAAAAGAAAAAAAAAAGGCTGCAACCTTTCCTCACAGCAGCAAGTACACTTGCATCTAAGGCATCCATCCTATGTACTCATCTCACCGCCATGAGTTAGGGTTGCATAGCTGGCATGCAAGCACTGTCAGTTATGAGAACTCAATCTGGGAATAAGTCATCAGTAGAGGTCACAGCCCAAAAGCTTGCCAGAGCTTTGTTGCAAGAGATAGCAACATGTAAAAGGGGTTAGCAAGTTTCCTTGAAAAGCAGGCCTCGAGTTGCGCCAGGGGAGGTTTAGATTTGGATATCAGGAGAACTTTCTTCGCTGAAAGGACTGCAAAGTACTGGAACAGGCTGCCCAGGGAAGTGGTTGAGTTGCCATCCCAGGAAGTATTTAAAAGGCATGTGGATGTTGTGCTTAGGGACACAGAATCATAATCATAGAATGGTTAGAGCTGGAAGGGACCTTAAAGACCATCTAGTTCCAACCCCCCTGCCCTGGGCAGGGACACCTCCCGCAAGACCAGGCTGCTCAAAGCCCCATCCAGCCTGGCCTTGAACACCTCCAGGGATGGGGCAGCCACAACTTCCCCGGGCAAGACGTGGTTTAATAGGACTAAATAGTGTTAGGTTAATGGTTCAACTTGATGACTGTAAAAGTCTTTGCCAACCTAAATGATTCTATGATTAATTTTGAAATCATTGTAGACAGGGAGGGAGTCCTGGTTCTCCCTTATGCACATCTGAAAAATTCCCCTATGTACCCACAAGCTCAGTGCACGCAAGTCCAACACCCTCCTCTCCACCCTTCGAACCCCAGATGCACTTTTTTTTTTCTGAGTTCTGGGTTTTTTTTTCCACTTTCAATAAGGGAGTGAATTCATGTGAAGGCCAGGTGCTATGCTATAAGAAGCATTCATTCTCTCTAGAGAAAATCAAGACATAGCCAGTGAGACGGCAGCATTCAGAGAAATACTTCTGTAGGACCCCGCGCTACCCTCATAATTTCTTGAGAAACATCTCCCTGGGTAGTTCTCTGATGAATTCTTTATTCCACCCAGTGACTTGAATTTATCCCATATAAACCAGATATATTTAGAAAAAGTTGCAGTCAAAACCACACGGTGCCATCATTGATTTATGCACAGAGCAGCAACAAATGAGCAATAAAGTTAAAAAGTAATAAGAGGGGTATAGCAGACGGGCAAAGCACCAAAACAAATATTCTGATAAAAACACAGATTCAGCAAAACATCAAACCCAGCATGTTCTTGGGAGTTTGGGTTTATTTGGGTTAACTAAGTAAATTTGCTAAGAATGTTGTTCAACTATTATAATACTAAGGCACAGAACACGACCAAGGACAGTTCAACATAATCTGGATATCAGAGAGAAAATGCAGATCTTATTGTAGCTCAGTTAAACTTTGCCCCCATCACACAAGCTTAAAAATCCTTCTAGAAGAGCTGCCCTTTCCCACAATCTGTGTCACTAAAACTAGATGCAGCAGCGGTATTTGTGCACCCAGAGCCCTCAGCTGCTGTTCATCACATCCTGCCTTGACATTTCATATGAAATTGCTTTAATTTCAGGAAATTGGGCTCAAACTTGGGAAAAAAACTACAGTAATGCAAGTGTATAAAATACTGTGCCATCTTAATGGGACATGGCAACTTGGCAAAAAGCTTCTCATTAGCAAGGTTTTTGGTCACCTTGGTTTCTGTTTTCTGCTGCAGGATAGGAAATGTTAGATAAATAATACTTTTGTTTTGGGGAATGTGGCCTCATTATAACTGGGGAATCCAGTGCCATTACTGATGGTGTCTTGGGGGCAGATTCTGACACGCGGCTGCTCCCTTCTTTCCCACAGCCCTGCTTTGAACCTGCTCACAGATAAGGGAAATGGGTAACCTCTCCTTTGGATCAGAAAGAGACAGCCACAGGGGCTACTCAGTGAAAATAAAAAATTATTTTAAGGGGGTAACAATGTGGCACAATCCATTGCAATCTGCAAATGAAGTAGAAGGATTTTCAACAGCATGGTTTTCTTGTATATACAGCCTGTGTACAGAACTAACGTTTAATTATATCTTTTGGGGTTAAAAACATCTGAAAATAACCTCCGACTGCAATTATAACCCATGGATGGCAGACGTATTTCCAGAGATAATAATCTGTTCTGGCCAGAAAATGAGACTTATGTGGCCCGAGTCCAAGATAAAATTTTAAAAACACTTTTAGAGAAACATTTCTAGCACGATGGTTTCTCAACAGCTCTAAGTCAATCCAAGCGCCAGGTGCCACCAAAAATTTCTCCCTGCCCTCCTCCTTTGCCCGTACGTTTCCTCCCTTCTCGTGGGCCTGTGTGAGCAGGGGGTGACCAGAGCAGGACACTCATCCACCTGCAAAACAGACTCATTCTTTGCTGGGTTCATTTCCAGCGGGTCAGATGGGATGATCCCAGGCCGAAAGTCTTGGTTACAAAAGTGCTTTCGAACCATGTACAGTTCAAATACTTTTTTCCCTGCTGTGAATACATAATTTGGTTTCTATTGCAGCAGCAGCTCAGGAGGATGGGATGCCCTTGTGCTAGCCACATAACCGTGCATGGTCCCTGTTGCCTATGGCTTGGAGCCTGAAGCCCTCTGCCCGCTGCCAGACTCTCGCTCTTGTGCAGAAACCCTTTGCACGTGTGGGAGCAGGGCTGAAAGGACCTGTCTATGTGCCTCCAGCTATAATGTCTGGGTCTGAGCAAACTTTTCCAGCATTAGAACTCAGGATGAATAGACATTTGTAGAAAGACATATGGTAGGCAACTCTCATGAGTAGCTTTTGTTGGAAACAAAAGCTGAATGCTGTACGAATGGGGAAACTTCGGTTGCGGGAGACTGTATAGCGGTTTTCTCAAATATACGTTTGTTGGATATGGCTGTCTCAGTCTGTCAAATCAATATTTTCTAAATTAAGAGGGATTTATATAAACAGAGCGTAGTCTCTAAGGTGCTGTTTATGGTCTGTCTGGTATAAATATTTATGATCATTCTAAAATTAGTGATTTTTCTAAAGTGTGCTTTTGTTTAATATAGCTCATGACAGTTTCTATGGTAAATATGCAGTTTTGTTTGTTAAGAGAGAAACAGAGGCGACATAGAAACCCACTGTAAACAGTGCTACAATGGTGGCTAATCAACAGAGGGTTGTTCTCATTTAATACTAAGCCTGCTTCTTGAGTCCAGTCTATTCACGTTCAACCATAACTGGGAAGACCTGACCTTAGATATGGTAAGTGCTCCAAAATGCTTGGAGAAACAATAAACTTCCATGTGACGTATTCTAAAGAGCTGCTGTTATGGCATAATTGTGTATGAAAATACGGACAAATAAACTAAATAATACACTTACGTGGAAACAGTTTTCCTACATGGAACCCTCTTTTGACTGAGTGATCAGCTCCACAACTGCCTGTTTAAAAAAAAATAAAAATCTTAAAATGAATCATTCTATGATGTGACAGTTAAAACTGGGCTGGCCCAAGACAGCTCTTAATATCTTTTAGGACTGGGCTTAATGTTAAGAGGAGTGCTGGCAGGGTTGGTGCTTCTGCAGCTGCAATTGTTGGGATTTCCCCTGGGTGTTCTGGCAGCCCAGGGTCCTGGCGTCAGCATTATGGGGATAAAACAACGCAGATATTCCATTTTGTTCAGAATTAAAACGTTTCCATGTTAATACGTCCACAGAATACACTCCAGCAAACACCCCCTTGACACAGCTGTATATACTATACTTTGCTTCTCAGGTCTTTTTTATGACCACGTAGTGCAAAAGGAACAGTAGCAGCTCTCTTAACAGGGAAAAGAGGGGGACACAGGCTTTCTCTGAAGGAGTTCAAAAGACAGTGTTCGTTTTGCATCTCCCTCTGCTTTAGCACCTTGCTGCTTTGTGCAGTTCTGCATCTTTCTGAATTTTCATTCTGGATAGCAGTCCACACTGCATAGCGAGCTGTTGGCTGGCTGAAATGATTGTCTGTCCTTAACTGGGCAAGTCAGAACATTTAAAAGTACCATAGTTTGGTTTTCTTTCTAGTCTGTTTTTAACTACCTTGGTAAAAACACACTCCAAATACTCTGACAGCAATAGCTTATGTGTCCTTAAATACAAATCTAAAGGTACACTGAAATACCTATCAAAACCCAGAAATACGGAATTTGCTGCCATATGTATGTGGCACTTGCAGACTGTACAATCCAGCACTTGTGTGGTAAAATTATGTTGAAATTTCACCTGTCTCTTCTGTTCAATAGTGTCACCTATGTGTAAATACATCGTCCGCAGGCTCATAGGTTTCACTATTTGAAAAACAGGGCCGCCTTTATTCTCTGTTTATTAACTATACATTCATAAGGCACTCTTTAATTATTTCAAAGTATATATAACTCCTGTCAAGTTGTGGTGGGTAGGATGCTTCCAGGTAACACAAGCATCACAGCTTCTACTGCCAAGAAGTCGACAGCCACATCTCAAATGTGCTGAGAAGCAGCTGCCACCATTGACTGTACGGTACCGGCTTAGGCTTTCAGGTCGCTGCAACAGAGAACATACCTTGCTCTCACGTTCAGCCATGGCCAGAGTGCCTGGTTTTTAAAAAGTAATGCAGGATTGCTAGAATTAGTCGTGCAATTTTTTTTTTTTCTTGTCTTTCAGCCTGGTGGATTTTTTTTTTAATTTTTTTTTTTTTTTCCAAAAAAATGAATTACTGTTGGCATTTTCATTCTTACCTTCATCACAATAGCAATGGGAAAGTAGCTGTAGATTGTAACTTTGCTTGAAATTTCACTGGTGACATGCGCAATTGGTTTTCACAAGTCCATTTCTTAGTACTTTTTTCATTATTGCTGAATAGATTTTGTTCCAGGATGTTTGGAAAAACTGACAAATGTTTGCCAAACTGTCTGTGTAACAAAAAGACTATGAAATTAGTTGTGAGCTTTGCTGGAGTCATGAGAAAAGCTTATCTTTAATTACAATTCAAACATTGTAAATCGAATTATTTGACTATAAATAAAACACGTCCCAGCTTCCCAGTCTGATCTCAGCAACTGACCACCTCTCCCAAAGCCAAATGAATCACTTATGCTTCAGGTAACTGAGATTCATCTTGGGCCATTTTCTGCAGTTCGCAATTACTAGATCATACAGAGGAAGCTGCTGAGCTTATGGAAGCTCAGCTATAAAATGAATTCCCGCTCCCGTCTCCTTGTATTCTCTTTGCAGCTACTGGATCTGGTCCAGATTTTTTTTTTATCCGTGTGTGCTGCTGCAGTACCACGCTGGCCAGAAAGAACATTGCATTCTGCTGCCTTCCTCCTCTGGCAGACACTGTGTGTACACAGCTAATTAAGTCCACCCTTTGCTAACTTGCTCTTTTTCTTTTTTTTCATGCTGCCTTTTCTCTTCCTCACCTTCCTTTTTAAAGCTCTTTCTCCTTTTCATATCATCTGTACGCTTCTCAAGTGTTTCTGATTATACTCATCTCTTTTCCCTCTGATCTCTTGCAGCTCTTTCTTTTGCCACAAGCTGCTTTTCCGATGTTTTTCTCTCTCTTTGCTTGTTAAGTAAGTCCTGTCAAGGCTTGCTGTTGCCACCGCGCTGCCGCACAGCTCGCTCTGCAAAGGCTACGGGTTATTTATTATGTGGATATTAGTCAGCCCTGGAGAGAAGGGCTGCATTGTGCTATGGGTAAGGCTGAACCCTGACCAAATAAATCAAGCTCCATTTTGCTTCCTTTCAGAGATCAATTTATTTTGCTGCAGCCCGCAGCAGGACTAAAGGCATGGAGTCTCAGGGCCATCAGAAAACATGGACATTTCTGGAGTTTGTATGAACAGACTGGCTCAGATTCTTTTCTTATAACGGGACGAATATCAGCAAACCTCTTATGAACAGCAGCAAAAAATTATGCAAGTGCAGAGAAAGCACAGCTGAAAATTAGCTTTTACTGATTTGACTAGATAAGGATTGACTGTTGCCCAGCATCTGCAGAAATGGCTGTAACTGACAGCAGGATTGAAATATCCCTTCTGACATGACAGAAGAAACTGTGAAAGAAAAATCTAGCAGCTACACAGGGAGGTGGTAAGACAGACATAGAAATCATTCAGGCTTGAACAAAACACTTCTGTTTTTTTTGGAGATCAGCTCTTGCTTTTTGAGAACTCTTACACCCGGTCGAGTTCAGTTACTACAATTCAATGATCCTGGATGCTGTGCACTTCCCCTTGCCCTTCCTTCATTTTATCCCTGAATGTCATCAGAGAGGTTACCTAGGGAAATTATATATCAGTGGTTCTGCAGGCTTTGGGGGAAGAAATCGGGGAGGTAAGATGAAGAACATGGAGCATCTCCTAAGAGCACCTAGGCCTTCTGTCGATGATGATGATGAGCACAAATCTGCTGCCCCTGTTCCAGGCCTGAACCATAAGAGCTGAAACATCCTTCCCTGTTACCACACTACTTATCTTACCTTCTGAGTTGCCATCCTTCCAATATTAGCATGTAAACAATAACTTACGTTACTTCTTGCATGTCTGGGTAAAACCTAGCAGCAAGAGCTGCTCTGATAATTCGTGGGAACCAGCTCTACAGTCAAAAGAGCACTCCTCTTGCTGGGTTTCTAATTGAAGTACATCATATCTGACACGAAGGGCTTTCCTGACAGCTGGCTAAATGAGCAGCATTGCAGGGCTTTGTATTAGGCCTTTATTGTGACTTGCAAGAAGGTTTCAGTTCCTTCATCTGCTCAAGATGTAGTGACCACTGCAGAAACAAGTCTGACACCGCTGCTGTCAGGTGGGGAGAAAGAGTTGCCCCTTCCCTTCCCTTCAGATTCTGCTGTGGAACGAAAACCAAGGCACCAGCTACACAGCACCGGCCCAAGTCCCCCTGAGCAGGCTCCCCGGCTGCCAGTGGATCCTCCTTGGCATGAAGGAAACATGGGGAGAGGGAAGACCCTGGACTTGGGGAACCAAGATCAGAGTCTCACTCAAGTTTGGAGAATGGCTGGAAACAGCACCAAGCCACTATTTACATGTGAGAGTGAGACTCCTGTCTGTAAAATCTGCCTTTCATTTATGCCTGAATCAAAATATTGGGCATTTTTGGGAAGCAACATCCTTTTCGTTGTTACTGCAGGTCGCATAAGAGACCATATGCAACTCATGCATTTTTTTCAGCGAAGACCTGCAAGCTTTGCTGAACTCTGAACTCCTGTGGACTCTCTTCTCTCTGTTTGAGAATAATTCACTCCTACGCACTTTTTCTCAAGCTACACGATCCTTTTCCCACATGGCCATGTGAGCAGATCCATGCCACGCAGCAATATATATAGGAACAGAGCACTGAAGAGGAAGCATGGAGTCTGCCTCTGCCTCCTGCAATAGAAAGAATGTGATCACGTGGAGTGCATCTACTCGCTCAGATCTGGTGTCAGACGGATAATTTGTGTCCTCTCTGCAGAAGTAAAAATAAATAGGGTTCAGGCTGAGTTCAACAACCTAAGGTTGCATATTGGCAGCTCACAGTTTTCCAGGGAGATGGGGCCCTTTTCAAGTTCCCCCTAGCAGGAAAGCAGTGGGATGAAAGGCCAGTGCAGGGATGAAGGGCACGGTGCTCACACTTGGTGCATGAGGTGACTCATACTTTGTGGTCGTGACTTTAGTGGGCTTTTGTGAGCCATGACTGCAGCGTCTTTTAGCAGGATTTCCTTGAGTCACTGGCCTGTCTATTCGAGATCTACACATCTGTGGAACCTGAGCAGGTTAATAAAATAGACTATTCCTGTTCACACACGGCATTATGAATCGTAAAGTGCAACTGTGGGTAGACTGTCAATTAATTTCTATCTTAATCTCTCTTTTGAATAACAAAGATGCATTAGTAAGTGGTAACCATCCCTTTGCCAGATCTTGCAAGTAAAATCTACTCTGAGTGTAGAAATACTAAATGAGAGTAGCAAACAACTGCAAATTATTATAAACTTCCAAATCCCTGACCAAATTAGGTCATCCAAACAGCGTCCCTTCTTCTGCTGCTTTTTTTCTATTCCCACTCTTCTCCCTTGTTACACTGCATAGGAACGCTGACTGCAGAGCAAGCGCAAAAGCAAGTTTGCCATGGTCCTCCTCTTGACCCACTTTAACAAATCTCAAGCACACAAACAATTTAAATTCACGTGTGAGAATTTACCATGAAGACAGAGAGCTGACAAACTGTAAAGCAGCCAACCCAACCCACCGCTGCAATTCAATTGGTGCGAGCTGACAACCTGAATGATTAATGTACATTTGCAAATGGGAATGAATTTGTCCAAAACGGAAGAAGCCAGGCTGTAGTCGCTGAAGGGGGAAGAAACGGGTTCTAAAAAGAATTTGGGATCAAAGGGGGCAATTGATTGAACATTGTATCAGGGTTTATAGATACCTGGTGGTCGTGGTGGGGAGTAAAGAAGGAGGAGTCAGGCTCTTCTCTGCGGTGACAGCACTATGACAGGACAAGAGGCAACGGTCAAAAAATGTAACACAGGAAATTGCCTTTAAACATAAGAAAAAAGCTTTTCACTGTGGGGTAATCAAACACTGGAACAGGTCACCTGGGGAGGCTTTGGAGTCTCCATCCTTGGAGATATTCAAAGCTGGACTGGACAGAGTCCTGGGCAACCGGCTCTAGGTGGCCCTGCGTTGAGCAGGGGGCTTGGACAAGAGGATCTCCAGAGGTCCCTGCCAACATCCACCTCTCTCATTCTGTGAGAAGCTGGCTGTGGCTTTTCAGTACCTACACAGAGATTGCAAATATGAGAAGGACCAGAAACTTACCTCTGTGACAAGATTAAAGAACTAGGAGCTGATCCTGAATGACTTAAATAAACTGCAAAGTTTTGACCATGAGACTTGCTGGAGCAATTTGCTTAGGATTATGGTGGATACTCCATCAATGCCAATTTTGAAATCCAATCAGTCATTATTCTAAACACCACCATTTTATTCAACTTGGAACTGATTTAGTAAAATCATCTCTGGTCTAAGCTGTAATGTGTTTATATTAGATTATTTTTAATAATGCTCTATTCTATGTAAAGTATATTCTTGTACTTTATAAAAGTGCATTGCTGAATGGGGCCTGTGTTCCAGTAAACTTCAGTTTCTTGGTGTATCTTTTAGCTCATGATTTTCATAACATTCTTTTGGCCTCAGAAAATTGAAGAAAAAAAATATATATTTTTTGCATAGCATTGTCACCTTGTAGGAAAACCCAACAGTGATAAGACCAGCTGATGTATTTTTTTGACTCCATAAAAGTGCCTTTGAAGAAATAAAAATACCTTTGAAAAAGAAGATATAGCACAAGAGAGCCATGTACAACCCATATTTCTCCCTGGGGTGCCCTGCAGTATTGGTCTTCACAAGGCAAAAAAGTATTGGTGCATTTTTTAGGCTGCGGTCTTAAAAAGTTTTTAAGAATGACAAAATCACCTTAAGTACAACTGTAACCATGATGGCAAACTTCAGTGACACTTGTAAATTTATGGAAAACGTGCCCACCTCCTCCTGACTGCAGAGGATGACCAGGTGCCATGCGCACAGAACTGTAGCTTGCAAAGAACTTTTGGATTTTAAACTGGCTCAAAACACGAGGGCGTGTGCGTCTGAGCGGCGCGTTTTCTAGTTCAGTGTGTCACTGGGACAGCAGTCAGCGTATGTAGTGTGTTGCACATGAACAGAGTGCCTTAAGAGGCCTGCTTTGGCTCAAATATTTATTTTGTAGATTGTACACCGATTAGGTCTGTGCAGCCTCTTTGTCCATCTATAGTGTGCTGCGACCACTGGGTACAGCCCCCAGTTTGCTGCACGTCCTGCTTCCGTGAAAAGCAGAATGTCCTTCCCATTCCTCCCTTTGACTCTGGCAATTTTCAGAAGCGAAGGTGCTGCAACTTGTCAGCATCTTCTGTGGGATACCTGAAGTAGTGACAGCCCAGGCTCTGCACTGGCGTGCGGCAGACCGAGGGAGAGCTGGGGGCTGTTTTTCGCAGCCTTCTGTCAGGCAGCCAGACCAAATCCCTTTAGACTCAAAGAGGACATTTTTAGAATAACTAATGTTCAACCAGTGACAGGCCAGACAAAGTGATACATTTCAGAAAATTGCTGCTCAGGAAGGAAGACTGGAGATATCAGGGAAAGAGGACTCAGCTTTACAGAGCCACGTTCAATAAGTGCTAAATCTTTCCAAAAAGAAAAGAAGTAAAACTAAGTTGGCTAAAACCACCAAGTACGTTTGACCTTTTTTCCCTATAAGCAAAATCTTAGACTTGAGCTTGAAAAGAATATAAAACTTGTTCTCTCTGGTACATTATTCCTTTCTAGAGATGGGGAAGATGATGTTTGTAACGCACCCGATTCCAGCCTTCCACCCGAATCGACATGGCCAGAGACCTGCCCCGAGATGGGAATGCGTGGCAGACCCCCCTCCCCGCAGAAGCAAACCCCTGCGTCGCTAATGCTTTGGAGCAGCCGGGAAGAGACCTTTCAATCTGCAAGAATCAGGGCTCAGCAATGACCAATGCATTTTACCAGCCTCCCCTTGAACCTTTTCACTCAGCTTTCATGAGTGGAAAACCAAACCAAAATACCGCATGCACACACAAAGAGGAATATATAGAACATTTCTGACACATACCATTGCAATGAAAGTCTCGGATCCCCTCTCCCCCACCCCCAGACCCCCAGCCCCACAGCAAAAGTAACTGGGGAGGCTGCAGAAACCCTGGCGTGAGAGTGCAGAAAGGGCACAAATCACTCTCTCACATAAGCAAATTTCTAAATACCCAGTGGGGGTAAATTAAATGCCAACATTATTTGCTGGGACTGGTGCTTTGCTTATGCGATTCACCCACAAAGTTGTAAAAGAAGCGCAAATGAGCACTGCCATCTCTTTTTTTAAATCCGGGCCTCGTGACTGGCAGCCGAATGGTGGGTCGCCTGCCTGGCATGGAGTTAAAAGAGTAGTTCATAGCTTGTGGAAAAGAACTTTTTTTTTTTCATTCTTCCCATTTCTGGGCAAATGGAAGAAAAGAAAGTAAAAACCATTGCTAACTTTAAAAGTTTGCTGATTTTCTAAAATGCACCAGCATAACAATTAGCTAGCAATGGAGAAAAAATTCTTACAATCCATTAAAGATGAAACAATTCCAATTTTTTACTAAAAAAGTTGCATTCAAAACCCAGGGGAGAAGAAGTGTCTTTATCAGCCTCTGTGTGTTTACTAACATGCATATGTCTACAAATATGTATTTACCAATCACAGGTTACCTGAGTTTAATAGATCAGAAAGACACTTTAATGTCAGTTAAAATTTAACAGTCGTCTTCTAACTTGTGTGGCTGCAGACTTTGAAGCCATGCCCAAAATAAAGTAGGAGTTGTCTGTGGGACTAACCTGATTTGAGCATGGTTAGAAGGTAACGTCTGAAGGACTGCCAATACAAATGATCCTTATTGATAATGTCTGCCTTGAGCGTGGTGAAATGTCTCTTGGATCAGATTCACTAAACGTTTCTGTCCTCTTTGAGCACCTTTCAAGTTTAAAAAAAAAAAATAAAAAAAAAATCACAGAGTTTTAGCAAAAAGTTTACCCTAGTAGTAAGTCTACGTTGTTGACCTAAAATGGCGATTGCCCAAGCTCTTTTTATGTTCTACTAAATAAAGATATTTACTTTAGTGTGATTTTAATTAATAACTATCTGATGGGCTAAGTTGGAGACCTGAAGATGGGACTGAACAATCAAAAGCAGAATCTTTTTTCATTTAGTCTAAATTGCTGCCAAAATCAGTCTTTTAGACGTCTGCTTCAGCTCTCTTGTGATGAACTTAGAGCAATGAAGGTCGTTTGCAAAAATGGCTAGATTTGCTTTTTGCAGCTGGAATGTAAAGGCACTGGTATTCTCATTCCCCCTTTTTCTCCTTCCTTCCCTAATACAAGAGTAACGTTTTTTAGGTATGCAGCTTATGCTGAAAGTACCATAGAGGCCAGATGTAGACAGCTGCAAGAATGCAACAGAAAATTTTAGTCCACACTGAGCATAGATGTCTGTTTAAAATGGGAGCCTGACCGTGCACTCTGCGGACTTTTCTTTGCAGCTGGGAAGGTGAAGGGAAACACTAGCTACATCTTTTTGGTCCATTTTCCTCAGCTTATTTTGTGCCAGTGCCCAGGTTTTAGCAGGTTTCATCTGGAAGCCCAGGACAGCCATTTCCCTTCGTCTGTAGCAGGATTTCCTAAACTTCTGAAGGCTGCTGCTCCTCCCGGTTCAGGAAAAGGAGCAAGGTCCTGGCCCCTGGGAGTTTTGCTGCTGAAGCCCCGAAGGCTTCCTCCCCATCCCCGGCCCACCCAGGATAACCCCCTGGCATGTCAGCACCGGCTTGTGCTTGGTTTTTTCCAAAAATACCGCCTCAGATTGTCCTTTCAGAAAATGGAAACCCCTGACAGCTTCTCTTTAATGCCAATATTTTAGGAGGTTATCTATTGCCACTGCTAATATCAGCATTCACCCCATCTATATACCTTGTGTATGACACAGATTTCTCCTGCTATCCTATTAGTGAAGCCTTATCACATTTAAATCCAATTTTCATTAATTCAAAAGACAGCCAACAGTGGATAGCTTTTCTGTGTTTTTAGAGGCTGGAGTACAAGTATCACAGGTTTAACTTTATGTTTCTTTTTAAGATAATGAAGTGCTGACTTCATTCCTAGGACTGAAGGGGTGAACCCTCCCCTCCAGCCCAGGTACAGGGCCCCCAGGCACCACCAAAATGCCACGGGGATCTGTGAAGCCCTGCAGTGAATTTCAGCCTCTGCTCCGTGTTGGAGATGCCACGAAGCAAACTTCTAGCAGAGTGAAGAACCTCTGCTTTCAGTAAACGGTCCCTGGCCGCCAAAGCTTGTCAGCACATAGACAGTGCTTCACTTCCATCTGCCCAGTTCGGTCGCACGTGTAAACTTGGATTTTGTGATGTGACACTTAAACAACTAATGTAGGCATGTGAGGAAATAGTAACAAAGCCGTAAGCCTTTGTTGTGGCTTCTGCAGCATTGATGTTACTGCAGCAGAAAGCAGAGAACACTTTGCCGGTTGTGGGAGAAATACAACTCTTGCCAAAATCGCGTGCCATAAATTAACAACACAAAACACTTATGAAATCTGAGATTCTTCTTTTTCTTACTGTATTTTATAACACATTCTCCCACTAATGTTTTCCAGAAACATACAGGATAGCCCCGCTGCAGCTTAATAAACCATCCCTTTGCTCTGTGCTTTTTGTATTTCAACACACTTTCCCAGATGCCACTCTCAGCTGAGATGGGCTCTTTCTACATTTAGCAAACAAAAATGTAAACACTCTGCAGTTTAATGAACCAAAACCATGTCATGAACTAGAGGCCTTCCCTTCCCCTCCTGCCTCTCCAAGCAGGCATTTCAATTGGCCTCTAAGCAAGTATTTAAACTTCTTTAAAGGCAACATTACCAAAAATGAAATCAAAGTGGCTTTCATTCTGTCTTCAGACCCACTGGCTATTAAATATGGAACTATCCTGGGACTCAACTGACAGGCAGCCCTATTGTCATTTCAGTCCCACAAGAATCTGTTTAGTTTTTCCAATCTCAAAGAAAAGAAACGAAAAAAAAGACATATTTTGTTTAGCAAAAATGTGTGTGTATGCTGTTTAAAACATTCATAGCAAATGTAGGAAAGTAAATAATCCTCCCAGCTGATATATTAGAATTATTTTGCTAAGAGCCATGAGGGCTAGGTGTCCAGAGTTTTCCAGAAACCTGGTACGTGAACAAATAGCGGCACTTTCTGGGTACAGAAAACACGGACTCCATGCAAACAGCCCAGGTGCTGCTGGGTGTTTGCGTACAACCGCCTTCACGTGATGCAACCACACAGGTCTCATCCACCAACGCTGGAACCGAGCCCAACCCCGGGTAGTTACGCTACAGAGTAAATTTTCACTTACGTTTTACCGATGAATATTTATATCCCAGAGGCACACACCTGTGAGATGAACACAGAGACGGAGAGGATCCACACCACCACAAACATGAACGACAGGAGCTAGGAGTGATATGTCTCTTCCAATTGCAGCCCACCAGTGCTGCGTTTTGAAGGATGAATTTTGAAGGATGCCGGTGGTCAGATTCTCTCTGTTGACTCAAGTTTGATCGGAGCTTTTAGTCCTCCCTGTTAAGCGAAGAGACCGCTGTTTGCCATCCAAGAGCAAATGCCCACCTGATTCTTCCTGAAGTGTTAGGAATAAGAAAGCTGTATGAGATGTTTTTGTTTCAATGGCCAAAATCCTCATTCTGCATAGCTTGTATGGCTAAAAATTAGTCCACTATTTATTGACCGTGGATTGACCGGGATTAATTGACCGTGTTGAAAAGATAATGTGTTGATAAACCTTATGTTATCTAAACGAGCTATTTTATATACTTTAATGTGAGGTAAATGTATATTGCTGAAAGGAAGGAAAAGACAGTGCTAGGGCAAATACTCAGCCATTTTAGGCAGAAAAAGGCTGGCTGGGAGTACCCATGCTGTACCTTCGGTACCCAAATGTCCTCGCTTTCAGCAGCTGGATAAGCCTGACTCTGGGCTGAGCCAACCTGCTCACACATCACTTCTGGTTCATGGTGTCTCTCTTTCCTTTCCCCTAGTCGCCCAGGGAATGGAAAGCACAGAAATCTGGTACCAACTGCCCATATCGAAATTCAAGGTGAGCTCCTGCTAAGCAGGGGCTGCCCCCAGCAGCTGGACTCTTCCCTGGCCGCAGCTTTCCGCTTTTGAAGCAGCTTCAGGATTTTCTTCCCCAGCCCTGCCTGCCCTGCACTGCCTTTGCCAGCACTGTTTTCTGGTTCCGTTAAACCCTCTTTAGGGAATTTTGTGACTACAAAGAGGGAATTTCAGTGGTGTTAATGATCCTAGCAGCAATGCCGGGGCTGCAGCAAGCGGGATGCCAGGCAGTGCAAACCTGACCGCACCTTACCAGCTGCTGTTGAAGAGGAATAGGGGCTGTAGTGGTAAGGAAGTGATGGCAAACAAACGGCAACTTGGTAAAAAGGAAGGAAAGCAACATTCCTGGCACCCCGGCACCTTGCTTTGACCCAGGAATAATGAAGGCTGAGACTAGCTGGAAATTTGTGGTATTACTCTGCTGATTCTTGCAGACTCAGGACATTATCCTATTTGCCCTCCACAAAGCTTCTCATGAAGAAACAAAACAGTTTCCTGAGATAATGCTGGTTTATAGCAGAAAACCACCATCAAACACAGAGAGATTGGCTGCACCTTCTTACTATACAAACTATGTACTTGCCTGTACTGACCTATAAAATAAGAGGGCAAGGTAGCGCTTGCCATGGAAGGAAGTGTTTCCAATCCAGAGGATTTCAGTTCTTTACTTCACCCAATATATTATTTTGCTCTTACTTCCTGACTAATTTGTCTTGGAATTTAAAGGTGATTGTGAATTACAAGAACACATCCAGGTTTTCAACGGACTTCAGCTTAGATAACATTGTGTAAATTATACCCAAAATAGGAAAATATCACAAAAAACATTTTTTGAACGCACTGCAGTCTTTAGAACTGATAAAAAGAAAATCAAACACATGCCAGAGAAATACACATAGTGAGTAATGATATGTGTCTTCCTTGTGTTACCCTGCTTTGGACTCATTCTAAGTGCACTGAAAAGAGTCTTTTCATGGGCACTGGGCTGAGACCACTCTGATATTATCAGGATGGAAAAAATAACAATCTATTATTGCAAGCAGAATATGCTGGTGATAAACGTTGGTACTGCTTACATTATATTAACATTTCCCAATACTTTTTCTCACCTGTTTTTGCTGCCTTTTCTGCTTGACTTACCTCCCGTTCCACCTATTGCATCTGCCAAAGAGGGAGTAACCACTGAACTTCTGACAGTCCTAACCCTGGAGAAAAGAAAGCAATGGTTAGTGGTATTTGTCATTGCAGAGAGAAACCAGGGGTCATTGGGAGTCGTTCCATATGGCTTAATAGTCACAGACTGTTTTGCACATCCATTCGTCCTGGGCAAAGAGAGAAGTCAGTAGCACAGAGACGTGTGTTCCCCCTCCAGACTTGTTCTGCTAACGCATTGCTAATAGACCATGTCCCGGAGAAAACTCTATCTTTGGGGAATATGAGCACCCTTCTGCTTAAATATGGTGAAGATTTGGACAAAGAGTTATTCCATGTGAAAACAAAGTCTGCTGCTTATTTAAGAACTCTTTTTAAAAAGCTGAATATGGATCAGTCTTAGGAGAGAATGATCAAGAAGATATTTCTCAGAGTGAAAAGGGGGCTGCTGTCATACTTACTCAGCATCATTCTTTATTGATGCTATCAGGTTTCACCAACTGACCAGAAGTCGTGGGTTTAGCACCCCTTAAGCATAAAAGCATCAGTGCCACGCTATTTTAAGAAATCTCAAAAGATGCCCAGAAACACAAAGCTTGTTTCTTAATCTATGAAGACATCATTGGGAGTAGGCTGAGCTAGAAATATGAAGCAACCATATAAAGGCAAAGAAAGTCTATTGTAATCACTGGCTGAGTTAAAGCTGTATTTGTAAGAAGCATGTCAACTCAGCCAACAGACGTTGGCAGCTATGTGTGCACAGCTCGTTTTCCCAAAGGAAGGCCAAAGAAAAACTAGGGTGTGTTTATTCTGGCATCAAGACAGTCTCACCCTGGCTGAAAGCTCAGTTATGTTTGCTCTAAGTCCAGAATTATCTTCATTCTACTCAGTATACTATCATTCCTTTTGGATACGTATACATTCTTAAAACAAATAGTAATTTGCATCCAGACTTAATGTTTTTGAGGAAGGTTAATTCTGGCGAGGTTACATGGCTACTCAGCAAGCAACTGGGCACCTTCTGCAGTTCTCCACTGTCTGGTGTCCTTCAGTACACAGAGCTTTTACTAAAACCCTGCATTGCTCCCACTTTTTAACATGAGGAAACTGAAGCCTAGGGAGATCTTCTGATTTACTGTAGAGCAATAATTTCCTATCTTGTTGCAGCCTCATTTGGGAAAATTGGCAACATACCATAATTCCCAGGTAAAGGCTTTTGGCTTTCAAAAGAGGGTGATAACGAAGCATACTGATGTTTACAAAAGTAATGTCACACACAAACTACGTAGCTCAGGGAATGAGTTGGCTGTACTAAACCCAAAAGCAAAATAATCATGTTTACCTTATTAGAGAGAGATCTGTGGCGGCCTCCATTCATTTAGGCAGGTGTTATCTGGAGGAGTTCCCTGGGAGCTGCAATGGGATGGGCTTTGAGATGAGGAGAGCGTCGCTGGAGATTTGGGAAAGGCTATGGGAGAGTGACTGGAATATCGCTGCGGTTGGGATGAATCCCTGGGGCAGGGACAGAGCTAGAGGTGCCCCCACATTCTACCGAGGGTGGGTGGGTGCTTCTGTGTGGGGTCTGCGGGTGCTGGGGGTGACACCTGCACGAGGGGCTGTGGGTCTGCTCACAGCTACACAGGGGCTGGGGCAGGTGGGTGGGATGCTGGTGAGGCTGCCGAAACCTGGATTAGCATCAGCTGTGGTCCCACCAGGTGCGGCTCAGTGCCCCCGGGCACGGGTGGGCTGCTGCTGCGTCTCCTGGCTAGCAGGGATGGGTAGTGGGGAGCCACCAAGCCCTGCCCAGAGCCACACTTCATGTCCAGCGTGTCCTGCCTGCTGCCCATGCCCCGCCGGGCTGTGCCTGGCTGCCAGCAGCTGCCGGCTCTGGGTCACACAAAAGCCCTGGTGCAGAGCCAGGTGCCCAGTCCAGATCTCCAGAGCTTCAGGCCGGTGCCTTCATCACAAACCCCCTTCCTTTCCTGTCAAGTCGCTGACACTTTCTCTCCAAGGAGTATGTATGTGTTTTTCTGTGAACGGAAGAAAAAGAACGGGGCGGGGGGAAGAAAAAAATCAAAAGAAACTTAAAAACTGTAATTACTTCTATATGGAAAAATCTCACAGAACACAGAAAAGCCACCAGAATTTTATAGAAATAGCGTCCCACAGAAACGATAATAAGAAGTCTGCAGAATTTTATCAAGAATTATTGCTTGTTCTTTTCATCCAGACCTGTATTCCTGCTAGAGTGTTCTGCAGCAAGCCTGAAAAGTCCAGTTATAAAGCGTTAAATTATCATTCGGACCATACAAAAAGATTGCGAAGGAAATGATTTCCTTCGGCAAGTCAGCAATCTCACACTTGAATGAGAGTTCACCTTTAACAAAGTTCCCTGTTATCGTTATAATTGAACAGTTCTAATGAAACATATTCCTTTGCTGCCTTACGAATGCACTTCGGTGAAGTACTGCAAAATGAGTAAGATTATTACCTTTGTACCTCTAGATGTTTGCCCATTAAACACACCTTAAAACATTTTTTTTTCCCAGGATACCTGCATAACTGATACATCATGTAACGTGAATGCACATTGTCATACCAAGATCCCACAAACGTATTTTTTGCTCATAGGATGAAATGAGTTAAATTCAGAGCTAGATTTGTATATTTATTCCTGTAATGCCAGCTGCAGTGGAAGTATTAGAGACATTAGTAAGCAATTAGTCCCAAAATAGCAGTGAATTTAATAGCCTACTGGGCATTAAATAAATAGATACTTTACCAGCTTTGGTTGACATTCCCACGTACAGCGTGTGGCCCCTGGAAAGAAGGACTTTGGCATCTCAGTGATCCACAAGAGACTCCTCTCCTGGAGAAGGCAGAGACACAAAAGGTATCAGAGCCTGGGTCTAAAGTACGGAACCATTTTGCAAATCGTATTATCCAGACTTATCATGCATGTATGAGTTTTTAATTTAATCTCTGCATTAACTGCCTTTCCCCCAGAGCATGTACCCTGCCAGGAAGATGTATTTTCATTACCTTCCTATTTGATTTTTATAGCACTAATCCCGAGGCAAACCTGAGAAAGCAGAACAGCAGTTAGATCCCCATCTGGGTTTTGCAGAAAGTTTGCGGAGGTTGGAAAAGGGCTTGGGAAAGGAAAAATTAGCATCAGATATATAGCTTTCAGATGAGATTTATTAGCAATTCTGCTATGAAGACTGGCCTTAGGGAAACAGGACAGGCCTTGCTAATGGAACCCTTGCGCAGTTTTTGCCTTATCCAAGACCTTACGATTTGCATGAAATGCTGCCTTTTGCCACAGGCCGTTCAAGATGCTGACGTTTTGCTCTTCAGTGGTATATTGGCAACCGAGGGATGAGCGGGCTCTTGGGATGTGCTGTGGCTGACGCGGCAGATCAGCCAGTTCCATTTGGTGGTGATTTAGGTGGTTTATTCCACCACCCCCCCCCCGGCCCCGATAGATGAGCTGGCTTTTGTATTCTGCTGAATCCTGTCATCACTCATGGTCTTAATGAACCGGTAACGATACAGGGCTTGGGAATTCACAGGGCAAGAGAAGGCTGGTTTACCTTGCCTGCCATCTTCTTCCTCGTTTGCCCGCGCTTGCTCAGGAGCTCCTGCGGCCGCAAGAAGAAAAAGCCTGTGCACCCCGGGGAGTGGGCTCAGCCAAATACACTTCCCTCATGGAGGCTCGGGAGGAGCTGCTGCCAGAGCCAAGGCCTGATGCGAATCTAAACTCAGAGGGTAAGAAATTTGAGGTTAAAAGGACCTAAAATCTGGATTGTTTCACTTCATTCCCCATCTCTCTGTGACCTGTCGCCCTGGCCTTTAAGAGAAGTGTCTGCAAGAAGCTGTGACAGTGAGAATATTGGAAAGGTGGCTCAAGAAATCCTGAAATAGCATTTTCATTTGCCTGATGCGTGCCCAGCGATTGCCAGCCACACCAACAGGCTACTCGCGCAGCCCTGCTGCCCAGAGGGCGGGCTGATGGCCTCGGCACAAGAGCTTGTTCCTTCAGCTGCAGACTAGATCCAGCTCACAGGAACGGGCCTTGGCTCCGTCCCGGAGCAGCGATGGTGGGTCACCTCTGTCCCTTCCCCTGCAGATCCCTGCCAGAAGACTGGGAGGAGCCCAGCGGCACTGCCAAGGGAGCGACCTGTGGGACGGGGACCCAAGGCTGGCTCCTGCTGGTGGACCAGAGGGGCCACGGAGGCAGAGCCCACCAACCCACCTTCCTATGGCAGGCTCCAGAGATACCAGGGGGCTCTGTACCATAAGCAGCCCCATGTCTGCAACGCACAAATCCCAACATTAAGTGGAATTCCCCCTTTGTTTCAAGAACGCATTAATTATATTTAAAAGGTGAGGTAAATAGGTCGTGAATTGATCTTAGATAATGGAAAAGAAAACATTTAACAGTGATTTAAAAATGTATAATGCAAGACCGGGTATGTTTCTGTAGTTGAAATCCCTTGGGGAGTTTTTAAGCACAGATTTATTCCCGCCCCCCCAGGTCTTGACTGTCAACACTCCTCTGAGAGATGCTACTTCACATTAGAATGAGGAATTAATGTGGAGATAAATGCTTGGGGCGGATTCTTGCCCAGCATGAACTCGCAGTTTTCGGATGGAGGATGGCTCTGCTGGTTTAAATAGCGGCCTTTCTGCTACCGCTGTGAATCCCAGCTGTTGGTGCTGACAACAGACGTGACCTGAGCAAGCTCCCCACATGAACTCCATGTCAACGGATGAACAGCATTTCTTGCCTTGGACGGAGTCAAAGTTCTTCAAAGAGTTTAGAGGACAACTGAGAAACACCTAATCTCCTATTAAAAAAGGAGGGAAAGAGCAACAGGCTAAGTAATTAGTGGACAAAAAAGTAACTATTTCGGAATAAATAAAAGCAAATTAGACTGGAGAAGTCGTCTTTTTTGTATTAGAAATATTTACGAAATACGATTTTGATGAGGTTAAAGGTGATGAGTTATACAAGCCCACGCTGAGGTACCAATACAAACACACACCTGCAGAAACTGCAAAGGTTACACATTCTGGGCATTGAATTACTTTATTAATTCAGCCTGATCATTCAAAACTTTAAACATTCAAAGGTAGTCAACAGTTTTGGGAGACAGCGTTTGTATGGTAGTCATTGCCTGCAGATTAGAGGTCTGTCCAAGCTGCAGCAGCCGCATCCTCAGGGTAATTGCGCAGAAGAGGGCGATGCACAGTTCGTGTTAGGAAATGGTCAAACTCACATCAGGCAGAATTTCATCTGGATCTAGGGGAATTATATCAGAAAGTGATTAGGCACAATTGAGCCCAAACATAGAACTGGAGCAGCTTATTTATGCTACTATTAATTCTTACTGAATAGGATGTATGTAAAAAAGTTTAAATATATGCTGCATAAATACCCATGGGCAACAGGCACACGATTGCTGTTTTCTTTTTGCTGTTTTGATGATTTTTCTCCTTCATATATTCAGAAACACAGTGTTCCTGAAGCTGATTATGATCCCTCTCCTCAGACTGGAGAGTTATAAGAGCATTTCAATTTATTTCACTTGTCTTGAGAAAAATCAGTTCATTAAAGAATGAGAGGTCCCTTGAAAAAGGTGCATAATACTCTGTGTAGTAGTACTTCAAGGCAGGGGGGGAAAACCTACAGCAATACTATTTACCTTCTTATACTTGAAAATAAAAACCTCCTCAATTAAAACGGAGGCATTTGTGTTTTAAGGGTATTCTAAGCTGTAACTAAATAATAAGGAAATTTAGGGATATTCAGAGAGGATAATTGCCTTATGTGTTTCTGGTGCGATCTATGCTTTGGGTATAAACACTCACAAAACATCCAAGCTCGATAAAGAGGAAAAAAATTAGAAATTAAAGCTTCAAAAATACCTTTTCATTGTGCAGGCTGCAATTCCGTACACAAAGTTACGATTTTCATAAATAAGGAAAGAATGAATGATCAAGTTATTAAGTTTGGAGAACATATTTTGTAAACTAGTGAGCATATAAATAGTTATATTAAAGTCTTTGCCAATCAGGTTGTCAAACTGAAACTTCTACAGCCAAAACTTGAGTTCTATATTGACAGCATTTTTACAAGTTGGCAAATACAGGATTCATCCAAAGCCTGCTAAAATCAGTGAGCGTTTTCACAGGCTTGAATAAAGACTTTAACATGATACGCTTCATAATGCAAATGGCACAGCATTCTTAACACCTACCTCTGCAAAACTGCTTGAAGCTTTAACATCAAAATGGATTATTTTCAGCTTAGAAAGCATGTTAAAAATTCAAAGTTTCATGGAGACTCCAAATGCATATTTTCCAGCACAGTATTTTTCAAAACTGTCTATGTTTCATTTAGCTACATGAAAAAATAGCTAATAAGTAGAACAGAGAACCAGAAGTCAGGAAATCCAGGTTGGGTTCCATCCTGTATGTGATTCTGTGCAAAAGGCTCTGTTCTTCTGTAATGAAAATAATTTCAAAATGCCATAGGCATGCTCTCCTCCAGCGCTTGAAGTGCAAAGGTTTTGCTACTAACAAAGTCTGAAAAACACCCCAACAAACTGAACTATTAAACTTCTTTAATTATTATTATCCAGAAAAGAGTTTTGCAGAAGAAATGGCCTAGAAAGCATTGATAAGCATCCATGGACTGGGGTATGGCTTCTGCAAACACCCATTAAAAAACTACATTTACAAATCTCTCCATGTGCTACACAAGTGGAAATTTTAGGATGCCTTAAGTTGCACTTGTTCACACAGAATTACTGTACACGGTGCAGGATATGGGCTGCAATACTGAAAAGCAGCAGTAAGAACTGCTGATGAGGTCTCTTGCTCTCACACAAGAAAATGTCTGCAAATAAACAGGCACTAGGAAGTAAACCCCACACCTGATGTGAGGGGCGATTGAGTCTGGGACTGTAAAGGTTCCCTGCCTCCTCCACTTAGCGGCTCCCCACCTCAGAGCCTGACTCTCCACCGGTCCTTCCCAGGGAGAAGGCAGTTTCCCTGGAGAAAATAATCCCTTTGATGGTTCAGAGGCCAGGCAAGGCCTTGTTCGAAGGTTTATGATGGAATATAAACAGCTAAATGCAGCCCAAAGAATATAGTGCCGATATTACAATAAAACCTGTAATTTTCTGAGTTCGATAATAAAAAAGAAGTTAGTGCTATGTAATAACTGAACAATTTCCCATGATGGCTTTCATGATATTCTCTGTATTTTCAGCCAATAAGGTCTTTCTGGCTTGTTAGTTTTCCACATTGCTCAGGAAAATGTCATGCTGAGACATGCAGAATGATGGTACTTTAGTTATTAGACTTACCACGCTTCGCAGAATGCTTTCCCATTCTCAGCCCCGTCTCTCCTCCTCTTACTTCATGCCTGCCTTGTGAGCGGGAGGGAGGGTTTCGGGCACCACTCCTGAGCACGAGTAATATTTTGGTTTAGCCACCAAACCAAAACATTTTCAGAAAACAAAGACTGAGATCAAGTCAAAATAAAAGTGCAGTGGTGGCTACTTTATCTTCCTGGGGTGAGGAAGGCGGCCGCCCTGGTTCACACTGAATCAGAAACGAAGCTTTTATTCCACTTGGAGATGTTTAACAAGAGTAACCACAGAAGTTAAAAGCTAGAGCTCACAGCATTCATGACGGTGGGAGAACACAGCTCTTTGTGACCAACCCAGCGTGCTCACCTCGAGTACGAGAGGACCGGGCTCCGTCTGCCTGGTGCAAACCACAGACTGAGGAGCTCATGGGCCACGGGCAGCCCCAGTTCAAACCCTGCCCTCAGGCGACCTGAATGCCAATTCCCCCCATCGCCGGTGAACGCTCTGACCACCGCAGAGTTGAATGGGAAGGATGGAAAGGCACAGCACCTCCTTCACTTTGTAAATCAAGTATTTCTCCCCACAAAGCTCATGAGCTGAAATTAGCCATTAAATTTTATCAGCAAACAAAACCTCAGGTAGGTTCTGAAGGCACAAGGGAGGATTGCTTTAGGTTTGAATATCTGTGAGTATGCAAAACCCTGTAGCTATATTTTATGGATGCTTTATTTATCAAATGCAATTTCTGATGTACATTAGTTTATCTTGCTGCAAAAATCAGACACGTTCGCTATAAAACTAAGTCATTAGTGAAATAAGCACTTACACTACTGGCTCGATGCAGTGCTGAAGGCAGGGAGTAGTTACAAACTAGAACATTGCCCTAGAGTTACCTCTTGTTTTTTAATTCCCTTCAGCCCAAGCCATCCTGTGCTCTGCTTGTGGGCAGTCTGGGAACCTCACCAATAAAACCACCCAAACAAAAAAAATCCAAAAACCTCCACCCTTCATTACGCAAAAAATAAGCAAACCTTTTTTCATTATATGCAAGTTGCCAATATGTGGTTCAATATTTTCTGTGGTTCTTTCTTCACAAACCGCCTACACTAAAAAAAGTAGTTGCGAGAGACTGGAAAGGCTCAGTTTTACAAGATATAACAGACATATAATGCCCAGCATGTACCACTTGTTAAGATAATATGAGACATCTTTATTTAGCTGTTTTGGACTAGTAACATTCAATAATTGTGATGAAGCTCTGATCTAAGCAATACATTCCCACATTCTTTTTATATCACCGCTGTTAGGTTTGATAAGCTATGTGAAAAGTTCTCTGCTATTACTGACTAACAAAGATGGTGTTCACTGTGGATGTTTTTTCTTTTAATCTGCTGTAATTAAGACAAATTAAGCTATGATGTCAACATTGCATATTTCCGAAACTGCCTTTATTTAAAAACCCTTTAAAAAGTCACCAACCACCTGGCTGACAACTTGGTAGTAGTATCTGATCCGTCCAAAACAGAAGAACCTCCTGCTTCTTGGTTTTCTCCTTTTACCCCTGAGCAAAAAAGAGACTGGGGTGCAAACTGAGTGAAGACATCACAGAGATACCTACATGCACCTAATTAAAGAAGAATGTGAATTGCAGAAATTCAGCATATCAGGATTTTGCATTTACGACATTCTCAGGACAGCTGTATGTCCACATACTAAAAAGCGCGAACAAGTGAAACCTAAGAAAAGCAGGTAAATTTCCCCTCCCCCCCTAATTTTCTTTAAAAGAAATGACTGACCTACTAATCCTATCAATTAATAAGCCTACATTTCAAATTTCTTTGCTCGACTCCTCTTAGCAATATTTCCAGCAAAATCTGTTTGAACAAGGTTGGGAAATCAACCACAGAATACAGAGGCTTCAGCTGGGATCTCACCTTGGTTGACTGGCTGACATTAACAAGTGGTACCGGCTCCAAAGTGAGAACCTGAGCAGCATTTAGAGAGCCGGAGCCCCTGCCCAGGCAGCCGAGCCCCAGCCGGCAGCTCCGGCATGGCTCCGCCACAGCGGCAGGATGGGGCACACGCTGGGCAAACACCAACATTTCCCACAGCAGCACCGCAATCAGGCTTGGTTAAAAACGGGTCCGTCTAGACCGACTTGAGACAGATATTGTTAACTCTTTAGCCTTCTAAATACTGTCAGATAGGGTGGGATATGGTACAGTCCAAGAAAAATCTTGGCTTCTTTCTCATCTCCTAAGTGGGCCTCCATTGCGCAATTTAAATCTGTATTCTGGCGATCTGAAAGCATGTGAAACCCATCACCAGTAGAAATTAGGTTGCATGGGCTATGACAAGGTCAATAGAAAAAAAAAAAGCAAACATCCCCAAGGTAATTCGAATAATAAGCTAATTGCAAGAAAAAGATAAGATCAAATTACAATGACTGATCTGAAACACTCATAGCGTTATCCCACATGGATTTCTCTCCCGGACAGGTTGTCTTCAATATGTAGCCTCTGTGCAGCTCCTCTGAACAGAGAGATGAAGAATAGCCACTGTTTACTCTTCCCCCGCCACCACCTTCAACCATTATTTTTCACCAGTCTTTTTTTGTTTGTTTGTTTTTGAAGAGGCAAAGGCACATTTACAAGTTGCACCCCAGACACGCAACAACTCATTATCCTTTCCCGACAGCTTTATCTATGTGTTCTTCATCAATATTAGAATCAACTTTGATTTATGAAAACGTGCTGCAAATAGAGGATTGACATTGCATGTAGCTAGGATACGGACTAACAAGAGAGGGAGTCAAATAATTCATCTATGTAAGTGACAACTCAGTTCTAAAACATCTGTTAAGCTCCCCTAAGTTCCCCTATGTCTTGAGAAAATACAAAATAAACCCTGAGGTCTAGTAAAAAAAAAAAAAAGGGAGAAAAAAATTGTCACAAATAGCCTAAGGGATGATTTCCTAATCTAGGGAAATGCAAAGTGAAAGCTTCCATTTCTTTATCATTCTACAATTACATATCTGTTTTATTATGAATGACAGAAGACCTTGAACATAAGTGAAAGGCAGCACCACTGTGCAAAGAACACAGACTGTTGCTACAAGCAATGACAGGAGAAATTAGCCAGGGATTTGTTGTGCTGCATGAAAGTAGTAACTTTGTCTTCATGGTACACCTACAAGTATGAAAATGCTAGCTGAATGCATGATTAAGCATAGCATCCCTGCTTACGTCATAATTAATAAGCTCTACTAATAAAGTCAGCAACAAATAAATTGAAAAGAAATTCAAGGGCAAAAGATACGCTGAGAATACCTTTGCGCCATAAAACATAAAAGCCTCAATGCATCAGTTGATGCCCAGGAGGCAAGGAAGGGAAAACCAGGAAATTAATTTTTTCTTTTGTACAACAAATGATATGAAAAATGACGCAAGCAATTACACCTTCAGATTCACAACAGCGGCGTACCCATCGCAAACGGTTACAAATGAAAACCACACACAACTACAGCTCGCACATGGGGATGGGAAATCAAGCAAAGAGTTCAAGAAATTCCAACACTACCACTTTACTATAAAAACTTACTCCTATCGCCCCTCTCACATTTCGGTTATGTGCCTATAGTAGTTTACGCACAAAAAAAATGGGGAATGAGGGAGAGAATACACAGCTCAGCATAGCTGAGTTGATGCTGCCTACACAGCTTTGATTATAGGATGATGTTTAACTCTTAAAATCAAGTATAGGAAAATAAACCCGGGTCTTTTAAACTAATTTCATTGAGATTTTAGTTCTTGTACCTGTGAATTCTTGGCCAACATCATAGACTACTGAAGAAACTGAGTTCACTTTTTGGAAGGAAGAATTCATGAGTATTTAATATTGCAGCATATGAACTACATTTAAAAAAATCTGTAAGCATGTGAAACCCATCACCAGTAGAAACTGGGCAAGCACGGGGTAGGAGGTGATCAATAGGACAAAAGCAAACACCCCCTGGGTGATTCACCCACCCACGGTTTGGTTGTAATACCCCAGGAGATTTCAGCCCCTCTCTGGCGACTAACAGAGAAAAGTAAGAAATTATTAACTTGGAATCCTTTTCACAGATTTACAGTAACTTCCATAAGCACAGGCTGCTGAAAAGGGAGTTTTCACCTTCCAGAATGTGCCATTTGAGATAACAGCTTAATGCATTTCAACCAATATGCAGAAATATGATATTGAATAAATTCTGAATCCTAAAACAAAACCACCCAAAACAAAAGGCAATGAGGTTGTTTATATGCCACAGGAACAACTGTATGTTATTACTTTAAACGGTTCAGCCTGAATGAATACCGAGTGCTTTCACTGCTTGGGAAAGCTTTTCTTTCACTGTAAGAATTGCCACAAAAGTTAGAATTCCAAAAGAAAAGTGATGCAGAATATTTTATTGATTTCAATACAATTCGACAATGCAGTAAGCACTATACAGCTGTGCGCATGGGAAAATATTACAGTTTACTCAAATTTTAGCTCTAACATGGGGATTGAATTAAAGGAAAATAACTTCAGTTCTTAAACGCTCCAAGAGATTAGTCATTAGAAAAATTAAACCTCATCAGTTAAGGGAGTAAAATTAGGTTTTTGCAACTAAAAAGCAATTCTATAGAACTACTGTATAAGAAAGTAGATTTTCCTCTTCCACTACTAACCAAATTTTTCCTGTGCTCATCTCTATTTTACATAGGTCAAATTTATCTGCTATGATTAGTTTTTCTATTAATGAAGTGGTTAACAATGAATACAATGGATTTATCATCACAGAACATGCCTTGTCAGGGAATTTTAAAATCTGAGCAGGATACTCCTCCGTCTTGGAATCCAGAGAGATTTGGGAAAAGATCCCTCTGTAAATGAGCTGACAAAGTTGAGTGCCTCCTCTGCTCACCCTGGCACACGTTACTGGCCCATCTACCCTTTCCTTCCCACTCATCAAGGGCAACTACCGAAACCCCCAAGCAGCATACGTGCTGCCACCACAGTCCTTGAAAGCGAGGTGCGTGAGGTTACATAAAATCACTAGATTTTATGTAGTATGTATTATGTAGACAACCAAAACCAAGACCCACATGTTTGAGTTTAAACCACACGGTCTTCAAAAGGACTGTGCTTTGGCTACTTTATATCCAGCTGGACTGATTTTCCAGGGGACAAAGCACAGTTCCTGCCCTCCACAGTATCTGACGCGAAATGAACAGCAAAATAACTGAATTTTCGAGATCTCCACTACAGCAAAGAGACTGAATATACATCGAGTAAACTCACTCATTGACAAGATGGTTTGAATATTCTACACAGTTACAAGCAGTTCTGTTCTGGTAATTCCTACAGAGACCAGCGGAGGCTGGATTGTTATTATCTGTAACACGGTAGCAGCCAGAGATGCTACTGTTAAGATACTAAGGACTCTCTGAGAACTGGTGTGTTTTTCCTGGTTAATATGAAAACATACTATATAGTTAAAGCACCATGTAAACTAGAAGCCCATAAATTAAACCTGACCATCATACATCTACCTCGTGTAGGAAAACTCTCATGGGAAGAAAATATTGCATCAGAAAATAAAAGTCTATTTATCACTCACTACAAATATCAAATCATAAATATTGACGCCCAAAAGAAAAATGATAAATGAAGCCTTGCTGTGGTAGAACATAAAACTCCTGAAACACACAACAAAACCATTAAAATATATTTATATCCTATTCTTACGCATACGGGTATTATTTAACATTAGTACTGCAGAAGAGCCCAGAACTGAACTTATGTTAGGTGCTGCCCAACTTACACGAACTTCTCTGACCCTTCCAGAGTTATGAGCAATTACCCTACCAGACCCCCAAAGACAAAATCTCTCCATCTTCCTTGACCTCAGACTTTTCTGAACGTAGTTCGTGTAACAAATTATTTTTGAATCAAATATCCATTCTACGGATAACAACACGCTAACCGTATCAAACTATAATAACCCTTGCCATACCTCTTCTGCTGTTATATTTTACATAAAGGCATAGGGGTTTAAAGATTTTAATAAGAATTTAATTAACAATTTGAAAGGTGCAGATCTCTGGGGGCCTGTTTTTTGCTTATTAATTTAACAACAAAACCCACTTGACTATGAATTAGAACATTTCTAACACAAGTGAAACAGCTGTGGCAGTCCAAGCTGTCCTGTTATTATTTTCCTAGACCCTATGAATCTTCAAAAGTGCAAGAAACTTCAACAACACATACAACAGCCAACAGCACAGATCCTGAAGAAAAAAAAAAAATCCAAACAGAATGGAAAATTACTTGACCCAAACGAAAAAGCAATTTTCTTGAATGAGAACTAGGTGCTCTAGAAGGAAAAACACATGGTCTTACAGTCTGCCAGTCAGGACATGAAGACAGAGGCTTTGAGGGACCTTTAAGATATTTCAGGTTTTTTTCAGGGAAGGATTCTGAAACAGTATTAAATACCACAGCTATGAAAAAATAACAAGATACATTTGCTTTTGGAGCAAGTCAACCAGTACCACCACCAACTACAACCACAGAGAAGGAACCTCCCCCACCTTGGGCCAAAAAAATCAAAAGGAAATACTGCATTTCAATGTTAAGCCCCTGCCATTTTATCCCTGGTTGGAACTGGACAAGGCAAACTAGGCTTTCTAACTTCATTCTAATTATCAGTCTTGAGGCTATTGGCTGTTCAGAGAACAGTAACAATCAGTCTCTTCTCGTTGAGGTTTGGCAGGGTCTCTCATTGATCCCAGTACACATTAGGGAACTCTTCATGGAAAGAGAAGACATTGTCAAAACCCAACGCCGAACAGAAGTAACTGCTTCTCCCTCCTCCAAACCCGTTTGCTAGAAGCCAATTTACATTTGCTGATTTTGCCAATCTGCAATTATTTGTGATACACATTTGTAACTTTTTTCTTCATTATTTGTACTTAAATTATCTACTGTTAGTTAAGAGGAAAGTCTGACATCTAATTAAATGGTTTCAATCCTCATCTTTGCTGCCATCTGTAGGTAACTTGCTTGGTACAAAGGAGACCAGAAGCAAGTTTGAATCTGGTCAGACATTAGCCCTGTGATCAGGACACAGCTCTAGGAGAAAGCATGATGTTCTTCTTCCCTGCCCCTCCCGACTTTAATGTTAAAATTAGTCATAAAAAGATAAAACGTACAAAAACTAAGTGGAGGATCCACGCTATGTTACAGCATTGTTACACCATGGTATGCACTGGAACACCTGTAATTTTAACTATAAATATGGAACATCCTTCTGGGTGTATGCCTGCTAGTTGAAACTCAGTTTCTTTTTCAGTGAGCCGTTCAATGTTGTAACAGAACTGTTACTGTAAAGAAAACTTTTCAAAAGAAAGAATAAGACAAAAGCAGATACGTTCATCGTATTTTCAAACCCATTATGATCAATTTTGGAAACATGAAATTAAACAAGTGAGACCAGAAATTTAAATGTTTGATTTAATGACTGCACAATTTTAATACATAAAAATAGATACTTAGTAATGAACAAGTTTATACAAACCAGGTTTCTTTTGTATGGTACAAAACAATGATGGAGATAAAAAAAAGATTTGCTGGATTACAGGGCAAGACGAAAGAACAATAAAACATCATTGAGGAAAAGTTTTAAAATTACCGGAGGCTTATTTCATAAATACAGTGCAACGCTTTCATTTAACAAATACAAAATTTACTATTTAATTTATCAACATCAGGAAATATATAAAATGTCATTGAATGACAATCTTATTTAAAAACTGATGCAAATACAATAGCCTTTTTAGAATTCTGAGGTAATATTATACAGTAAATCAAAAAAGCTTCAATAAATAAAACTAAACCAAAGGCAAAGTGCAATTCAGTGAAAATAAGATGATAAAGCTTTTAACAATAATAGATAAATAGTTATTAAAAGTGGGCTTAAGCCATAAAAAAATATTTTGGCTATTTAGCCGTGTTTTCAGATAAACTGTATAGCTATTTATTCATAAGCCAACCTTCTATGAATGCAATTCTACAGAGAGGGGAAAAGGAGCAGCTGTTTGTTTCCAGATTTCTTACCCACATCCACATTCAGCTGATAGAAATTTAACGTTGCTTGAAGCGATCTAGTTCATTCAGTGCAATGGTGAAAGTTTCATTTATTTCTTAACATCTGAAATCCTGCAAATTAAAGTTTATTTTAAAATCTCCATTAGGGAGAAACAATATAAGATGTCTAAGTTTGAAATGCTGCTTTTAACACTCTCTGTGCTAACCTAGTTTTGTGCCAGGCTGAAGTCAATACAAATTTTATTACTGGTTTCAAGGAGAGTGCAATGAATACAGCGCCAAATATTTTAAAATATCCTACTATTGATCTCCGTTTCATAAAACAGTAGTCTCACCAGTACCTCCTCTAGAAAATAGAATAAAATAAAATTTGCAATTAGCTATTGAAGAAAATCCACAACAGCTTTGAAACTACAGATTAGGCAGATTAATTTGTTCATCGTGTGTAAATCTGTTGGTTATGTGTAAATAATACAGAGAAGGAAAACAAAAATAATATTTTACTCTAATTGCAAATAAATAATTCAGTACAGACCCTACAAGATATTTAGGCTTCCATGCCCCAGCAGAAGTCAATGGGGAAACTGACAAATTAGATGTTGAAGTGCCTTGAATGATCTGGGCCTCATTCAGCTGAAAGAAAAATCTATAGAACACACAGTAGCTATTCATATTTTTAAAAAATACTATACTGCATGCTGATAAATTCTTTCCATTTAATGAATAAAACCCAGACTTACAATTACATCTGCATTTTAGAACTGGTTTCCTTCCCAGCTCCTAATTTACTAACTCAGAGCAGGCAAACCAAGAATTCTTTTCATGTAGTTTGTGCAGTGAAAACCACAAAACATTGTCTTTAAATGCTGGCTTTCAAGTTAATGAAAGCTTCAACATTCTTCCGAAATGTTATTGTATTCACTTTTGTCACAGCTTACTTAAGAATTTTCAACAAAGTGGCTGAAAAAATGATAGCATGATACACTATATCAGTTTTCCATGTGTTGTGGATTTCATTCTTTTCCTGAAATATTTCACCATATGTGGAACTTATTTTAAATATCTAGTTTTGTTTACTATAACGCTACAGTAGATCTGGTCAGTTAGCTGTCAAAGAATGAGCACACAAGTTGCTTAAGACCTGTAGTTTGAACTCAAATCCCCTCAAACTGAAAGAAGTACGTTTTAACACTCTTGTACAGTCAAGCCCGTTGATCTGTAAAAGCTGAATATAGAACATCTAAAACCTCTTATTCATAAAAAATAAATTTTTAGCAGTAAATGGCACTATCAAAACCCTATTTGTTCACAGGCAGTTATTTACATGCTTCCTAGACAGCCTGTTTCATTGAAAAGGAAAACCAGAATATTAAAACGGCATACATTTTATAAAGACTAAAATTCCTATTTGCCTTTGTGAAAATATGGCTACATGCTCTATATTTTTTTCTATCATTCATGTTAATTGAAAACATTCTACCACTGGGAGTAGATAATAAAGAAATATTCTGTATATTATCTCCCAGTGGGATACCTGTGATGTAAAGGAATGATGATTAATGATAAAGTGCTATTAAGAAAAAAGAGAAACAAACTATAATTTAGAAATTGTCTTAGTCAGGTTTCGTTTATCAAATAGACTAACTTTTTGTATGAAGAAAGCTACTTTCTGTGACAAAGCAAGCAGTAAATGTATTGCCATTCAGGAAAAAAGTACGCTTTATATTTAATTAAAAAAAAATTAATATCTAAGTTTGGTAAGACTGGCACATTATCAAGAGACATAACAACAAAAAGCTTAAAAGGCACAATTAGAAGAGAGTGAATGCTACATAAAAATGCTGTTCTTGAAGTATTTCATTTTATTCTAGACCAAAACCCTCTGCATTTGAAATTCCAATGATCAACTTCTGCTTCAGTTCCTTCTTGTTCTTGTAAGGAGGGAGACAAAGTTGGTTGAAGCAGGTGTGGGCCACAGGTAACCTAAAATAATAATAAAAAAAAAAAGCCCAACAAAACACATTTAACAATAATGCCATAGAAGCAGGACACTGCCAACTGCGTACACACTTTCAGTTAAACATAACTTAAACAAGAAACTCTCTGAAGGGACATTTACCCTGAAGTTGTTGGTTCAAGTTCCGTTGAACACATAACACCACTGTTGGTCATATGCACTTCAGGTGCATTTGTTTGCCTGCAACTGCCACCTGCCCTTTGTTTTTTTGTTAAGTTGGAAACATTTCCTTCTAGGTTTTGCAAACTCCAGGTACCACGTGACTTTGAAATCAGTTTTGCTCTAAATACAAAATCTGGGTATAATCAGAATCCACAACATGAAGAAGGAAGATGGGTCCTGGGGTAGGTATAGAGACACCTAGATGAACCACGATAACTGTAAGGATACAGAACTCAAAGTTCAGCCTGGTAAAATACATCTTTACGGACACAAGTCTCAATGCAAAGCTCTGAGGAGCTGATTGAAGCTGACTGAAGGAAAACCAGCAGTTCACAAATTTTGGTCTTAGCCACACCAACGCTTTCAGTTGCAAGTTTCTTCCGAGAGCTGAGTTTCTCTTTGGATTACTCGACTGAAACACTGGAAACTCTGCTCCTCTCTAGAATGGATTAGTTTGATGAGAACTGTTCTTCAGTAGCAGAAACATTTGTTTTGCCATCAGTATGAGACGCCATTAACATTCTGCCTCAGAGACACAGGCAATAAGAAAAGCTATGGGATCTTCTTGCTCTTTATATCCTCAAGCAACATGCAGGACAGCACTGAGGATATAGATGCCCTACAGCTGATTACTTGTGGGGGGAGAGGAGAAAGACAATGAGTTTAAGTTCAACCTGACATTTGGAATTAACCCAACACGCTGAAAAAATTCTAAAACTTGGACATTTAAAAATTAAGTTTTAGTATGTGACTCAAAAGCTCTCAAGTTCTGTTTTCATTGAGGCCCTTAGTCTTTTGAACGGCAGGAGCTTGCTCTTTGGTCATTAGCAAACGTTCTTGAAAGGGGGTGTAATCCCCCCAGATCTCAAAACCCAAGCTACTTCCCCCTCCCCACCTTTAAACAAGCAAAGATCTGTCAATCAGACTGGAGTCATGTGCTTCAGAATTTGGAAAGCTGGTAAACTCGGTATTAACTTAGCAATTCTTATTGCTATTATATTCTTTGATCCTACTGTGTAAGCAATGCGATGCCAACATGTCTATGTTCATCCCTGCGCAGGCAGTCTGACTGCAACAATTATCTTGCAAAACACAGACCTACATAATTTTAAAATGCACACTATTTCAAAACACATATTCCCATTTTTAAGAAAAAGAACAGTTTACAGGAACATGAACTTAAACAGAGATGCAATGTTAACTGATTTTTCATCAGATCCTCATGTTCCTTTAACATGTTACTGGAACTAGTTATTAGCTCATTGATAAAGCAATAGAAATACCACAGTAATGAGATAAACCAAATTTAAAAACAAAATCAGGATTTATTATGTTTATGCATTTAATTCAGCTCTCCACAGAAAACCCAACAAAATTTTGACTTCAAAATTATAGTTCCATTTAAGTATTTTGATTTCCTTAAATGTTTGAGAAATTTATGTAAAGCCAGTAATTACTGCTTATCAGAAATTACAGCTTAGCAGTGAGCTGCAGACCAGTAAGCTTTCCTATACAGCATTCCAAATTATTTAAACTTTCTCCAGTCTTGAGAAGGAAAACACTAGCTGGAAAGTATGTGGAATTTCTCAAGTCAATTCAATACAAAATAAAACACTACCAGAAACATAAGAACTTAGCATGAACAATTCAACCATCACAATGAAATTACAAGGCTGCTTTGTGCCTATTTCTTCTGAGCAACCTCTGTATCAGACATACACTTACTCACCAGAGACCCTAAAGAAATGATACAACTTCTCCAGCCATACATGTTAAAATTCTTATTTAGACCATCAGGAAAGAATGCAAGCATTTTTTTGCAACTGAAGTGGCTGCTATACATAATGACAGATTCAACAAATTCAGAACAATTCATGATGATTCACTGTATATTATCATTAGCTCAGCTGTCATGTTAGGAACAATTAAACAAATAATTTATTTGAATCAAAAACATGTAAGGAATCTCTATAAATAAAGAATTTCTGGCCTCAAATGTAAACATTGACTGGAGAATCAATTTTGTATTAGATGGTCACCTGCAAAATTTATGCAATCAATAAATGGGTATAAAAACACTTTGAAGACAAACTAAAGGAGTCTATGCAGTTTCTTCCTTCTATATTAGTTTGCTTTTCTTCAAAAAGACATTCAAGAGCAATAAGGGCTCTCAGGAAATAAATTTTTAAAAATCCAGAAAACTACTTACCAATTAGTGGATGTTTCACTCTTTGAAATCTTGAAATTCAAGTCAGCCATTCCTCCCACAGGTACTCTATCACTTCCTGTAGCAAAGTGTAGCAGCTTCTTTTGAAGGTCAAGAGAAAATCCAAGTACTACATCCCAAAAGTATCTATGTTCAGGGCAGAGGGAGAAGAAAATGGTGTAAGATGAAATATCATGACAAAACAGTATGAGGATAATACAACTACAAGTACCACGTGATAAATGTTATTTACTGGAATTTCATTAATGTAATATATAGGACATCAGTAGTATCCTAATATGCAAGGTTAAATAAACTCCTAAGGACTTGACAAGTACAATGTTTTATGAAATTTGGAATGATGTCTTGTCAAATGACCTAAACCCACTTTTCGACAAAAATATAAATGCCTCTACTCACTAATATAAACATCCTTAGTATCAAATAGAATTGGAAGAGAAAAAGAATTTTTAGAAGACTGGATAATAAAAATAAAGACTCAGATTTCACTATTTAGGATTTGAAGGTACTCTTTTTAAACTATCTCCATTTCAATCTGATCATAACCTTTTAAAAGTATTCAGCAACACATTATGCCATTAAGGATCTCACTCTTCCTACTTACAGATAATTTAATAGCATCTTTGTCTTATTTGGAAATAAGTTTTTAGAACATCAGTCATTCTCAGATTATCCTTGCAGAGATTATTCCCAACAGTCTACCATTTTATGATGTTTTTAAACTCAGTAATTAGAATGAAAAAAATTAAGCCTACCGTATAGTCAGATCAGTTTTTTGGTAGCCCTCATATTGGGTACTTCGCTGTAAAGCGGACATATCCAGTTCAGGACTGCCACAGACAAGAATTTCAACCTCTTCTGGCCGAAGCAGCTAACATAAATAAAGGATAAAATACTTAATTTTTTTTAAAGATGAGAAATTATGCTACTAGATTCAGATTAAATTTTTCTTTTGGCATTATAGAAAAATTAACAGTATCATTCAATATAAATCTGTAACTTAGATACATCCTGTTTTATAGAAAAATGAATTCCTCAGTACTTTGAGAAATCTCTTACTACTGTATATAGTAAAAAGCAAATTAGTGGATAACATTGTATTTTAGCATATTTCTTTTGTTCCTCGCTTCTTTTCCATTCTTAGATTTATTACACTGACTTGCTTGTCATCTGGTTGGATTACAAATGGGTTAGGAATAAAATTACGTTTGTATGTACGGAATTCAGAGGGACGGTCTTGATCCCAATTTTGGTTACAACTTCGATTTCATTTACACTGAAAAGTCCCAATGTAGGTTGATGAGCAGCACTGACTGGCAGAACTTGACTCTCAGTTGTACACACTGCTGTGCAAAGCAAACACACATAACTATAAACCACGTTTAACAATGACTAAACTTACACCTGCAGAACCTACTTATTCATTTACTGTATCATTAAATTGCATGCAAGTATGACACGGCATTTCAATGGATTTTCATTCTCCTTCCAGAATCTTCCCTGCAATTAAGTCACATCTCACTTTGCTGCAAGCGTGTCATACTTGGCTAATTTCACAGGAATGAAGAAAGTCTCATGCAAATTGTGATTTCCTCTTCTTTCTCTTCTTACTGCACAAGGGATGATGCAAATTACAGGAGGCATTCCAACAGCCTAACAGGACTGAACATGGAAGAATGTTTAATGTCAACCTCACTGAGTGTTCGTCCTGCAAAAAGTGTTTTCAGAGTCACTCAAGAGCGCAGAGACGGAGTTGCTCTGCTGTTCATAAACGTAGGGAATACAGAGAATCCCTGTAAACATTCACACGAGAGTCGCTGAAGTGTCTGTGAATCCATACTGATAAAGCTAACTTGTGAGCTTTATTTATCTGTTTTCGATGGAACACTACAGATAACAGTTGATTACCTGCTTAATTTCTTCTGCTTATGTTGGATTAATCAACTCCATTGATCAATCAAGATCATTCACGAATTCTAAAATCATTCAGTGTAATTTGTTTAATTTAGGTAAGTCATTGTCACATATTTGAAACAGAAGTGAAGAGTTATGTTTCATTTTATTCTTACCAGTAATGCATATGAAGCACAGACACTGTGAAATCCATAATAGAAAGCTGCAAATTGTTTGTAGATTGATTTGTTGAGAAGAAAATCAACATAGAGCTGCACATATTCTAAAAAAAGAAAAACATTTTGTTTCATTTTGAATAGTAGTTTTGAATAATCATTTGTTGTACTCTCTCAAATTGTACTGAATTAAGGAAAATGAATGCATTTCATTTCAGATACTATTAAATTGGTAGGCATACCAGAAAAGACTACAGTAATTTCATTTTCACACTTCGTTAAAGAAAACCTTGGCTTATAAGAAGGAAAAAAAGGACAAACTTCAATCTGCCAAATCTGTGTAGTTAATACGTATTGAAGTACCTTTCCTATTCTGATTTGTGACTGGAATTTTATCTCCATTTGGCTTTAAATTGTAAGATTTTATAACACCAAATTCTTCCTGAAAAACCTGGAGAAGAAGAGGAGTCAAAGTCAGTACTGGAAAATACATTCATATACTCACAAATTGCAAAGCTTGTATTTATTATTTCATGTATTTCCCGTGTCTCTCTCTTTAGCACATGCTGTAATTCTGAGGGTTGTGGGCTTTTTAAAAGTTACATATTACAATTTTCAACAAATTGCTCAAGAAAGTGGTATTCAAAGTAGAAAAATTGACCCTGTTACACAGTGGCATATTGAACTGACCTGCAGGCTCTGGCTCTGGAGCCACAGAGTTTTTCATACAAAAGAACAATTCAGGAGCATCAAATACAATTAAGAAGGTATTTGTTCCACTGTAGATCACCTAGGAACTCCAAAGTACCCACTTTACAAAAATTCTTACGTGGTCTGAAAATAACGTAATTCAAAGGTCAATACTTGTCCAATACACATCCATAAAGCAGTGTGAAATTTTACTAACTAGTAAGCGTTCTAAAACAATGAATAAATGAAAAAGGCTTTCTTGATTGAAGTAGCAGTTAGACATACAGGTCAGGCTATTGTTCAAGTGAGATTTCCTGGACAAAGCGTACAAAAGAACCAGAGTAAGCTTTGACTAGCATCTGCATTAGACAGAAAAGGGATTGTTTTGCCGCCAGATAAATTCCACAAACCAGGTCACCAATTGCAAGGTGACGGTGTCAGAGCAAGCAAGAGCTGGCAGTCAGTACCCATGTCCACCGACACTGTGCCAGGGGACAGCAGCTTAAAGCCCCGTGAGGGAGCCAGCCTCTGTGTGCCCCGAGGCCCCAGGACTGGACAAGGTTCTTGAAGCAAGCTTTAACGCCCATGCACTCATATTCCGAACAATTAGCAATAACACAGCAGTAGGCCGCTCCACTGCAGAAACACTGGTAAAAATTACCAAACGAGTTTGAGAATCACTTATAATTGTGTACTTAATGACCTGAAAGGTTGAGTAAAAATCCTCTTCGACATTGCCTTCATAGGCTAGAAGTTCACTTAGTCCATGGGCCAATTCCTACAACATGAGTAAAAACTCTTTAGTAAATCTACAAAACTAAGCATGGTACTTTCAAGGATGTGCCAGAATCATTACTTTATACAGAAAGCATCTTGGAAAAAGCTCTATATTCAAAATGCATACACAAATTAAAACTCACTGTTTAATTAGTATGTGTGTGTATATGTATTTATTTATTTTTATTTCAGTATAAACTCTTACATTTTTATTTTTACTACAGAAAATGTGTCTAGAATGCTCATATCAGATTTTGGTATTCTAACTTCAAGTAGATCAACAAAAATTCTGCTATGCTAGAAAACACAGAGAATTTCTGTTTTCAACAGAAGAAAAAGAGACTTTACCAGCCTGTGCTGAAAAAAGGCTGTTTTCAAAGAGTTTATAATTCAAGCATTAAATATAAACAGAACAGGTTTGAAACCAGTGATTTAGCCTCTTACAAAATGTAATACTTACGGGCATAATCTGAAACAGGTCATCTAACGTGACATCACAAATGCCTACAAGTGTGTTATGATCACAGGGAACAATGGGAGGACTCAATAATTTCTTGTAACAGCACGGTGGGAAACGAATATCCAAGGTGATGCTATTATATACAGCAAGTCCCATAAGCTATACACATCAAATGTTAAGGGCAAACCCCACACATCCTTATTATAGTTAATATTTTAAGTAACTTGGAAAAAATATTTTAAGATTTTACTCAGCATATTTTAATACATGCTAAACAAACAAAAGGAATGGAAATTGTTTAATTTTTTTGGACTGACAATTTTAAATGCAGTTTTGTATTACAACTAAGTAGTAGTTAAAAATGGCTAAATGATGCACATTTACAGAACACTTGAGAATCTTCATCATAATATTTATATCAGCATTTCTTGAATAAATTGTTCCAAAGTATTGTTATGAAAAGTTTTTAAAGAGAACTGCAGATATCTATTTTTTAATCCAGGAATTCTAGAGAGGGCTCAATATAGCCATTTTTCTTTTAAATAAATTTAAAAGTATAAAGACAAATCTGCACCGGCACTAAAGCTCATCAGCTAGCACATTTAAGTGTATCTCATTAAACAAATTTGAAATTATACCAAAAATTAGAAGAATCCGATTCACGATTCAGCTTCTCACTAGAATAGAAGAGTTCAGTTGGAAGAAACTTACAACGATCACCTGGTCCAACTGCAATCAGTAAAATGGGGACATCATCATCCCATTTTAGTGCAGTTATAAGCACATATTATCACGAATCATTTGCATGAGGACTTCATAAATGAGCACAACAGAAAACCTAGGAAATAAACTTATGCTCAAAATAGCATGTGGTTCCATTCAGTTGAAAAAATAAAAGCCACATACTGATCAGCATGGACTTAAGCAAAGTATTAATGCATACAGGCTCATTTATGTTTACTGAATGAAACTCGGAGGTGGAAGTACATAAAAAATTGCAACTTACACACAAAAAGTTGCATGTTTAATCTTAATTCTAGTGTTCTCTGACTGTAAAATGTACCATGTACCCACATACCACCATTTTCTTCCTATTTTTAGTTCACTTGCTTGAATGCCTTTTTTATACATTTAAAATGGAACACACTCGTATATACAACATCTGAATGAGCTTTAATCAATGCCTTATTTCACCCCCCGTACCAGCTCAATGGCTGGCTGTTCGCTTAGCACCGTCTAGTAGACATGAAAGGATACGGCTCCAACCAACCGGAATTCAGAATAGTTATCGCACTTAAAGCTGCTGAACCAATGGCAGTGCGAGTCCTTGTGGTAGGTGAACATGCCTGCAGAACAGGAATGGTGGCCTTTACAGAGCCTGAGCTTCAATAAAGTCATAAAAAACCCTCATTGTTCTCACATATGCACCCTTAAAAGTGCTCCTAGGAGTGCCCGTATCTCCACGCTTGTTCTCAGCCCCATCTTCCCCCCCCGCAGCAGAAGCCTGTCGGGGGTTGGGCAAGGACCACCAAGTGCCAAGCCCAAAGCAGGCTCAAGACCACCAACCCCGTTGGGTGCTGGTGGAGTGTGTTCTTCAGTGCCTCCAGTTGTGGATATTCTGCACTGTGTCTGTACTTCATCATCTGTACAGCCAGAAACGTTAATTGTCTAACCAAAAAAAGTTCTTGCTGCAATGTAAACCCATTTTTTTCCTCCCTTCCTGGGTCGATAGCAGATGAAAACCTTTAAAAATGGTGGCGTGAATCTCACAATACAAATACCATAAGCTTTTCCCTCCTAGAATAGAGAGCTGTAAAAGATTTATCTTATACACACACTAGCAGCAAAGGAGCATGTTTGATATTTTCTGTCAAAAAAATTGCAGAGAAGTTAAGAAACTCCCCGAACACAAGTACCCTAAAAAAGCCACTCACTGGTCTATAAGGCAAGCTAGATCCTACTGAAATCATGACAATAGACTAGTTTGACTTCTATTTGCATCAGATATGGATCATTCTGTTTTAAAGAGCGATAGAAAGTAAAAAACTATGTAATGAAACCACGTAACAGCTTTAAGATGCCTAGGAAGTACTGCTCAGAGAAGCACGACACTTAGACTCTACTTCAGCATGCACTAACAGTGAAAGTAACTCCGGCAATGCAGAAGTAAATTGGATGAAATGTGATGACTGGTTTTAATTTGTTGGGATTGAATGGGCCGACATCTTATTATTGTTTCCACATTCAGTGTACAAACCAAAGCACCGAACAGTTCTAAAGATATCTTGTATGCAATAGCTTACTGCATCTATGCTTGAAGATCAAGTTGGGGAAAAAGAGTATTTTAATGAAAAAAATCAAACTCCTTTGGATTTAAAAAAAAAAACAAAACAAAAATCCAACTGATGTCTCAGGGAGATCTAGTTCCTATGAAAATTTATAGGTAAAACTCTGCCTTCATATTTTCCCCCCCCTACTCTCCTGAAAAATCTAACTTTATTGTTTGAACTTTAGCTCAAAAAGGTGTTCATCACTATAAAGGTTTAGACAGCGCCTTTACCAGAAGCAACAGAAGACTTGCATGTACCGCAGAGCAAAGTTCACGTACTGAAAAATGGCAGCGATGCTGAAACAAAATAGGTCTCAAATCCCATTTATTAATTGTCTGCACCGAAACAAAGAAAGCATCGTAACACACACAGAAGGGCTGACAACTGAGTTAATTGGGAGCTCTTTAATTTCAGGGGTTAAGTCTGCAGGATCAGCTAACCTAGAAAGGGTATTAACACTGATGTTTTCCTATTTTTTTCCTTTCAAGCTTCTGACACGTGTTATTTGTAACTTAAACATTAAAGACAGCAGAGTACACAGTCCCTTTCCAAGGGACAAGAACATTTCTGAACTCCTCCCACACTTTCCTGACAGTTACATCAATGAAAGAATTTACACTTTAAAGCGAGGAAGCCTGCCAGAGCTGGTGAAAAAAAAATTACTCTCAAATGTTTCCAAACTCATCAGTTACCAAGCTCTGCTGACAACACAATTTTTACTAACAGAGCTGTCAAACTTACAGAACACTTTCTCCAGGATAAATTGTTTCCTATTAAGGTTGTTATCACCAAATGTCATCTCTCCACACAGACCCCTTTTTACTAGAAAAAGGGCTATAGGCAAATAAGGATCTCAGCAGATTTGAGGACCTATTTATGACTTAAAACTCTGGATCTTTAGAAGGAGACCGATAAACAACAGAGGACCACGCATTTAAGGGACAAGAACACTTCCAGGCAAAGACAGACAAGTTCTTGAATTCCACCAATGACTATCAGGTGTTACGCTGAAGTCCCTGGAAATCAATGTTTCTAATTTAAGAGCCAGCCTGGGAACACTTTAATCCATTATAACATCAGTAATGTGTCCATGCACAGCTGAGGAAAGCTGACTCATTTGAGAAATTAATATTAGAGTGGGGGAAAAAAGCCATGCAGATCCATCTACAGCAATGTAAAACAAGTATGCTCATTTGTGTCTTCCAATCTCAAAAAATCTTCCTTTTTTCCCCCCTCAGGACTGCAAATATCATTATGGGCTCACAGGTCCTGGTAACAGCAGAGGCAGGCAATTTCACTGAGTCTCTCATCTGCCTATACTGTCTCTGCATCTCACTGAAGGACCTCTCTCTCCTGAGAGCATCTCAGACGACTTAAGAATACTGTCCACACAGACACCCCAAACAGAATATATGATGGCAAAGATTCAAGTAAGAACTAACTTCCACCTATACTAATCACAGAGACAGTGCTAGAATTTGCAGACTATCTATCTATATCAGTGCAACTATCTGTGCAAATGGAAATCATTGATACATGGGAGGCAAGAGTCAGCAGTTTGCCAGAACTGAGCACAGTAACAGCATCCAACTGTAGCTACTTACGAAAACCAGGAAAACTCCCTAAACTAGCAATATGAAGACAGCTGAGGGCAGTGTAAAAACAGAAAATGCAGCATGAGAAGAACGAGGCAAGGATGGCAGGTGACAAACGAATACATTTGGCCTTATCTCCACTTGAATATTTGCTAAACCATCTACTTCAGAGGCTGCTATATATCTCTTCATATTTTGAAACAGGAATATCATATCCAATTGCAACCAAACAACATATTAAGCTAAATGGAAGAAATGTATTCTTAAATCCAAATAGACAAACGCGAACATATACTTGTGTGAATTCTAGAAAGTTTCCAAGAGCAGACAAGTGTCAGTGTTTCACTGGCCTGCATAGCTTTTGCTTATTCTTAGTTTGTTAGTAGGTCTAGCAATTCACTAATGGAAATAGAAACAACCCTTTCAAAGGTCTGATTCCATTTGAGTTATAACAGATTTAAATTATCCTTGCCCTACTCCATAAAATAGTTGATGGCCTTCTCCCATTTGCCCAGAGGTAAATCAAGGATCCTGTCTCTGGATAAGGATGGAAACACTGTAACACCACAGAGATATCAGAGGAAGAACTTCAAAGAAAATCTCCTGCCAGTCATGAATCCCCCTGCTTCATATCCAATATGCTCACTAGCCCAGGAACACTAACAAATCTTGTTTTGGAAACAAGATTTAGCACGATTAAAGTCTTAAAAAGCTGAATCCTAATTTTAATTCTAAACCTTTCCATTGATCAGAGATTCATTCACTCTCTAATTTTGCCATATCACTGAAGCAAAATCCAGTTTTTCAGCAATGCTTCAACCTCCTTGTCAAAAAGCCAAGATCTTCAAAGCTCTAAGTACTTCCCACTCTTCCACCTTCCTCTATGCCAAAACTTCTTCTCATCTATATACAATTCTAACTTGCCTGCTTTTTTTTTTAATATCAATTAGTAACCGGTCTGCCTAATACAAGATTAATGAAGAATTCTTATGCATCACTGTTTTGATAATTTAAAATGAACAAATTTTCATGTTGTACTTAAGAACATTTATGAGGACTCACCATAATCCGGGTGAAAAATCTGGCGAATCAGAAGAAGAAACCATTCTTTTGTCAGGCCACCCATATCAAGACCAGCTTCCCCTACAAACGTAACTTTCAACTTCTTTTTCAGATCTGCCCTCTTCCTTGCTAGCTGTAGCAAAATAGGTAGGGAAGAAGAAAAGAGAGATTTAACATATTATCACTACCTCTAGTCACAGAGGACACTTCTCTGCCTCTACCACTTTTGCTTTGTTTAAACTAGTAATTTGCATCATCTCCTACTAATAGGTCAAAAGTATATTAAAACAATGTTTGAATTGCAGAAGCAAGGCGATCACGACTACCTGACATCATCAAGTACCTTGCACATGGTGCCACCCTCTAGGCTTGAAAAGAAGTTAAGTGGTGGGCAAACAGACTTTTCATAAGCTACTAGATACAATGAACTGAGTCTGTCTGGAATATTTTGGACCTATGTAATTTTTTACCTACGCAGAAAATATTCTGCCAGGAAGAATCTCCTTCGGAGATATTTAGAAATAAGGAGGTAGCTAAAGCTTTCAATATTTGGACACTGTTCTGTTCAGCATAAGATACCTGCCAGCCAGTATCAGCTGTTTTGTAAAACTGTTTTTTAGACAATGGTAACAAGCTCTTTTTCTTCCTTTGTCCTAAGAGACAGCATTTCATGCAGGTATGCAAAAGACCTGCAAAGAATTAGATTATAGCCTTTCACAATTAGCAGTGATCTTTCAGATTAAGTCCCTATACAATTTTTCTTTAAATCATTAATTACTGGCCAGCTCCAGAGAAAGTGTTTAAACCAGTCAGGGAGATACATGTGAAAATAATTTCTATGTTGTTAGCTGCTCAAGTAAATTCCTGTTGCACATATTTTATAACTATAGATATTTGTATTATTTGACAAAAACTTTTTATTAGCCGCAGTGATTTTCCTTTGCAATTTGGTTTTTTAAATTTGAAATGCAAGTAATACCTCTTTCCCCCACCTTCAATTCCCCACACTTTTAAGAATATGGATAATATAACGCAATCTTACTCCTCCCTGAAATTGGCAGAAAAAAACATAAGAAAGAAATAGGAGAATATTTTGGCTATCAGAAGTCTTGAAGTTGCTCTTGGTTACTTCAGTGCAGTAAAAAAACCCAAACCAACCGTACAGCGCCCGAGAGAAAGCAGTATTACCACTCATATTCCTTCTATCTTAGGAGAGAAGGCCATGATAGACAAGCTTTCATCTAGCAAAAATGAGTCTAAACTTACGTTTTCTGAACATGAGTAATATTTGTTTGGTATTGTTTTCACCACAGGCTGGTTTTAGTGTTGAGAAACATATTAAAGATGTCCCTGCTTACTGCAGGGGGTGTAGACTAGCTGACCTTTAAAGGTCCCTTCCAACCCAAAACATTCTATGATTCTATGAAAGAGTAGTGAACTAGATTTCATTAAATAATGTTAATTAGCAAGGTTCAGTGGATACTGAAGAATTGCCTACTTTAATGGACACATCTGTTTCATTTCTAAAAAAGTTTAAAAAAAAAATCGCATTCAAGAATGTGAGGAATTAGTTAAAATCAAGATAAAAACTCTGGGACCAGTGCTGTTTAACATCTTTGTCGGTGACATGGACACTGGGATTGAGTGCACTCTCAGCAAGTTTGCCAGCGACACCAAGCTGTGTGGCACGGTTGACACACTGGAGGGAAGGGATACCATCCAGAGGGGACTGAACAGGCCGGAGAGGGGCCTGTGCAAACCTCATGAAGTTCAACCTGGCCAAGTGTAAGGTCCCGCACATGGGTCATGGGAATCCCAGGCACAAATACAGGCTGGGCGGAGAATGGCTTGAGAGCAGCCCTGAGGAGAAGGACTTGGGGGTGCTGTGTTCATGAGAAGCTCAACGTGAGCCGGCAATGCGCACTTGCAGCCCAGAAAGCCAACCTCATCCTGGGCTACATTAAAAGAAGCGTGGCCAGCAGATGGAGAGAGGCGATTCTGCCCCTCTACTCTGCTCTGGTGAGACCCCACCTGGAGTACTGTGTCCAGCTCTAGAGTCCTCAGCACAAGAAGGACATGGACCTGTGGGAGTGGGTCCAGTGGAGGGCCATGAAGATGATCAAAGGGCTGGAGCACCTATGCTATGAGGACAGACTGAGAGAGTTGGGGTTGTTCAGCCTGGAGAAGAGAAGGCTCCAGGGAGACCTTATAGCAGCCTTCCAGTACTTAAAAGGCTAAAGAGGGCCTACAGGAAGGATGGGGAGGGACTCTTTATCAGGGAGTGTTATGATAGGACACGGGGTAATGGTTTCAAACTGAAAGAGGGGAGATTTAGATTGGATATCAGGAAGAAATTCTTTACTGTGAGGGTGGTGAGGCACTGGAACAGGTTGCCCAGAGAAGCTGTGGATGCCCCATCCCTGGAGGTGTTCAAGGCCAGGCTGGATGAGGCTTTGAGCAACCTGGTCTTGCAGGAGGTGTCCCTGCCCAGGGCAGGGAGGTTGGAACTAGATGATCTTTAAGGTCCCTTCCAACCTGAACCATTCTATGAATTTAAGAAGAGAAAGCCTAAAATTATTCTTATAGGATAGAGAAGTTAGTGAAGGAAAAGAACAGAAATATTCCAAGAATTAGAACAGAACAAACTCATTAGTGATTAGTCACATACTATTCATGCTCCAACCATGGAACCAAGTCCTACATAACCTGATAATTATGCACTGTATTCTTAAGACAAAAATTGCAAACACAAATACATACTGCGTGACATGCAAACATATATGTTTTTTATGGGCTTAGCTATGGAGCAGCATAAGGATGGAAAATAAAGTTCAGAAGGTCTAACCCAAACTATTCTGCAGCACTGCTATTGTGACAGTAATTCAGTTCTTTTTATTTAGTATTATACAGTTATATTCCCAATCTCTTTGTGCAGAAGATTTAAATATGACTTATCAAACTGAAATCTAAGTGCAGTAGCTATTCTGCAGCAATATACCATTTAATTAAATTTTTTGTTACCTCATCAAGTGAATCACTAACAAGGTGCGTCCTCCTCACTTTCACATTTAGGAACAACATATTCATGTCAGGTTTCTGTCTGCGAGAGACTTTATCCACAAGGCTTTGCTATTTGAATGAAAAAGAAACATCATACATGCAACATCTTCATTTAAAAAACAAAGGGCCACGCCTGTTAAATGTAAAAAGTCCTTAGTATCTTGCATTAATGACATTACCCTAGTATGATAGCTTCTTCAGTATCTTCTAAGAGATGGAGAGCAATTTCTTTTCTATTGCAGACAGCATTTACACGATATTTGAACTAATTTATCAGGAAGTTTTAACAAGGCGGCGGCAATTGCACAGCAACCTTTTAAACTCCCCAATAGTTAAAAACATACCCATAAGATTCCAGAGAGTGGCTTGTGCTTTAGTTAGCTATTCACAAGACACATCCAATAATACAGGAATGGACAGGTGGTGGTGCTGCCACACCGAGCACTGAGGAAACCAGCATCACCTAGCACCTGAAGAAAATTACCACTGAAGGAGGCAGACAAAGCCCCTTTCAAAACAGAAGAGGCTGCCCAGAAGCAGTACCTCTTTTGTGACTTGCGAACATGCGGTTGCATCTTGGTCTTCCATGACAACATATCTTCACAGAATAAAACAGGAAACAGTCCAAAATTCTCATGGAATTTTTCTTCCTTAATTATCTTTTTAATTTAACATGCGAGCACATTATGCTGGCTTCTCAAAAAAGACAAAAAGAAAAATTACTGTAACTCTTTCTCCATAACAGTAAGTATCCTGAAACTAAGCACATTAAAATAAAAAATACTGAGAGAATCCAGCATGGACATTTTTAGACTAGTAATAGTAAAATGGCTCGAGTTCTTTTTCAGGGTAGTCTGAAATACTAGAAGTTGTGATGAAAGGCTGTTTGTAGTATCAATTTACCAAGAACTTATAAAATACCAATGGATGAGATACAAACATTTATCACTAAATGACTTACCCTAGCAATACTTATCATCTGTTGTTCTGAGTCCCTTTGAATAATAACTTTTTTTGCCGCTATAGAAATAATAAATGGGTATTGACAGAAAGAAAACCTAACAAGAGAAAAGAAGACAAAATATATCCTTTTCAGCATCTAGCATATTATTTTCTTTTTAAGAATACAGGAGTGAATATTTGCTTTATCATTCAGTAACTACCTTCCCTCCACTAATAGTAATTTGCAAATAGCTGCTGGGTTTTTTTTTTTGCATTGTATACATAGATACTCAATTAGGTACAATAAACTGTTATTTGCAAATGCTACTAGAAATTGTGATTAGTGATAGTACTTATCCATTAAATATAAGAAAAGCAGCTATCTCAGTGCAGCATTCTTAGGTGCGCAGTAGAAATATTTCTTGTTTGGCATATTTGCTGCAGAATTGATTTTCAAATGAACTTATTTTAGCACAGATCCTTCAGATTTAACCCGGGGTTACACGTGTTTAGGATTTCCAAAATACCCGATCAATGCCACATTCCACTGCAATCAAATAGTTTTGAAATACTTAGGAAATCATCAAGGTAAAAGATTTTTTTTGTTACTGGCTATTCTGGTAATTTTTTTGTTGATTTAGCTCATCCATCACCTAGAATAAGTTTATATTGAAATCCCCAGAGCTTCAGACTCTATGTGTACGTCTTCAATCCAGCCTGCGTGTACACCCTGAATCCTGCCTGTGAGAAGCTCTGGATTCTAACGTCTTTAAGAAAGAGAGGAAAATGAGGAAAAATATTCTCACTTGGTCTCCTGGAAATCCTAATCCAAAATGTTTTACTAAGGAATGTCGACTTAGTTTGAAGAATTATGTATTTCAAAATATTTCATATGGAAGGTAAACCAGGACTTGCTCCTACTTGGTCTCCTTAGTTCTAAGCATATAATCTTGATTATGATTCTTTGGGGTTGTGTTTTCTTTGTTCTGTTTTGTTTTTTTTAACTGGAACAATACAGAGTTAAAAGATGTAAAATTGGAAAAATGCATGGTTGTAACAGAGTAAAAGAATTAAATTTACTTTAAGAATAATAGAGCTAGTCTGCATGTCAGCTACTACAGTAATTATGTATCAAGAAAACTTTGTTTTGATATATATTGATTCCTAGTGTCCCAGCTAACTGAAAAGAACTGGAGCAGGTGGAAATCTCACAGCCCTTTTATAAGCTTGGATGTGGATGCCAAAACAGCCAGATGGTGTCAATGCAAACAAAAAAAAAAAAAAAAATTTTTTTTGAAGCTCAGCAGTATTCAGATTCCAATGCTTTGACTGAGACTATGCAAAGCCTACTGTACGTTTATTGTTCTCATGAATCAGGTATCAGACAGCAGCCTAGCCTAAAATACCTGCTTTGGTGGAGCAAATTATGGTCTCCAAGTTTTCCTTAACTACTGCTAAAGGCAAGGAAAATTGCACACACGATAAGCTACATTTGGATGGCTGATGTCTTAAAACAGCCTACTGAAAAGTGTTGAAATACGGGGAAATTCTAATTGATCTTGTGATTCAAGCTGTAAAGACTGAGTGATACATACTGACATGCTGAAAGAGACAGCTATAAAAAAATAACATTTTTAAGAAAACATTAATAAGATTTTAAACTTTAGCAGAAAGATGAAATGACTGTTTCTCTAGATGTTTCTAAATCACACTGCCTCTCAAGAGGAGAAACACCTTTGCAAGCTTTGTAAAGATTTAACTTCTGTGTTTATCGTGTTTATTTTCATGTAACAGAAATAGTACAATTGATTTCACTGGAACAAATATGATCGGAGCCATATATCTACAGGTAATCAGATACATTTTCATCATTAAGTGGCAAGTATGTACACAACACCACTTTCTATGAAAGTATTGAAGGTTAAAATATGTTTGTAGTAAGACACAATTAGAAGTTTATGCCAGTAATAATAAACTCCTATTATTATCATTTATATTTTACATCTCTTCTTCAGTTTGCAAAGGTAGAACGAGACTTATTGAAGTCAATCTCGCCTCCATGCAGTAGCAAGTATAGCAAGTAGTAGCTACACTATGTTTTTCCAACGAAATACAGTATTTAGTGTGGCTATATATACACTATATTTAAGATAGATATACATAGTGTAGATATGGTGCTTTGAAATACTACTTAACAAGAAACAACCAGTTATTTCTCTTACCTGTGAGAATTTCCATAACATTGCCAGTTATGATATTCTTCCATAAGATCAATATGATCAAGTGTAGAATTATAGAAATCCGTATATGAAATAATAGAAGGACTGATCAGACTATTTGCAGCATCTACAAAGAAAACACAAAAGTCTTTTAAAATACTGCCTGGATTCAACACGTCTGTTTTATAAGCATCCGGAGCACCTGTGACTTCAGAAACTTTAAGCCAAATCAGCTACTAATAACTTTGTCTCAGTCTTAGCTACAGAATTTGAGCTATAACCCCATACAACATCAGATTAATTGCTGCAGAAAACAGTAAATCCCCAGTTCAGTCCCTTTATGATAAGAGAACTTCCATTTGACTCTAGCCCACTAGTGACATGCACTAGGTAAGGTTTCATGGATAAAGAATGCGAAGTTCTGCTGAAATCAATGAAACATCAGCTTGAGAGAAGGATTTCTTAAACACCTTCATTTAATTTCAAACATAGCTATGGATATAACATCTACGTGTTTTCCAGTTAACAACTCTCTCTTTGAGTTTGATACCTGTTTGCAAAAGGGATGGAAAGGAAGGGGCACAAAACATAGTATGCAACGATACGCCTGTTTCCTCAGGTAACTAATATACCATTTAGACTCACCAGTACAAATATTAAGTACTTGACCAAATGAAGAAAACCAATTCACATTTGAGCTGCCTATCTCATTATGTAACATTCATATCATGCCAAACAGCTAATAAGTTTTCTCTATTTGCACTTAAACATAATTTAATTTTGATCAGTCAGACAGAAAGTAATGTATTTTTAATTACTACATATCCCTTTTCCCAGAATTAAGGAATTAGCAACTCTTTCACAAATGACTAGACAACACACATCTTGGTTTTAGATACAGTTGAGTTTATGTGTCTAAACTGTTGATGTGGACAGGCAGGACTGTGCAGAAAATTACTTTTACTTAAAAGTTTTAAGTTGGCAGCGACATGAAAATATCCTCATTCCAATGTTAATTTTCACTCGTTGGTTTCATTTTCTCCTAAGGAAGGAGAAAGGGATTCACCCCTCAAGAAAAGGGGACTGACCTTAAGCCTCCCATTTTCCATCACAAATGCTCTAATCGCTAAGCTATTGGGGCTGAGTGGAGGAGGTGGCTGGAATTTGTAATGGTCAAATTTGCTGTGCTCTATGTTGAACTGGACAGGGATTTACTTTTTTTAAGCTGTAGTTTTGGACCTACGACGCATATGCATTGCCTAACTTCTCTTAGATGCTAAATACTTCCGTGGGAGTAAGCTAGTTACAGAAGAAATTCTGGCAACTACACATTTAAAACAATTTCTTTTATAAATATAAGGGAATCCTTAACCATTGATTACATCCGTGGATTTTTGTTTGAATGATCTTCAGTTGTTGTTACAGGAAAATGATGCATAGCAACTATCCTCTACGGGAAAGCAAGTATGAAGACTTGCCAACAGAAGATGTTTTTTGTTGCTGCTTACCACTTTTTTTTGCGTTTTATTGTAGTTCATACCGTGCCACCATCGCTGTCAGTCTCCCCCAGAAGAGTAGGAGTATAAACTATCCCCCCCATATATATATATATACACACACACACTCACAAAGGTACGTATTTATACATACACATACATATGCATATACAGTTCAAGAAAAATACCTACTAAATAAAGCCAGGACTTTGGTTGCTGATGGAATCCACCAGGTACATTTCACCATAGGTGGAAACTCTTCAGGTTTTGCAGGAAACAGGCGTAAAGAAATAAATTGCAGTAACCTGTCCACCAGCTGCTTGAACCTCTTCTGTGAAATCCTAAAACAAACATGCTGCAGTTACTCTCATGTGATCACTGTCCACACTAGAGTTTATATTATCAGATTTCAGTGTTATTTTTGAAGAAAACATGCTTTTGTCCTATACATAAAAACAAAATTCCAAACACAGTGTTTGAAGAAACATGCTTTTAAATACTGGCACACTGCAAGGCTCTTCAGTGCACCTATGCTTTTTAATGCAACGATGCTTTTTAACATCTGTGATTTAAAAAAAAAAAGGCCATAGAAACATTACTTGTTCTTGACTTTTAGTAATCTAAAAGAAAACAAAAATCCTTAGCTGTTTCACTCCACAATTTTAATACTGAGGAATTATAATTTTTTTATTTTGAGATACTTGGTCCTATTGAATACAGAGTGGAAAGTACTTCATACACCTGTGACAAGTGCACATTTTAAATCATGTGCTGCACCACTTTCATAATATCACACAATACACATACTGTGTAGATATATTAAGGCATCTTTTTCTAATTAAGAGCTCTCCTATTTAACGGATTAGATTTCTAATCCATGTTTTAAGAATAAAAACGTCAATAGGCCTATTGCATCCTTTAACCAAGAGGGTAAACCTTATTTGTAATCACTGATTCAAATGAAATCATATATTACCAGAATTCTAAGCAAATTTAGACATATTACAGGGTGGGGTGAGGGAAATATAATTCCTATTCTTGCAAAGAACAAATTCCTTTATTAACAGATTCCCTAGGAGACAAGGGAATTGTGAATATGGCCATTCAAACATTTTTTTTACCCCAGGTCAAACTTTTTGCACAGTCATTATAAGAAAGGCAATGTGCATACCAACTTAAAGCCGCTCTCTGGGCAGTCACCCCCATATGACTTTATTAGTGAGGGGCTACTAGAGTTATTTCAATTAATTAAAAATCTAATGCCCTAACTACACTCTCTCACCACCTCTATTACACTACTAAGCAGGGACTTGATTTCATTTGTAGTTTTCATACACTACAGCAAAGTTACAGTATCTTTTGCAAATTATGCAAGATAAACCTTTATTTAAACAAAGATCATAAATATGTTTGTATTAGTAATACCGTTTAAACATGTATCTAAAAACTTTACATACATAAGTTATTTTGCATGTGTTATGGAAAAATCACTTACGTAAGTTATTTTGCAATTCAGGCTTTTTTGCATAAAGATATTAATATTTATACATTATATACTGTTTGCATCTATAAATCAGTATCACTTAGTGGACTATGTCAAAATATACTTTGAAAACAACAAAGAAACCTCTTTAGGTAATTAACTTTCATATAATTTATAAAACAGTCAACATCAATGGAAATACAGTAACAATTGTAATCCTAAAAATGGAATTTTTAATTTTATTTTTTAATTTTTTTTACTTTTTAGACCAGTGCACTAGGAAATGATGGTCAGCTTCTGTTAAGGCTGCTATCTGTCTTAGCAAGTGAGCATAGATGACATAAGTAGAAGTGTTACTAAATTGAGGATTCTGAAAAAGATTAAAAAAATGTGTTAGGTTAATAAACTGCAAAAAGGGAAAAAAGTCATTAGGATTTTTTCTTATGTTTGTTGTTGCCAATACAATTACGCAGGAAAGGAATTCACAAAATTGCTGTGACAATGGTAAACCTATGAAAAAAATGATTTGCAACTTCTAGTCAAATAAAAAATACATAACTTCTATACTGTAAAAGTATGATTTTGTTTTTGAAAAGAAAGCCCACAGGTAATAAAGGCAGTACTCAATATATTTGTCTGGATTATCATTTACTGTGTAGCACATGAATTACACTCCTCTGAGTGATGTGCTTTCCATCTCAGTTATGAGGATTCTCATAGCTCCTGTCTTCCCGCACATCAATCCAGACTTGTTTTCCATCTTACGTATGAGCTCACACATTCCCACTTTTCAGCAGGATGTATTCCTCATAATTCACAGCTAGTATACCACCCCAGAGAAGAAAACTATTGTCTCAGAAAATTAAATTACCATTTAATCTTCTCAAATAACAGCAAACACCTCTCCACACAAGGAGAGGTTTCATCTACACTGGCAAAATTTAAGGGGGAAATTTGCTACAAATGCAAATCAACTATAGTGGCAAAGGTAATAGGTTAACACAGACAGAAACCAGACAATCTAGCCAGTCAGATAGACTGGAGAGAGTCTGCTGGATAAAATGCAACACTGGAGAAAGTTACAGCAATATAAAAAAGCGCATATACTGAAACTTTCTGGAAAGATCAGAGTTACACCATACCAATAAGGCAAGTCTGGGAATAAGGAAGAAATAAGAACAAATAACCTGCTAAACCATTTGTTCTTTCAACTCACAAAATAATAGGAAACATTTACATGTCTAACTGTTAGTTCATAGTTCTAATCTATGCAACCTTTCCCCATCAACTGTCTTCCATTAAGCTCCCATTCCCGTCATGCATACCCTATGCTTCTTCCATATTTTAATACATTCTTATAGCAGCAAATTAAATGTGAAGTATCTCAGCTACACAAAGTATCCTGTTTGCACAGTATACTGGTTTATAGATTATAAGTTAAGCAGACATATACTTAAATAAAAATACTGTATTTTTCTTACCTGTAAAAGTATACAGTATGCTCTAAGATCATCTTTTGTTCGTGGCCTTTGAATGAATAATAAGCAGAACCACATGTATACATCATATACACACATTAAGAGTCATGAAATCATACACCCTACTATTTAACTTCGCTTTGCCAATACGTGTAGAATACCATATTTAAGGATCTTTACCATACCCAGAAACTGAAAACGACAAAGATTCTGACTGCTCTCTAAAGGCAGTAGGCTATTTTAGCATCTGTCTTTTGTGGCATAACACGAGAGAAGGCAGAATAAAAAGTCAGAATTGAAGACTAAGAGGGAAGTCCATGCTGTTGTCTATCTCGGGTGACACCACAGAAGAGTTTATTTGCCCCATCTTTGATATTTCCTGCCAGAGTTCTCCACACACTTCTATCACGGCAGCCTCTGTACTACTTGTTGTTTATCTGCTTCAAGGCTTTTACAGAACCACAAATGCACATGCAGCAACAGCACAGAAAAGGTAGTGTAAGGTGGAGAAAGGAACAGCCAAGGGCTGGGTCACAGGTGAGTCACAGCCACGTGCTGCCTCTCCCTGTATCTTTTTGTGGATCAAACTATGCATTCTGACTTTTTTACTTCTTGCTGAAATGTTGTCTTGTCATCTCCAGACCTCCTGCCTTTGGGCTTATCCCTTCCTGCATCCTGCACTGCCCTCTCTATGCTCTTGCCGCACATGAACAGTATTGTGAAATAAACTTCAGATCAAGGAATTCTCTAGGTTAAAACATCCTAGTTGCTGTTGGGGGGAGGGCAGGAAGAATATGTTTTACTCTAAATAAATTCCTTAATTCATCTCACAGTTCAGATGCCCAAAAGATTGGCCTGGCAACAAGCAGCTGACATTTTGGGGGGGAATGTGTGGCTGGGGCTGCCTCTCAGAGGTTCAATGTCAGCTGACAGAGTTCAAGATACATTTCAGCAGGTTTGTCAGCCAAAAAGGAGACAAGTCCTTATGAGTCAAATAAATTGTATCGGAACACTTTATTTCTTTGGCAAAACAATAAAGACAAAACCTCTACCATCTGTAAGTGCTGGCACAGCACTAATGCAAACATTTGTTATAATTACCCTTTCCATTCTTGTAGCAGACCATTAATTATTCCTTTTAGGACTGACTTCTGAACATCTTGAGGCTATGGAAAAGGGAGAAGAAAAATCACATCTGATGTAATTATACATAGTCTATACAAGAAACTGTACGAACAAGCAAGTTTGTTTTGCTTGTGATTCAAGCCAGCTAAGAAATCCTTGTGTTATGATGCTGAGCTCCTAAGTATCTTTCCTCACAGACTATTATTTGAGGCCTGGAGTAGTGCCAACGGTGGCTTTCGACGCTTTAAACAACTTAAAACCTGTAAATAGAATTTCTGAATTATTCCCGTCCTTTTTTTACTAGGCACAGTATCTACTTTTTGCTACCCCCATCCTCACGTTTTCCTTATTTCCCACCATGCAGTGTCCCATCACAGTCACGTCATATCTTGTAAGTGGTCTTTGAGATCTACCGCAGTGTAAACTGTGCATTACTAATACCAAAATTTCCTCCTCTTTTACTAGAGCGGTTTTCATGATTCTATGGCAATTCTCATGAGACCACTTTAAGTATGTTTTGAGAGATTCTTCAGAAATCGTGCCTATCTGAGAAAAAGTTATGGTATAATTTGCTTCTTAGCATATTTCTTTGCTGAAATAATTGTTACAATGTTTTAAAACATGAATTCTTTTCTTCTACTTACAGTATTTAATAAGGCATCATAGACAACATTCACAAATTTTCCATTGATTCCAGAGTCCTCAATGGTATTAAATGGAGAATTGGCATCTTTCTGTAAGTTAGATAGTACGCAAAGCATTTTGGTTTTGAAATGTTTTCAGTATTCTAGTTATCTTTGAAAAATAAAATTTTAACAGCAAGTTTAAACAAAACACATACAGAAATAACTATTTATTTTCCTTATCAAAACATAAGAATCTAAGTTGTTTTTATTAATAAGTGAAAGACAAAGCTAAACAATAGTAATCCTACACACTGGTAATATTCGCGTAACTTATCTTGTCATTCTATTTTTAAAACATAAGAGGACTTCAAATAATAAATTACAACGATTTTCATCTTTCACCTTTGTTGTTGATCCATCATCAGACAAAAGCAACAAAATTATAAGCATTCAATATTTTTTAAGTAACTAAAAGTCACAGGTTATTTTGTCTAGGTTCAGGCCCTACAGTCCATATTAAATATCATAAACACATTTTGCCCTGTAATAGGCAGGCAATATTAATTTCGTATGAATTCAGAAAGTTTTCAAGCACAAATATGATCTTCCCCAAGGAAAACTGAGTATGCCATCACAACAGAACAGCTCCACTACTTGAGCCCATATGATACGTTTTTTTAGGGACAGGGAATTTGTTTCCAGATCTGCCTGGGCCTCTGCGTTAGCCACATTAGCTTGCACGTTATTAAACTGTAGTTTCTGTAGAAAGTATCTACACAGTCATATTGTCACAAAATGAACTACCTACTGGAATTTTAGTTACTTAAACTGGAACCTATAAATCAGTGCAATAAGAGATTGTCTACCAAAGGCAGGTGAGATCATGACAAAATGATCTTAGTGGCCTTGAGTAACCAGCTGCGAGCCTTTAACTGATGTTTTTGTGAACACTTTGAAGATACAAAGCCCTAAGTACTAAACAGTATTATAAATTATTTTATACCTTAAATGCAGCATTTATCTCCAGGAAAGAATCAAATGTTGTAGAATAAAAATCATGTACAGCTTTCCAGTCTCCTGATGACTTAGCCTTTTCCACATCATCCCTAGAAAAAATATATTAAAATATTGGTAACACATGGGTTCAAACTTCCCAAACACTTAGTGTTTAGACTGCGCTGTAACTCTAAGCTTTCCTCACTAAGCACACTTAGAAGACAGACAAGTATAATATCAGTATCTTTCTAATATCTTCCTTGTCATTTTAAGATCACAGTATTACAAGAGAACAAAGCATAGTTTGTGTTTGATACACCTGAGCAATGTGTCTTACTCAAAATCTTAATTCATGGTGTCACAGTTCAGTATGTTAAGACAAATAATTAGCAGAACAGGTTACACTGAAGATACACTGACATGATAAAATTTCTGAGACTAATTTATTTAAGTATGCAGGCTCCTAAACTAGTCAAATTCATTATCATTTGTACATAATTTTATTTCTCTTCATATTTTTCAAATAAAACTTAATCTTTGTATGCGACTGTACAAGCTCCTTAAGGGGACAAAAGAATCTATTGATTTACTTTTAAAGTCCTTCTAAGTATTGGACCTTAAAGCAAGTATCTGTATATGACATTTTGTATAATATCATACATTTAAAAAAAACCCCAATCAAACAAACAAAAAAACCCAACCAATCTTTGAAGCAGACTTATTTTAGCTATCTACAATGCTGGTGATACAAATCCCAGGTCCCCTGCCCCCGATAATTTCTTTGTACAAGATATTTTTAAAAAGTTATCAGTGGGACATACCAAAAATGCTAATGATTTTTTAATACTTTACTTGAAAGAATAAAATTCTTGATAATTACATAATTAGGCAGCAGTCAATAGATACAAAAATCTGAATACAGAAAAAATTTCAGGTCTTCAGGTCACCCGAACACCAACAAAGGATCACCTCTTGTCAAATTCTCTTATACCTGTTTCCTTTTCCACCAAATACACACACTGACTAATCAAAAAGCATTCCTTCTCCTCACTGAATGCACAAAATTTCTAACATGGAAAAGAGCAATGAAGAGTATATGCTCATACATCTCTTGGAGCAACTGTGATTATTTTTTCTCCATCTGCTTGAAAAATAGAAGAATCGGGCTTCTTCCTAGGAATACTTCTCCCCACTGAAAGAGGGGAGATTTAGATTAGATATTAGGAAGAAATTCTTTCCTGTGAGTGTGGTGAGACACTGGAACAGGTTGCCCAGGGAAGCTGTGGATACCCCCATCCTTGGAAGTGTTCAAGGCCAGGCTGGATGGGGCTTTTGAGCAACCTGGTCTAGTGGGAGGTGTCCCTGCCCAGGGCAGGGGGGTTGGAACTAGATCTTTAAGGTCCCTTCCAACCGAAACCATTCTATGATTCTATGATTTCCTGACCAAGATTACCCTACTGTAAAACACACAAGGGTATTACAGCAGCATAATGCTGCTCTGTGGGTGCTAAGGCCAAAAAAAATAAACCCCACACTTTCAATGAATTAGTAAATACCCCTCCTAAGAACACATCCACAATAAAGAAACATTCTGCCAACATGCATTCATATATAGCAGGCAGAATCCCCTAGTGCAGACACACCTTATGCCATTCATTAGTTTTTCAACGAAGTCCAAAGAAAGAAAGTACACTTTTAGAAACACCCGTGTAACTTACTGAAAATCTTTCACAGTTTTGGTTCGGATAGGAAGGGAAGGTTCAGGAGGAATCGGCGCTTTCAGTTCTTGGGGCAGTGTATCTATGGAGATGCGCTGCTTTTGTCGTACATCGAGGCAAATAGGTGGTAGGTCTCTCACTGATGAGAAAAAAAAAGTAAGGAACACTAAATATAACGCAATCATATACCTAAACATTTAGCTAGTAAAATACAAATATAGAGAAACTAGGAAAAAAAAAAAAAAAAGAAAAACTCACACTGATTGATTACACATCTTTAAATCCCTTCTCATCCAAGTACTTTTCTTACCACGTGCTCATCCCAGACATGATGGAAACTTCGACTAAATGAAGCAAAATAAAACCGTAGAAACAAAAATTATGTCCTCAGTTTGTAACTGTGTCTTTGTGAACAACGTGCTCCCTCCTGCCAACGGAGGGAGAAAATTGGCCAGACTGTCTCCTATCTAAGGCCTTCTGAAAGAAGGTAGCCTCTACTATTTTATAAAATGAGCTACTGGACCAAGTTGCAAACAAGTGATTTGCCTGTTACAAAAGCAAAGAAGGAAAACCAAGCCTGATATTCAGATATTCACAACTGAATTGCTGCCATGCTGCTGGCAA